>CAUOFW020006658.1:44552-110318 GCA_963454935.2 Ilex paraguariensis | reverse complement strand
CATTACCACAAGAGTCAGAGTCATTGATCACTATCCCTACAGGGTCATCCGTTTTTCCTCCCAAGGAGTCACTCATCCCTGTCAGTACAGAGTTACCAGTCTCTCTTCCTTTGCAGGTGTATGCTCGTTGTCCTCGCTCTCATCACCCTGCTGATATCCCCTCTACCTCAGGCGATGCAGGTAATACTTCTCAGTTTGTTGAGCATATTGATGCACCTGTTGTTAGTACTGATGTGATTGCAGGTGCTGAGCCAGTTACTTTACCTGATAAGACATTATCAGTAGAGGATGGTGATTTAGGGCGTCGTTATCCTAGGCGTGATCGCCGTCCAGTTGATCGATATGGCTGGACCGCCAAGATTTTATATCCGATCTCTGCTTATGTTTCTTATGGTAATCTGTCTCCCACATTTCGAGCTTATACTATGGCCTTATCAGATACGCTGGTTCCTCGCTCTATTTCGGAAGCTATGCGGGAGCCCCAGTGAGTTCTTGCCATGCAGACAGAGATGGACGCTCTTCAGTGTAATCATACATGGGATCTTGTCTCCTTACCTTCAAGGGTGAAGCCTGATGGCTGTCGCTGGGTTTACACCCTGAAGTTTCTTGCAGATGGTACTATTGATCGTTACAAGGCTAGACTTGTGGCGAAGGGCTTTACTCAGGTACCAGGTCGTGATTTTGGTGCTACATTTGCCCCCGTGGCAAAATTGACTACTGTTCGGTTAATTATTTCTCTGGCTGCGGAGTACTCTTGGCCTCTTCATCAATTAGATGTGAAGAATGCATTTCTTCACGGTGATCTGGACGAGATTATTTATATGGATGCACCACCGGGCTTTCGTGGTGAGGGGGAGTATGCTGGAAAGGTATGTCGACTGCGTAAGTCTCTTTATGGACTGAAACAGTCGCCACGAGCCTGGTTCTCTCGCTTCAGTGATGTAGTCATACGATTGGGGTTCACCAGGTGTCATTCTGATCATACCTGCTTTATTCGACGGAATACTTCTGGACAGTGTGTCATCCTTCTGGTATATGTTGATGATATTATTATTACTGGTGATGATGTTTCTGGGACTGCGCAGGTCAAGATAGACCTTGGGAAGGCCTTCGATGTGAAGGATCTTGGATTTCTGCGATACTTTCTTGGGATTGAGGTTGCCCGTAGAAGCAGAGGTATTGTTCTTTCTCAGAGAAAGTATGTTTTGGATCTTCTTTCAGACACTGGGATGTTGGGGTGCAAACCGGCATCATCACCTATGATTCCAAACCTGAAGCTTACTGCTGAAGGTGAGGAGTTGAAAGATCCGACAGTTTATCAAAGATTGGTAGGTAGACTTATCTACTTAGCCAATACTAGGCCGGACATTTCATTCGCAGTCAGCCGAGTTAGTCAGTTCATGCATAGGCCATGTCAGCCTCATCTTGATGCAGTTTATCATATTCTTCGGTACCTCAAGTCTTGTCCTGGACTTGGGTTGTTTTATGCATCAGGATCTCAGACCGGTTCTCTAGCCTGTTATTCAGATTCAGATTATGGGGGAGCATGTGATGGTCGATCTACTACGGGTTTCTGTGCTTTTCGAGGGACTCATCTTATCTCTTGGAAGAGCAAGAAGCAGGCAGTTGTCTCCCGCTCGTCCGCAGAGGCAGAGTATCGGGCATTGGCACTTGGCACATGTGAGATTATCTGGCTACGATCGATTCTTGACGAGTTGGGTTTTTCAGTGACCTCTCCATCCACATTATATTGTGATAATCAATCTGCTATTCAGCTCGCTTCTGACTCTGTACTACATGAGAGAACGAAGCATATAGAGATCGATGTTCACTTTCTTCGGGAGAAGGTCAGCAGTGGTCTTGTTACTCCATCGTTTGTGGGGACCAGTGATCAAGTTGCGGATGTTTTTACCAAACCTGTCACTCTGTCTATTCTTCGGGACTCCGTTGTCAAGCTTGGCTTAGTTGACATTTTTGCGCCTAGCTTGAGGGGGAGTGTTGGAGTATAGATAGTCTAGTTTATTAGGATTTCTTTTTCCTTTTTTACCCTTACTATGATTTTTATATTTTGCCTAAACTACAAGGATGTTTAAGTCACTCTGTATTATTTTTGGATATATATACGGGGCTCTACTCTTAATTTGAGTATCCCTTTTCACTTACGTTTATTCCAAGTATTAATATTCTTTGTATTTAACTACTATAATTATATATGCACATAAGCATTCATTATACATATGATTAAGTGCGAAATAAATGAGCAAGATTGAACTTAAAAAAAATAAAACATAAAAAATACGAGACAAATGTTTCTTTTGGTTGTAGGGCAACTAAAATTAATTGTTAATTTTGTATCATATTTATTATGAATGATATTTAGAGTTGGAATTCAACTTTGATATCAAAGGGGCTACAGTGGTGGAGTTTATAAGTCTTGTGGATTGTGATATAAATTTTTGGTTTTTTTATAAAAAGAAAAAAAATTCAAATTCTATAAAAATTATAACTTTTATGAGTCATGTTACAACTTTTAAAATTAAAGTTACAACTTTTTAAGATTAAAGTTACAATATTTTGGGTTCAAATTATAATTTTTGAGATACTCGAAATTGATCCTAAATATTAAAATCAGATATTTTAATTCAAGATCAACTACAAAATCCCAAAAAAAAAAAATAGCTGCTCAGATTTATATAAATAAAAAAAATATTTTGTCGTCCTTGGGAAAAAGAAATTGAATGTGATCCAAATTGACTCGTGTTAACGTATCCCCTAATTTGACTGTCTATTCAAATTTGTTTATAATTAATCAAATTTTTGTTTCAAAGGCAAAAGATGGCGCACCTTGTTTGTAAAATACAAATTTACCCAAGAACTTTTATAATATTCCACTGGGGCAATGTCTTTAATTTTTTGGAATTCTAAATATATCCCACATGTTTTAAAAATTGCTGTGGGGCACTGTAGATTCACCCCTGAAGACATTTCAGCAAAAATTCTCAATATATCAAGGCAAAGCGAAAACAAAATCACTAAGTTTGGGGCAAAATTAAATAACTTTTCGTCAAATTTATAAGGAACATTAATCATTGAAAAACGTAAAACTAATCACATACAATAGTTGAAGTGACTATATGAGAAAATAGTCATAATTGAGGGGTCAAATAAGCTTCTTTTGATTTGAATGAATGAGGAACAAAGATGTATGCAAGAAAAAAAGAAAGTTGATAAGTGGGTTTTATACCTACGAGTTGAGTATTTTTAACTTGATGAAATTGCAAGTTTTCAAGTATTTTATGTTCTTTTTTATTCATTTTGTGTATTTTAATGTTGTTTTGTAGGAATCACGATTTGGAAGGAAACAAAGTCATTTGATAGCCTAAAATTTGTATCAATTGAGGACTAAGCAACAAAGGCAGTTGTAGGCATAAAAAGGGATCAGCGCCGCAACTCTAGATGTAGCGGTGCAACTCTAAAAAGGCAGAAAGTCAGCATAGCTACGCTGATTTGTGGGACTGCAGCGCAGATTTCAGCTTGGAACGCAAATTCTAACTTATTTTTTAGTAGTAATTGAACTCTAATGCTTCCCATATGTTATGGGGAAGCATATATATATATACTCTTAAAAGCAAGGATTGAAAGTGAATTGAAGCAAGGATCAAAGGAAGCAACACAAAGAAGATTGGACTTGAAAGCTAAAAAGAGATTGAAGATTGCAATTACTTTTTCATTCTTTTCTCTTACTTTTAGTTGTTGATTTTCTGAAATGTTGATTAATTTGAGAGTGATGTTTTTCAATTATTTTATGAACTAAATTTTTATTAAGATTGCAACGGAACTTGATGGTTAGTTAAATTAATTTACTCTCGTTTTCAGTTGTGATTGATCATATATAAGTTATTTATCATATTTTGTGTTTAATATATGATTGTTTGATCAGCAACTAATTTGATTTCCTAGATGAAATTGGAAGATGAATTCTAGGTTTAGATCTGAATATGATGACATGCGTCTGGTTAATGTTTCTTAGGATTGAGTAGCTAAGTTTGTGTATAGGATAGGAATATACCTATATGTCGTGTGTAATTTTTATGAGAGTTTGAGCTTAATGAATCTATTCGAACGGGACTTTCTGGGGGTGGAATGGTTATTAGAGATTCGAAATGTCATGTGTTGATAGTTGCTTCTTCATTTTATGATAGAGGCACTAATATGCAAGCTAAATGTATGGCACTACTAGAGGGGTTGAAACTGATTTTTAGATGTAATTGGGAGAGTTATCAGATTTACATTGAATCTGACTCTCAGATCTTAGTGCAGATGGTTTTGGGGAAGGTTGTTGTACCTTGGAGGTGTCAGTACATTTTGGATCAAATTTAGGATTGTTTCAATAAGCTGAATGCCATGATTTGTCATGTACACAGATAGGCTAATGCTCTTGTAGATTTCTTGGCATCTTATGCTATCCAGATAGCAAGTTACGCTGAATTTTTTGCTGCTGATTTGTTGTATGTGCCTGGGAGAATGGTGTTCTTCCAAGATTAGAGATCATTGCCTACTCTGAGAAGGAAAATTGTGATGTTCAAGACTAGTTTGGTTTCTGATGATGGTGGTTAATTTTTTCTAAGCTGTAGCAATCTCTAATGTACTGCACGGTTCTACTGTGCTGATGAGTTATTGGAAGGAGGTATGCTGCTGTGCTGTGCATTTTTTTGGTCAGCTTTTACTGTGTTGAGTGTACTGCTGGACTACAATTTTGATGGTGAGATATGGGAAAATGTAGGGTGTTGCCATACTTGCTGGTTTACTTGGATTTTGAGAGATTGTATTTTTTATTGATTTACAAAATATAGAATGGTTCTGTTGTCTTGAAGAATTAAAGCCAAATATGTGGCTTATCCTCTTTGCTTCTTGTAAATCTTTTTTGTTAAATCAATAAATTTCTCAAAAAAGAAAAAATAGGGTTTAGGTTACAACTAATTGAGGTAAAAAAAAAAATCTATATTCCAACTTAGTTTGCATAACAATATAGTAATTTAATTGAAAGAGATATTTTTATCTAACTATCAGAAGAAGAGATTTAATAAATAATTTTGAATTCTCAGTTAATAACTTATTTTGATCAACTAATTGGAAAGAGAATAGAAATATTTATACGAAGCATTAGGGGAAGTTGTAATCTAAAGTTCTTTTATCGGGTGAATTAAATCCTTGTTCAGTAATTTTAGATTTAGTTTAAATTAGTAATTTCATAGTTTAATTTCAATTGTTTAATATCGTCACTATCCAAATTTCATAGAACTAGATAATAACGTAAAATTTTATTGTCATTATCTATTTTTATTGTCAAAATTCTACGAAATTAGATAATAACGTGAACTATATAGTCATAGAATCACAGTAACAATCATAATGACAGCGACAATAACAAAGATATTGAATTTCTTTGTTAGTGTCTAAATTTCAAAGTATGATTTTGAAACAAATTTTATTTAATACCGAAGAAATTTTGTTCAATTTAATCGACCATCACTATTAACAAATTTGATCTATTTGAATAACTTAAGTTTGAAATGGAATTTGAGTTGTTCAATTTTTAATGCATTTCATCTGATACCATTTGGGCATATCAAATCTCAACACAAGTATAAATTTCACATAACATAAAATAAAAAATATTATCAACAGAAAGTGGAGCAAAAAATAATCGTTAAAGTCTAAATAAAGAGTATAAATATCGCATAAAAAAAATATTATCAAGAGAAAGTAGATCAAAAAATAATCATTAAAATCCTTCATTTCCTTCCCAATTTGATGTGCTCCCTTTTTATGACTTTGGTGATCAAAATTATTGGTTTTGCATAACAGATAATTAACATAAATAATAGTTACTGGAAAATAAAAATTCAATAATAAAAAAATAATAAAGATATAACATAAAGATATAACGTGGGTTGATACAACGTACTTACCTTAATATACCATACCTACATCCACGAACCAAAAATCTACATCAATATATCGAAATTGGCACATCTAGGCGTGTCCCGATAAAGCCTATAGCAACTTATTATATCGAAAATTGATATGGCATCAACTTCCAATTCGATCTTAAAAGGCGATTTCAAATCGAACAAGTCAAAATCAATCCAACGCGCGATGGAAATTCAGGACGACCCAATAAATTCGAAGGTCTTAGGCGAGAATATGAAAGTAGGCTCTATTAATAGGTAATAATTATTAAAATATATTCATTTAAGTGGCAAAACAAACATTAAATGAAAGTAAAGATAACTATTGAATCTTTTAAAAGAGGGTGAAATCTCACAATTAAAAAATTGGATAAAGATGTGAATCTCTCTTAATTTGAGTAAAAAAAAGAGTCTCTCTTAATTTGATATAAATTTGAATAAGGGTTGAAGCAAATTTTTTAAATTTTTTTACTTAAATTTAAATTTGAGTCTAAATTTAGGTCATAGTTAGAGATATTCTTACAATATTTGTACTTGTACTTATTGCCAAAAAAGATTGAAATAGTGAACTTCGTTCTAATTTTCACTTTTCATTTAAGAAGAAAGTGTGCCGGGGTTTTTAAGGCCCATAATTGATGAGGTGGATTTTACCCATTGCTGAGCCCGAGAAAGTGTGGAAGGCCCATAACAAAATGGCCCAAAAATAAAGAGTAAAAGATTGGTGTCCAGACTGGAGTGAGGCCCACTTTAAGGGATTCGGACTCACTAAGATTGTTACAAACACGTATGGAGTTAATTAAGGAAACTTCTTAACAAGACAAACGTGAAACACAGCTAAGGTTAAAAACCAGGGGGTAAGCCCACATAATGGAGTAAAAAATGCATGTAACACTAATTTCAGGTTATTATTGTAATGCGACATCACTATCTAATAAAATAATTACAATAAGTAATAAGAATTGTATTTTTTTGCATGAAGTAGTTATGATATTATACAAAAAGGGTTATCCATTTGTAAGTTTTCTATTGTACATTGACACTATGTGATAGTATATATATATATTAGTTGGTGCATATGTGCGTTGCACGTGGATAAATTTGTTGCAATAAATATACAGTTATAATAACAAATATATTAATAATTCCCAACATTAGATGAATCCAAGCAGAAAATTAGCTCCACTTCAATTCAATTATTAGATGCTTAGTAAAGATCCTAAAACCTACCAAGTTTAAACAAATACCCCAATGACAAGCTCAAAGATTCATATTTATAAGAGGAAAATGTCTCAAATGCAATAAATTTGTTCATTCTTTTAAACAAATGCTTCGCAAAGTTTTCATTGAAACCCTTTTGAAGTAGAAAAAAATAAGAACAAAATAAATTACAATAGATAGTTTATAGACATGCATGTATAGCATCTTACACTTCCTTTAGCCATTTTCTTATATTCTCTCGCCAACGAATTCTAGGACAAAGGAGAACAACTTGGACAGCAGCCCGCAAGACATTGTAATTACATTACTATTGGTAGAAACCAAATCATTTGAAAGGGGGTTTCTACAGGGTTAAGTAGTTATAGATAACTACATGAAAGCTGAGTATACTTATATGATTTTGACAACAATTTGGTCAGTTTTTTAGGGGGACCAAAATGTATTTTATATTGTTTTTAGAGGTAATGCTGATAAGAAGCAATCCCAACCGAAACCATAAGCTCTTGAGTCCTTACAGCCCGTTAATTTCTTTTGCTAAACCGTAACTTCACATCATGTTCATTGCAATCTCCTTCTCACAAGCATTCTTGTTTGCACGGAAATCATCTAAGATATCCCAATTGGCATTCATACCAGCATCCATCAGCAGAGTGATTTATGCTCTCTCTTTTGGCTCTTAAACGGACCATCCGAAACAACAAAGTATTAATCATTTTTCTTTTTTTTTTTTGGGAGAGAGAGAGGGAGAGATCACCTTCTTAATGAGTATTAGAATTATTTGTACAGATAGATTCATTTACTCTAGGAATGACAGAAACACGAACCTAGTAGGATGGTACTGTAGAACTAATTTAACAAGTCATGGTCCGGTTCAACAGTGGGTCGTTTTTGGATGAGGGAGATAGAAAAAGCACTAATATTATTATTTAAGTGAACAACTCAGATTGGAAGAATATAAGTAGTATTAGTAAATAGATAGATACTGTCAATTATTGAAAAAAATATTTTGCCAATTTACTCTTGCCTTCAACCAAATATGGTCCAACACAGACATCCAAAAACACATGGGCATGGTTTAGCAGCGGCCACACATAATCCATCCACAAACACAAGATGCTTTGGTGACTATAATCACGACAATAAAAAACATTCTAGGAAAACCACATTACGAATTTCATGTATGTTTATAGCAGACTATAACAAAAAAGTGAATCGAGACTTTCCATGGGAAAGCTAAATGAAATCTTCTTCATAATTTGTGTATATGAACGACTTATTTTTGGTTACTGGTATATGTGCTAAGGAACACAATATGAGCTTCTTTTTCACTCTCTCTATTGCACATGGATTACTTTTACGTCATGTATCCTACAATCCATGAATATAAAAGTAGCATGTTAGTCTGTATAACCATGGATCGACACGTGGTTTATTATGACCATTTAATGAGAACCAGAATCCAAAAGTTACCTAGTTCATGTACATGTCAATGTCAATGGGAGTGATCTTCATGGCCTTCCCAAGAATGCCGCCAGCCCCAAATGGCACAAAAACCAGTTAAAAAATCAATGCAAAAAAACACAAAAAAGAGCTCAAGAATTATGAAAGAAGGAAAGAAATAATCAAATCACCAAATGAGCAATAGAACCTGTAACTACAAGAACCTTGACCAGCAGAGGCACTGAGAAGTGAGAACCGTAACGTCACTTTTGATTACCAAGTGAAGTCTTCTGTTTCAAATGGTATCTCATACCGATCAGTCAAATGGTACCTCATACTGATCAAATCAGCGGATCCAGTGGGGTTGTCTAGGGATGATGACAAACCAAAGAATTTACAATACATTTAATTAACCTGCCATATAAGTAATAGCAATTTAACTACGAATCACTTGGCCCTAAAAAAAATTTTGAACCACCAAAATGAGTTACCTCCAAATTGATCTCATCGTCACAGAATAATTACTAAACCTGTAGGTTAACCTACAAATGTAAAATATTTTTCCTTTAAAATGACATAAAAAAGGCACTAACACAATCACCTAGGCAAAAGTTAGCAACAGATAGTCCTTGAAGCTGATATCTTTCTCATCCATGACAAACATGTAGTACTCGATTTAAGACTGTTTGGATGAACCCCCTAACAAGTTGTGTCGTCAGGCCAACACATAATTGCTTAGTGCCTTAGTGAGCTTCCAAATGGGGGTGTTCGATGGGGGACAAAATCCAAAATTAGGAGTTATGAAGTGTTTTGATGAGACTGAAAGAACTCAATGAAAGCCTAAGTTCACCTCATGGTCATGCTAAATTCTGCTATGTAGTACTGGAATCGTTTTCTTGTTTTTTCATAAGGATGTTGAATAGTGTCTTGTTGCACATTATATTGTTGACCCCAACTTTAAAACCATGGTTTCAAACTTTAAGTGTCAATTTTGGTTCATATTTAAGAAACGGATGGAAGGAAATGAAAGGGAGGGCAGAATTTTTGTTTCAAAACCGAGGAGCTAAGTTGAAGAGCATGAGCAAATGACAAGTCTTAAAACATTTCACGTCTTGCAAACAAATGGTGGGTGATCAATGGCATTATTCAACCTAGCAATCGAACCTTAATCCTTAAGTTGTCGTCCTTGACTGAGTAGAAATAGGGAAGTATGGTCAAAAATAGCTCATGTACTGCTAACCTAACAAAAACCAAAAATAGTTGATGATTTATATATCAATACATATTACACCAAATCAAAAATACAAACAACCGAAAATTGTGAGAACCAAAAAACTTTTAACATCTGGAAGCATAACACATGGTATTTGGGAACTAGGGTTCTTATCATTGGGTTTTTACATGACAGTGATATATCACAGTATAACAAATTTATTAAAACTTTACTAACTGACAAAAGATGTGCAATTGCATTTCTTGATTCATGCACTAGCTAACCCGGTGTGGATGACCTGTTTTAATTGGATCGGATCATAAATTAGTCGAGGTACATGTAAATTGACCCGAACACCCCGACCACTGAACCAAAAAAAAATGATAATTATTTATAATTGAGTTCGTATCTTGCCAAATTGATATGGTATTTTTTTGCTTTTGTGTGTACCCATATACTTGCCAGATCGATGAATTCACTCGTTTATTATTCAAACTCATTATAACTAAATGTAAACCTGTTAATTTCATGTGGACTACGTGTTCAATTTACAGATCGTTACATCTAAATAGTTGAGTCAGAAAATATAGTGGGTCCTAAATTGATATTCTCTGTCCAAAAGGTGAGAGCACTTTCAATGGCATTTGTCCATAAAGCAGAGTAAATTTCATCACATCCAAGTTAAAAATTTTTACCATGGGTACAGAAAGTTTTATGAGCATGTGAAGAATTTGGACTCCCCCTATGTCCAAAATCAGTTGGAAACAAACATGTGGGGAGTTTGTTTGGGAGAAGAAACAACTGGAGTAAAGTCATATAGAATAGAGGCCACACAGTCCATTATTATTTTCCTCTTTCCAAGATCAAAGCCGTATGAACAACACTGAGCACAAAATTATGGAGTCAAGAAAAGGAAACTATTCTTTTCAGGATGAAGTGTTCAATAGGTAATGTGTAATGGGGACCTTGATGCACATGGAAGAGTTGGATACAATGTTCAATGGTCCCTTCAAAGGGACATGCCCTCATGGTAACTTTTTGAATTTTGGGCAACAGAGTAATTTCTCATTGGATTGTGGCTCTAGAGTAAGATTATGGCACTGAATTTGCTTTTTGTCTTCCTTCATTTTATTGTTCAAGAGAAATGTGAATGCAAAATTTTCTTTTTTTACTTTACCTCGTTATTTTTACGATCAATGACAATAATTAATCTAGAGTAAAATCCACACGACTAGAAATAATTTTTAATAGAGTATAACTATTATTAATTTTCGATACCAAAATCTTATCGAAATGGCTCTATTTATCTAATATTATAGTTAGGAAGTTAAATTCTCAATTTATAAAAAATATAATACCGGTCAAGATTGAATCAATATTTATCTATTTTGATCCTATGGTACAAAATTAAGGGTGTCAAACGTGTCGGGTTAAATAAGTGACGGGTGAAAAATATGTAAACTTCTACACGACATGTTTAATAAACAGGTAAAAAACTTAAACACGAACACGAACCGTTTAATAAACGAGTAATACGACACGACTCGTTTATTCTATTAAAATTTTAAACTTCATTAATTACCTACAACAACTGAACACTCTCAATTAAAAGATTTCTAGTTGGCTGTCATTTGCAAAAGCAAGTGAGAAAATTTAATGACTAAAGAAAGGAGCTGCAGCCTTTTATAGGCATAAAAGGTCTCCTTCATTTAAATTTGTCAGTGTGAGATTCAAGTCAAAAGCTTTTATTGTGTTCACTGTACAAACCCACAACAAGACTTCGTAACATTAAGAATATCGTCCACCACCTGAAACTCAGACTATGCTCAGACCAAGAATATCATCACTGTGTTCACCCCAGCACCACCGCAGCTCCAACAATGCTCAGACTAAGCTCATCGCAGCCTCCAACATTTTTACTAAGCACCACTGCCGCTTCCAACAATGCTGGGGTCTGAAACTCATACTATGCTCGGACCAAGCACCACCGCAGCCTCCAACATTTTTGACTAAATTTTTTAAAATAATTATTAATTTTTTAAACGGGTTAACAACTCTCACCCGAATATGACCCGTTTATCAAACGTATTTAACAGATTAATCCGTTTATCACTCAAACCCGTTAATGTCTCACCAAAATCCGTTTAATTCATGTCGATTAATCGTATCGTGTCGGATTTTGACAGACCTAACTCACACCATCGATCCACAGCTACAACTCTCTTCATTTTAATTTTAAATTTACTAATTAAAAAAATTAAATTATTATTTAAAATATAAATATTTTAAGATCAATTCAATTTCTAATATTGTATAATATCTTCAGATATATGATTATTACTAATCATAGTGATAAAGGTCCTGAGCAACATCGGGCACAAAATGTCTTTGGATTTGGGGACCCAAAGCTATAGAAGCAAGAAAGGGAAATAATATGCTTTTCAAGTATAAAGTTTTGAACCACCAAGTAGGTGGTTTAGTGGAATATTGATCTTACTCTTCATCTTTAGGTTGGAATTTTGAGTCTTGGAGTCCCTATTAAGATTTGATGGTTGATCGTTATACTAGTCTAGCTAGGTTTGATTCTGAAAAGTGTTCGAGGCACGGTCAGAGGCCTTATGATCCTACTGGTGAAAACCTATCGGAATGGTTATCGGACGTTTTTCCTTACCCTCACCCTTTTTTTCAACCAAAAAAAAAAAAGTATAAAGTTTTGAACAATTAATCCATAATAGAGACCATAATGCACATGGAAGAGCTTGGACGCAATGTCCGATGCTCCCATTAAAGGCATGTGCCTTCCATATTGACTTTTCCATTTGGGCAAATAGATATTAAGCTATGTAAGAATCAGGGGAGGAGCCAAGTTTCTCTTCGGTGGATGCAATTATTAGGTTAACAAAACTTCTAGATCAAATATGGTAACAGTGTTAATTGTAAATTCAGATAGTTTGAATTCGAATTTTGAAATTTTTTTGAAATTAGATTATGAGAGATTTATTTTTCATAAATACTTTAGTTCTGACTTGGATGACCTACTTTTGATAAGACAAGAGAGAGGATTAATTAAAGTGTACGTAAACTGACCCGAACACCTCCTAACCATTAAACCAAAAAAAAACCTATTGAGCAAGAACTGTTAAAATTTATTGTGACTTGTGAACCGATTTAAATTTTAAGCGATTTAAATTTGAATCCAATTTAAAATTTTTGTTTCAAATTCAGTCTATATCCAATTTTGAGTCCATAAAATATAATAGAACAGGTTCGGACTTGAATAATCAATAAAAATATTAAAAAAAAAACATCATAACTAACCGAATTCGGATGAGCATGGAATTGGTAGATTGGCATGTCGTTATATATGAAAGAAAGAAAACTAGAGATTAGAGATAGAATTGTGAGATTGAGTTGCATGAACAAATTTAAATAAGTTTTTCATTTATGAATGAATCCTACTAAAATCTTTCAAAATATTTTAATAGGGGCAAGTTTTAAAAAAAATTAAATTCCTCAAAATTTAAAACTAACCCCAAATTTTTTTAAAATTACAATGAGGACAATCAACCCACCCTCCCCCCGCCCCGCAGAGAATCATGTTACTATCATATTGGTAAAGAGGGATTTAAAACGATGTCCAATTATGGAACTAATTTTTTTTTTTTATTACTGATATTGGTTGGAGCCACTAACCTATAATGGGTAGCCCAACATTAATCAACGTATGAACTTGAATTTATTTAATACCCTAATTAAAAAAATTACCGGACAAGTCTAATGGTGCAATTCTGACGGATTGAGAAGTCAACATGACCACAATCCAAGTTATAAAAAGTCTTAACTTGAGTTCAAATCGATCAATCTAAACTCTTCAATCCAAGTATTATGCATGAATAAAGTTTTGGACTCTGTTGTTAACTCTGACGAAGATTTCGTTTCAATTCTAGAGTTCTATTTCTCAGTGTGAAATAAAGTTCATTTAAAATTTGCAATCGGATATTATTTTTAGATTACAGAAGCATGGCCGGGGAGTCGGAGACAAGGTGGGTACGTGGGGGCAATTGTCACCACCACAAATTTGGAAATATTTGGGGTCTATTCAAAATTTTAAAAATCTAAATTCTTTTAAAACTTGCTCCCAAATAAAATTTGTAGAAATTGAGGGATAGTTTCATATTTAAAAAATTAAATAAGATTCTTTCATAGATTTAAAACTTATTTCTTTCAACATATTAGATTTTCATTTGAAATCGATTCAATTCTGAATTTCAATTAGTTATATACGGATTGATATTTTTGACCGATTATTCTATTATTCTATCTAATAGACACTCTATGCGATGCACATAATTTATTATCACTTTACTATTAAACCACCCGTTACCATAATATTTTTGGACAATTTCTATTATTATTAAAATGATATTCATTTATATTTAAATAATAAAGAAAGATAATTAAAAGTTTAATTTTGAAACAGTTTAAAAAAAAAATTGACAGTGGTTATAAATGACACATGCAATGTTTTGATTGAACTGAACTAATAAAATATTTCAAAATTCTAATAAAGTAGCAGCTAGGGAGGGAAGCATTTTCAATGTCTCTTATCCCTAATTTGATTATTTTATAGTATAGTAAGATATGATGAAATTAAATTAAAATTAAAATATAAATTGTTAACAATCAACTCTAGATGACTCAAAAATTGATCAAATTTGTAAGATTTAATATATTTGGATATAGGTTGTTAAAATAAACCATTGTATGACCTGATCGGACTTTAATAAAAAATAACTTTTCAAATCAGATTTAGATCACTCGAAATTTGCCCCAAATCTGATTGTTGACAAGTCTATTGGCTATTTATTCACTATGCTGGGCAATTTTTAATGTTTCTCATTTGATCGGTCTCTTCCAAACCAATGGTTCCTTCCACTGTGAGAAAATTCTAGCTCCGTCCCTGTACACAAATCAAATTGAAAGTTAGATAGAATTATGACTTGGTTCATTTTGAACTCAAATTCACTGGTTCGTGTGAGAGGAGATCAGGGCCGGACAAGCAAAGAGCTCAACCCAATTACTGCTTGAATTAAAATTGGGTTGTGATTTTTTCCCATGCCCAAACCCAACCCCTAGTATTGAAAATCTTTGCCAAAATTACTGAAGTTTAAAATACTTGCGTGGATCATCCAAGTTGCTCTCCTAAACTCTTTTTTATGGACTTTTTCGTTTCTCTTTTTATTTTCAAGTAACAATTGTTTTGCCCTTGTTTTGTTTTTTTTAGTTTTTCCTTATTCATGGACAAAAAATAAGAAACTTTTTCCTTGTGTAGATCCACTCTCTTCTTTCTAGCTAAGCTTAATTGCCTCTTTAGAAATATCACATAAACAGGTATAAATGTTCTATTTATATGCCAAGCCTACCAGCAATTTAAGATTAATTAACCTCATGAACTAAATTTGAGTGGGATGAAGTCACATCGTAGTCACCTTTAATCGTTGAATCATTTGAACTTTGAAGCTTAACCCGTTTTGCCAAAAAGGCTTTGGTCCTTCAGAATAATAATGGATAAAGTTGGGTGGAAATGGTGACCACTGACCAACTAATGACAGTACAAACAGCTCAATTCTAAAGAGTCATTGTCTAAGAACTCTTGGGTAAAATATCATTTATCTTTTTTTTTGAATACCTAAATTATTTTTTGGGTACAATTTATTTATTTATTTTTAGAGTGCATTTGATTTTTGAGTTTACTGCATGGGAGAATTGCTGCCATAGATTGAGATAACGACCTTTTGACTGGAGAACTTGCAATAACCATAGGGTCAGAAAAAGGGGCTGGGTGAATGATTAACCATTAAAATTACTATTTTATTATATTTAATGATTGATTAATTTCATATTATTTGTGATTAAATGTGTTGAATTCCTTAATTTTTTAGTTTGATACTTTTTCTAGTTGTTTGGTTTATTTTGCAGGTAAATTAGTTGATTTAAAGTAATAATAGATAATACAAGCGAATCAATCACTAGAGGAAGAATCGCATTTGATAAGGATTAAAGAGTCAATATTGAGATAGGAAGACTTGAAGATATGACAGCAATTTAATCCTTCTAAGAGTCCAAGATGGAAGAAAACTCATTTAAAGTTGGATTAGGAAAATATCCTATAAGAATAAGGATTTGACACGTCTTCAATATTCTGGTCATAATTTTTTACTCTGATATCCGATTTTCTTGATTTTTGGGGATTGAAAAGAATATTCCAAGGGCTACAAAAGTGTATTTCATGAAAATTTCGTGATTTTGCCTCTACATATGCAAAATTCAAGCTCGAAGTCTGGACAAATTTTGTACCCGCGCTCCAAAGATTTTATGCACCGGATTTAACCTTACAAAACTTTTCTTTGGAAATGAATTCCTTCCAAAACAACCTTATATCTTCTACCTATACTTAGGATTTATTTTGAGTATAAATAAGGGTTTTCATCTAGGATTTAGAGAATGATTATTTTCCTATCTTTTCTTTTCTAGTTTTAGTTTGTCATATTTGGCTAGAAGGNCAAAAAAAAAAAAGTATAAAGTTTTGAACAATTAATCCATAATAGAGACCATAATGCACATGGAAGAGCTTGGACGCAATGTCCGATGCTCCCATTAAAGGCATGTGCCTTCCATATTGACTTTTCCATTTGGGCAAATAGATATTAAGCTATGTAAGAATCAGGGGAGGAGCCAAGTTTCTCTTCGGTGGATGCAATTATTAGGTTAACAAAACTTCTAGATCAAATATGGTAACAGTGTTAATTGTAAATTCAGATAGTTTGAATTCGAATTTTGAAATTTTTTTGAAATTAGATTATGAGAGATTTATTTTTCATAAATACTTTAGTTCTGACTTGGATGACCTACTTTTGATAAGACAAGAGAGAGGATTAATTAAAGTGTACGTAAACTGACCCGAACACCTCCTAACCATTAAACCAAAAAAAAACCTATTGAGCAAGAACTGTTAAAATTTATTGTGACTTGTGAACCGATTTAAATTTTAAGCGATTTAAATTTGAATCCAATTTAAAATTTTTGTTTCAAATTCAGTCTATATCCAATTTTGAGTCCATAAAATATAATAGAACAGGTTCGGACTTGAATAATCAATAAAAATATTAAAAAAAAAACATCATAACTAACCGAATTCGGATGAGCATGGAATTGGTAGATTGGCATGTCGTTATATATGAAAGAAAGAAAACTAGAGATTAGAGATAGAATTGTGAGATTGAGTTGCATGAACAAATTTAAATAAGTTTTTCATTTATGAATGAATCCTACTAAAATCTTTCAAAATATTTTAATAGGGGCAAGTTTTAAAAAAAATTAAATTCCTCAAAATTTAAAACTAACCCCAAATTTTTTTAAAATTACAATGAGGACAATCAACCCACCCTCCCCCCGCCCCGCAGAGAATCATGTTACTATCATATTGGTAAAGAGGGATTTAAAACGATGTCCAATTATGGAACTAATTTTTTTTTTTTATTACTGATATTGGTTGGAGCCACTAACCTATAATGGGTAGCCCAACATTAATCAACGTATGAACTTGAATTTATTTAATACCCTAATTAAAAAAATTACCGGACAAGTCTAATGGTGCAATTCTGACGGATTGAGAAGTCAACATGACCACAATCCAAGTTATAAAAAGTCTTAACTTGAGTTCAAATCGATCAATCTAAACTCTTCAATCCAAGTATTATGCATGAATAAAGTTTTGGACTCTGTTGTTAACTCTGACGAAGATTTCGTTTCAATTCTAGAGTTCTATTTCTCAGTGTGAAATAAAGTTCATTTAAAATTTGCAATCGGATATTATTTTTAGATTACAGAAGCATGGCCGGGGAGTCGGAGACAAGGTGGGTACGTGGGGGCAATTGTCACCACCACAAATTTGGAAATATTTGGGGTCTATTCAAAATTTTAAAAATCTAAATTCTTTTAAAACTTGCTCCCAAATAAAATTTGTAGAAATTGAGGGATAGTTTCATATTTAAAAAATTAAATAAGATTCTTTCATAGATTTAAAACTTATTTCTTTCAACATATTAGATTTTCATTTGAAATCGATTCAATTCTGAATTTCAATTAGTTATATACGGATTGATATTTTTGACCGATTATTCTATTATTCTATCTAATAGACACTCTATGCGATGCACATAATTTATTATCACTTTACTATTAAACCACCCGTTACCATAATATTTTTGGACAATTTCTATTATTATTAAAATGATATTCATTTATATTTAAATAATAAAGAAAGATAATTAAAAGTTTAATTTTGAAACAGTTTAAAAAAAAAATTGACAGTGGTTATAAATGACACATGCAATGTTTTGATTGAACTGAACTAATAAAATATTTCAAAATTCTAATAAAGTAGCAGCTAGGGAGGGAAGCGTTTTCAATATCTCTTATCCCTAATTTGATTATTTTATAGTATAGTAAGATATGATGAAATTAAATTAAAATTAAAATATAAATTGTTAACAATCAACTCTAGATGACTCAAAAATTGATCAAATTTGTAAGATTTAATATATTTGGATATAGGTTGTTAAAATAAACCATTGTATGACCTGATCGGACTTTAATAAAAAATAACTTTTCAAATCAGATTTAGATCACTCGAAATTTGCTCCAAATCTGATTGTTGACAAGTCTATTGGCTATTTATTCACTATGCTGGGCAATTTTTAATGTTTCTCATTTGATCGGTCTCTTCCAAACCAATGGTTCCTTCCACTGTGAGAAAATTCTAGCTCCGTCCCTGTACACAAATCAAATTGAAAGTTAGATAGAATTATGACTTGGTTCATTTTGAACTCAAATTCACTGGTTCGTGTGAGAGGAGATCAGGGCCGGACAAGCAAAGAGCTCAACCCAATTACTGCTTGAATTAAAATTGGGTTGTGATTTTTTCCCATGCCCAAACCCAACCCCTAGTATTGAAAATCTTTGCCAAAATTACTGAAGTTTAAAATACTTGCGTGGATCATCCAAGTTGCTCTCCTAAACTCTTTTTTATGGACTTTTTCGTTTCTCTTTTTATTTTCAAGTAACAATTGTTTTGCCCTTGTTTTGTTTTTTTTAGTTTTTCCTTATTCATGGACAAAAAATAAGAAACTTTTTCCTTGTGTAGATCCACTCTCTTCTTTCTAGCTAAGCTTAATTGCCTCTTTAGAAATATCACATAAACAGGTATAAATGTTCTATTTATATGCCAAGCCTACCAGCAATTTAAGATTAATTAACCTCATGAACTAAATTTGAGTGGGATGAAGTCACATCGTAGTCACCTTTAATCTTTGAATCATTTGAACTTTGAAGCTTAACCAGTTTTGCCAAAAAGGCTTTGGTCCTTCAGAATAATAATGGATAAAGTTGGGTGGAAATGGTGACCACTGACCAACTAATGACAGTACAAACAGCTCAATTCTAAAGAGTCATTGTCTAAGAACTCTTGGGTAAAATATCATTTATCTTTTTTTTTGAATACCTAAATTATTTTTTGGGTACAATTTATTTATTTATTTTTAGAGTGCATTTGATTTTTGAGTTTACTGCATGGGAGAATTGCTGCCATAGATTGAGATAACGACCTTTTGACTGGAGAACTTGCAATAACCATAGGGTCAGAAAAAGGGGCTGGGTGAATGATTAACCATTAAAATTACNGACTGGAGAACTTGCAATAACCATAGGGTCAGAAAAAGGGGCTGGGTGAATGATTAATCATTAAAATTGCTATTTTATTATATTTAATGATTGATTAATTTCATATTATTTGTGATTAAATATGTTGAATTCCTTAATTTTTTAGTTTGATACTTTTTCTAGTTGTTTGGTTTATTTTGCAGGTAAATTAGTTGATTTAAAGTAATAATAGATAATACAAGCGAATCAATCACTAGAGGAAGAATCGCATTTGATAAGGATTAAAGAGTCAATATTGAGATAGGAAGACTTGAAGATATGACAGCAATTTAATCCTTCTAAGAGTCCAAGATGGAAGAAAACTCATTTAAAGTTGGATTAGGAAAATATCCTATAAGAATAAGGATTTGACACGTCTTCAATATTCTGGTTATAATTTTTGACTCTGATATCTNTGGATTAGGAAAATATCCTATAAGAATAAGGATTTGACACGTCTTCAATATTCTGGTCATAATTTTTTACTCTGATATCCGATTTTCTTGATTTTTGGGGATTGAAAAGAATATTCCAAGGGCTACAAAAGTGTATTTCATGAAAATTTCGTGATTTTGCCTCTACATATGCAAAATTCAAGCTCGAAGTCTGGACAAATTTTGTACCCGCGCTCCAAAGATTTTATGCACCGGATTTAACCTTACAAAACTTTTCTTTGGAAATGAATTCCTTCCAAGACAACCTTATATCTTCTACCTATACTTAGGATTTATTTTGAGTATAAATAAGGGTTCTCATCTAGGATTTAGAGAATGATTATTTTCCTATCTTTTCTTTTCTAGTTTTAGTTTGTCATATTTGGCTAGAAGACTAAGCTAGGGCTAGGGGAGAACCTCTTAATGAAGTACGATAATATTATTGATGCNAGTTAAGTTTTGAGTCCTTAATCATTATTGTATGAAATTGAGAGGGAGTACCTGATGCTCTAGTATTTTTATTATATTATTTTAATTACTCCAATCAATATTTTCTCAACTCAACAATCTCTTAAATAAATTATTTTTAAAAATTTACTTTTTATTTGTTTTGTGTTTCTTGTTTTTCCAATTCTCTGTGGTTCGACCTCGGNTCAACTCAACAATCTCTTAAATAAATTATTTTTAAAAATTTACTTTTTATTTGTTTTGTGTTTCTTGTTTTTCCAATTCTCTGTGGTTCGACCTCGGACTCCCGAGAAATTTATTACTTTGCACAACCTGCACTTGGGTGATCAATTCTAAAGTTGTAGCAGTGAACACCGGGCTTATCCCCTCTAAAGCTTAAGTTAGTATCGGATCAAAGGCTTTGAGCACAATGTATTCTGTATCTTGATTCAAGGTTGCGTACATTTGTTCACTTTTCTGAGGAGTATTCATACCTGAATTAGTAATGAGTGCAAAGGTCTCAAGTCCCATCTGAACACTCAATGCCTGACACTCTTACCCACAAAGATTTGAATATTCCCCACACAGATCTTCACATATTTAATGCTTGGATGATAGGACAAGTGTTCGAGGACAAGCCGAGCATTTATGGCTATTCTCGAGCACTCAAGTGTCTCTGATCAGTGCCTAACGCCAACTATTGAGCATTCAATGCTCGGGGGAACAGTACCCCGGTGTACACCGAGAAGGCATACTTGATGTTGTAGCTATTAATGTCTAGCCATCATGACTGCAGGCATAGGCTTTTGAGGGTGTAGAGGCTTATTAATGGTGTTGTCTCCATCACTCACATCCCAATAAATGAGTGGTCAAATCACATTAAATGCAGGTGTCAACTGGTGTACTCGGCTCCTCCAAGCCATCATCTCTCTACTCTACTCCTCGGCATCCTTTGGGCTCCATAACGGCTACAGTTTTATAAGTGTCGATCAGGGGGTTGTTGTGCCGCCTAGAGTCCCACGAATTGCCCCCAACCTTCTTTCTTTTTGCGGCGTGGGACAGGTGGCACAAGGAGATTAGAGGCTTACCGAACACACCTCATTAATAGGGACAGTTGTTTGCACATCCGGCGCCGCCTTTTTCAAATCCCCTAATGATGACCTACCTTTTCGATTACCGCCTCCCTCAGGAGGGTATAAATAGGAGATGGTTGAGTCATTTCAAAACTTTGCAACTCTGAACTTCTTTCTAGCGATCAACTCCTGAGCGTTCGACTTCCATCTCCCAAGCACTCTTCTGTTATTCTCCGAGTTCGCTCTTTGAAGATCCTCTACCTGTAAGTATTTCCTTCCTTCCGAATTCGTTTCTCATTTCTTCTACATTTCTTTTATTCTTCTCTTTAGAACCCACTAATGGCTAGAACCCGTAGGATAGTCGAGGGAGCACCTTCCAGGGCTAGGGCCATAAACGAAGGAGAACTGGGGTGACTGATGAAAACATCCAAGCCTTTAGGGTTAGATACCATATCCCCGAGCCTGTGTTCACCTTCCCTTTCAATCTCAAGTTCCATAGGAAAGACATAGGGAACGTAGAGATGATGCCCTTTTACACCAAGGCCATCATGGAAGGGGGAGTCACATTCCTCCTCCATCCTCTCCTTCTTAGGATGTTAATGTTCATCAGACTTTTCCCCCTCCAGTTTGGGGTTAACTCCTTTAGGATAGTTATGGGCGTAGTCGCTCTCAATGCTCGGCTCGGGGTGAACTTGGGGGATAGACAAGATCCTGTTCTGCTATGACTTAAGGTTAGTTACCAGGGGCAGGTATTACCTCCAAGCTCGTGACACGTCTATGTACCTGGTCACCCACATGCCAAACTCGGACAAGGGGTATGTTGACGATCTGGTCATGCTCGGCTGCAGTTGGGAGAAAGGAGATGGGCTAGAGTATGACGGATTGTACTGCCCCAAAGTGCCGAGGGATGAAGGTGTGTACTGCACATATCCTGAGTTTGTTCGGCATCTTGTTGGCGTGACTAATCTTATTTGTTTACTTTGTAGAGGGACATTTGCAAGATGCTGCTCAACTTTTAAGGTCCCGAGTCAGATTTACAGACTTGTTGAGAGTCTGGTCCCACGACCCAATTGAGTGAGCGACACATGTACTCTTCGGCTACGTGCCGACCTATAATAGATTCCCTTAAGTTCCTCTGTCGTTTGACCCTTCATTCTGGGAGGATCATTCTTCTGAGGGAGAAGAGGAAGAAGAAGACCTCGAAACAAATCCTGACCANAGATTCCCTTAAGTTCCTCTGTCGTTTGACCCTTCATTCTGGGAGGATCATTCTTCTGAGGGAGAAGAGGAAGAAGAAGACTTCGAAACAAATCCTGACCAAGAATCCGAGCACACCCCTTCACCTGAAGACATGTTCAATCCATCACCCATCTTCGCTGCAACAATGTAGGCCGTTGCAGTGGCAAGGAGAGCAAGACTCTCCGGCTCTGTTGGGTCCTCAAGCTCCGCCAAGATTGTTCCACCGTTGTCCTCACCGTGCCGACAACTTTCTTCTCCGTCGTCGCGCCCCCAGCATTCCTGGGGCCCTGTTATCCAGCCGAGGGACCCCCCGCCGAGGTGTCAAGTCCCACCACCGATTCAACCAAGGGACCGAAGACACCGAGGCCCTGAGGCGTCCAATGAGCACAGGGTCAAATAGCGCCACGACAACCTAGTGCCTAAAGCTTCCTCTTCAGAGTGGGCCCCTTGAGCACAGAAGAGGAGGGGTGGCTTAGTTTTAGAGTCTGACTCCATTCTCCAGTCCCCCGACATCGCATTCACTGTCGCTGGGACTTTTAAGTTTGAAGCCAACATAGTCATCTACCAAGGCTATGGGGACAACAAGCTTCTCCAAAGTGTTGTCCAAAATAATGTGGTGGCAAGTATGCTATTTTTCTAGACTTCTTTTTGCTTTGTGTACCTAGCTATCCCTGACTCCAGTTTTCCTATTTTTAGGCCTGCCAACAAATGGGGGCTATCATTGATGTTTTTGGGAATACAAGTAGGTGGCTAAGAACGTCGAACGAGACTTGGCTGGCAAGGACGCCCACATTTGTGGGGTTGAGAGGACCCTTGCTAACCAGACCTGGTACATCACCAAGCTCATCCGCCAGCTCGATGGTTTCTCAACTGAGATGGAAAAAGTGAAGGCGAAACAGGTTACGGCCTCCAAGAAGGTAGAGGAGTGTGAGCTCTAGGTTTCCACCACCGAGGTCAAGATGCAAGAGACTGAGTTTGTAATCAATGAGTTGATAAATAAAGTTGATTCATTGATAGCAGACAAGGCCGGGGAGCAAGAGAGGCTGCAGCGAGAGTGCCAAAGGGTATGGCTGGATACTCAAGACTAAATGGTCCTCATCTTTAAGGAAGTCAAGAGAAAAGCGATCAAGGAAGGCTGGGATGCCGCTCTGCATGCTGCCTTCGTTGAGCTAGGCTCGAACTTGTTCAAAATGTAAAGCGTCCTTAGGGAGCCAAATGAATCGACCTTTCCTGAGAAGTAGCTGCAGTTTGAGCCTAGTAAAGGAATTCCAACCGATGGGGCAAAGGGAACTGAGTGTTGGCTCGAACCTATCACACTTAGTAATGGTTCTAACCAGCATTCTCTTGCTCTTCACTCTCCCACTCCCCCTGACCAAAGTGGCAATCTTCTTCCCCCGCCCTTTATTCTCACGGGGGCACCAGACATAGAACTTGATGAAATATTGGGTGTTGGAGAGGAGTCCCTAAGGAGGCGTGGCGGGCTCGGTAGTGAGCATGATGGTGCTAGGGGTCATTAACTATGTTTTTTGTAGACACTTCAGTTAGCTTTTGTAATTTTTCTTTCTGTTGTATGCCTTAGGGGACGCAAAACCCCTCTTTGTTAATGAAGACTTCTTTTTTCGTGTATGTATTCTTTCATTTGTCATCTTATTGATTGCTCAAGGATCATATCATCTGATTTCAAAGAAGCCAAACTGAAGTTACAAGTCAGTAATGGCCTCCAAAAGTAGCATAAAAGAGAAAACTGTGGTAATAAGAGAAATACTTTGGCCTAATACCTCTCGGGGTCATGCCCTTAACGAGCGAGCACTTGGCTTGTGTTAATCATTCAAGGGCGCTGCTCCAAGGGTGGAGTTTTACACCCCTTGAGTCCGTGCCCCTTACGATCGAGCGCTTGGCTCGTGTTAATTATTCGAGGTCGTTGCTTCAAGGGTGGAGTCTTACACCACTCAGGGTCGTGCCTCTAACGACCGAGCGCATGACTCGTGTTAATTATTTGAGGGCGTTGCTTCAAGGGTGGAGTCTTACACCTCTCGAGGTTGTTCCCCTAACGATCGAGCGCTTGACTCATGTTAATCATTCGAGGGCGTTGTTTCAAGGGTAGAGTCTTACACCCCTCGGGGCCATTCCCTTAACGACCGAGCGCTTAGCTCATGTTAATCATTCAAAGACATTGCTCCAAGGGTAGAGTCTTACACCCCTCAGGGTCGTGCTCCTAACGACTGAGTGCATGGCTCGTGTTAATCATTTGAGGGCGTTGCTCCAAGGGTGGAGTCTTACACCCCTCGGGGATGTGCCCCTAACAATCGAGCGCTTGACTTGTGTTAATCATTCAAGTAGGGGTGACACCTAAGATCCCATTTAGTAAAAGTATTTCTTCAAATTTGATACCTTTCAAGGTCGGACTACATCGTTACCATTCATACTTTGTAACCTATGTGTGCCTGTGCCCCCCACAGATCACTTCGTAAGTGCTTTCCCAATTGGACCAAGTTTTCCATCTGTGATTTTCTAAGCAATGGCCACCACTTTGCGTAATACCAAATCTCTCACTTGGAAATTCCTTGTCCGGACCTTCTTTTGGTGTTGTCTTGACAATTCTCCTTGGTACCTTGCCAGTTTGGTAGACGTCAGTACTATTCCTTCCTCGGTTAAATCGAGATCTCTGGCAAGCGTTTGATCATTGTTTCCCAAGTCAAAGGTTTGGCTTCGTATCGTTGGGAGCCCTACTTCCAATGGGATGATGGCCTCAACCCCATATCTCATGGCGTACAACGTTTCTCTTGTTGATGTCCTCGACATGGTTCTATAGACCCATAGCACGTTGAGTAATTCTTCAGTCCACTTTCCCTTTGCCTCCTCAAGCCTCTTCTTGATTCCAGCAAGCACTATCTTGTTGGAAACCTCTGCTTGTCCATTACATTGAGGGTTAGCTGGTGTGGAATAGTAATTACATATTTCAAACCCTGAACATAATTCTCTAAATAGACCACTGTTGAATTGAGTTATGTTGTCAGAGAGGATGGCCCGAGGGATTCCAGACCGAGTTATAATGTTTTGCCATACAAATTTCTTCGTTTCTACATCCCGAATACAACTCAGGGGCTCAGCCTCGATCCATTTGGTGAAGTAATCAGTAGCCACTAGCAAGAATTTCTTGCCCAACGGGGCCCTCGGGAGAGGTCTGACAACATCCATTCCCCATTGAGAGAACGACCAAAGACTCGTCAGTAAGTTCAAATCTCCTGCTGGTTGTCAGATAATAGGAGCAAATTTCTGGCATTTGTTACCCCTCCGAAACGTAGCTCTTTGCATCTTTTTGCATATACGACTACCAATATTCTTGGGTTATCACTTGATATGTGAGGGATCTTCCTCCTATATGGCTTCCGCATATACCCTCATGGATCTCATAAAGAAAAGGGTCCACCTTATCCTCGGGGACATAGAGTAAATGTGGTCCCAAAAATGATCTCTTGTATAGTTGACGATCGGCAGATATTCAGAACCTAGGAGCCTTGAGTTTGATCTTCCTAGCCTCCTTGATATCTTCGGGGAGCACTCCTTTCATCAGGTATGTAATTATGGGGTTCATCCACCCCAAAGGGGCTTGCATTTGGGTTGGCAATACTCATTTGGCCTTTGTTTCTTCTATGCTTGGGCTTTCTCGATTTTCAATGATGGTGCGCCAAGTTACCTTCGAGGCCAATGCCGAAGTTAGATAGGCTAATGCGTCGGCGTTGGGTATTATGACCTCTAGAAATTTGGGAGACTTCCACTTTTTTTAACTTCTCCATTCTGAACTTTGCCTTCTAATGGTATGCCTTCATTCTGCTATCCCGAACCTCGAAGTCACTGTTGATCTGGTTCACCACCAGTTGGGAGTCACAGAAAACCCGAAGGTGCTTAATCCCAACCGAGTATGTGATATCGAGTCCTGCCAATAGTGCCTCGTACTCGACCTCATTATTAGACACTTTCAACATTAATCTAATAGCTCACTCTATGATGAAACCTCCTGAGCTGGTCAATACTACACCTATCTCTGCCCTCTTTGCCTTTAAGGACCCATCAACATGAAGGTCCCAATTGTTGTCATCAAAAGCTTGCGTCCCTTGTGAGGGCTCGAACACAGAGAACTAGGCAATGAAGTCGACAAGGATCGCCCCTTTATCGAAGTGCGAGGTTTATACCTGATTTCGAACTCCCTTAGTTCCATAACCAATCTTGCGACATTTCTTGACATGTCGACTTTGTGAAGGATGGGCTTGAAAGGCCGATCAGTCAGGACTTCTATAGTGTGAGTATAAAATCAGGGTAAATTTGAACTTTTTATAAAAAAGGGTAAAACGATAATTTGTCACTACGATACGGGTTGTAAACCTAAAATTTTCTAGACCTCGGATGATGAAATGGATCTCACCGTTGAATTCTTCTTGCGAAATCTAGTTACCCTGTCAAATTTCGTTGAATTATGAGATAGTTGAATTTTTTTCGTTTTACGAGGTGGTCGAGTCTCGGATGACCTAAAAATGAGATTTTTAATAAAATTTTAAAATTTAGAAATTATTTTTAAAAAAAATTAAAATAAATATATTTTGAACTTGAACCGGGACAAAATTTAATCGTTTCGAACCGAAAGCGAATCTAAAAAAAAGAGGGTCGTGTGGTGCATTGTGGGCCAAGTATTCTAAGGCTATAAATAGGGGCAAAATCTGATTTTCTCTCCCATTGTGCTCAGCAGGTTGAACAATAGAAAAAAAGAGAGAAAGAGGGAGAAACAAGGGTTTCTCAAGCTCTCATTGCGATCTAGGACCAATCTTTGCTCGAATCAACTCGAGTCAAGAGGAAAAGTTATTCCTCTCATCGAGGGTTACACGACCACACCAAAAATGATGTGTTTCACCAAAGGTTTCAAAGACGAGATTTTGGGAAAGTGAGGATTCAAGTTTGCTTTGGGTTCTTGAGATTTTTCAACGTCGTTTTACGTTTCAAGAGGTAAGGTTCCTTCCTACTTTGGTTATTTTATAACCTAGGGTGTTAAATGAAAAGGGTAGATTGATAGAGTTATATATATCACTTGCCTATTGTGGTAAAATTGATGAAATGTGCATTAAAAAGGGGTAGAATAAATTCTATCCTATAATGGGCATGTAGAAATTACTCAAAGTAATTTCTTGAAAAAGGTGAAAATTAATATATGGAAATTATTTGTGTGATTCCATGAAATATGGTATTATGTGGGTATGCTATGTGTTTATGTTATGCCTTTATGAATGAAGTATGTTACTGGCATATGTTATGTAATAACATGATTGGAATATGTTGTTGGAAATAAAATGTTGATGTATGTTTATTGATATGTTAACATTGTAATAAAGTTTGGTGATTATATGCATATGATATAATTGGTCATGGAATTTGTAGAGATGTGGTTAATTTTGCTCATGTGATATTCATTATATATGAGCATGACATTGATATAGCAATGACACATTACATTGCATTTACACAAATGAACCGCATTCATAGCCATGAGTATGAGTGTGTGTGTGCATGGTTGATATCAAATACCGCATAGGTGGATGATGGGTAGGCTCAAAAAAGTTAGATCGAAGATCTGACTAAATCGCACGGTTGTATGGAGAAAGAATTTGGTCGGGGTTAACAAGAAGGGCTAGACTATTCTCGGGTAAGAGACCTGGTGATCGGATACGCATTCCGTTGGTATAAGAGCCCATAAAGTGTGTCGATATACGCAAAATCGTTGGTGAAAGTCCATAAATTCTGTGTCGGTTGGGTGCCGTTGGTGTAAGTCTATAAATACCCACCCTAAGAAAGACCAGAAGATTTTTATTTAAATGAGTCATTGAGTGTGTAACGCCAATAACGGGGGCTTGAAAAACCTGATTTCATACTTATAGCATCGTATGAGTGAAAGGAGCCAGGGAGGGCTCGGGTAAAGTTACATGAGTGAGTGTCATCTCATATCATGACATAACATGTTAGATTGCATCATAGTCTTGCTTGATCTTGATTGGAACGGTTGTAGCTTGTTAAATGTTGCGTGAACATTTCATATACACTTAGGTTGGGGAGTAGCCTCTGTAGAAAATACTCTACTGGGCGTGGCTCACCCTATACGAAAAAACATTTTAAGTGTAAGATACATATCGGAGGAAGGCCCTCACATGGGACCTCAAGGATGAAGAAAGTTGGGATGCGGCTTTATTTCGAGTATTTGTAAACATTTATGAAAATTTTGTTTTTGATATGTAAATTCATTGAAATGAATGTAAAAGAGTTGGTATGAATCTTATGTAATATGAAAATCTTCATATACATGTGTTGGATGGAGTCAATATGGTTTGGAATAAGTTGGAAATGCAAAACAGGTGAAATAGGGAAAAGTCGGCAAAGCATACCGATAAGGCGTACCGGTATGAGAGGGTCCAGTGGGCAACTCATACCGGTACAACCTGTCCAGTAGACAAACCCTACTGGTAGGAATTTTTCTAGTGGGCTTACCCTACCGGTATGCCATACTAGTTGGCGTTCCAAAAATCTGAAATTTTAAAACTGTTTTGTCATGCTTTTGGGCTGTTGGTTCTTTGGTCTCAAGGATGTAAATAGACTATAATGGAGTATGAAATGTGATACATTGGACCACAATTTGATTAAATGATAAAATGTACACAGGTTACACATGTGGGTGATAATCCCAGTTAGGGGAATATTATTGACATGACGTCAAGTTGTGCAACAATCATGGGTACTTCCACGGGTTGACAGGTGGTCAACGGTTGAAAAAGGACCCCCAATTTTAGGGGCATCATAGCTTGATATCAGAACATAGATATAAAAATTACCTAGGGCTTGATGGGGCATGGGTCTAGACCATTGCATATATTGTGCATTTTATGTTATGTGCTTTAATATGATATATGTTATGTGAATATACATGGTAAAATGTATATGAAAAATGGATACTAGGATTACAAAACATAACATTGGGGGTCGGAAAACAAGGGAATGGGATAGTTCCAAGTGTAAAGGTCTACCAGTGGGTGACATAAGCTCTACTAGGGAGACAAGAAGATGAATCTCAAAGTTTTAAATTTGGTCCTTACCTTGGCATACTAAATTGGTGTTCTATTGCTATCTGACATGTGTGTTGATGACTAATAGAGGAAGGAGAAGTTGAGGTAGTGGGTGGAACAATAATCAACCACCACTGGTCATTGACCAACAAGCCTTCATAGAGGTTATTGGTACTGCGGCTGCTACCATTGCACAAGCTAGTGCAAATATGGGGCAAGGAGGCATGAGTAACCTCCAAAATTTTAAGGCGCACAAGCCTCCGATATTCAAGGGAGAGGCAGATCCGATGGTGGCCGACCATTGGTTTCGACAAGTTGGCAAGATTTTAGAGGCAATGGAGATCACCTCCGATGCCACAAGATAAGGCTAGCTGTATTTCAGTTAGAGGGAGAAGCCCAATTGTGGTGGGATTAGGTAAAAGACTCCAAGAACTTGGAGAAAATGACATGGGAGAGTTTTGAGAGCTCTTCATGGGTAAATACTTCCCAGCGGCCGCTCGACATGCAAAGGCCCGGGAATTCTTGCATTTGAACAAGGGATGATGACGGTGATGGGGTATGTGGCTAATTTCACCGAATTAGCCCATTTTGCTGATATGGCCAAGGTGAGGAAGTTCAAGGATGGTTTGAAACTATCCATCCGAGGGAAAATTGTGGGTCTCAGCTTGTAAGATTTGAACTCGATGGTCGAGACAACTGACTTGGTCCGAAATTTGTACAACCAAAATGCAGGCAGTCAAGCTGTAGTAATAATCTGGTTAAGTTCAGAGTCGAATTCACAGATAACTATGATTGGTGTTTTGAAGTGAGCAATAATAGAGACCAAGTAACTGGAAACTTTAAGAGTTTCAAGTTATGGGATTTCCTAAATAGAATATAAGATACTTTCCTAGAGTTTTCTAAACAAAATATAAGATAAATTCAAATGTAAAATAGTCACCCTTTAACTTGAGGATCAGAACATGTAGTTAATCATTCGGTTTATTATACTTGTGTTTTATAACTCAATTAACTCTCGTGTTAACAGCAAATTAATCGGAAGATAAAGATGGACTGTGAGAATTAAGTACATGATTCCGATGCCTTTCTAGAAGTTGACAAGAATTGCTTATGCCGAGATTTAACCCGTCTACAAACAAGCAAGTGTTTCTACAAAGTATCCAACCATGGCATTAATGTTCCATTCTTTAGATAAAGCACAATAATGATGAAGATTGAAATGTTGTCATGAAGGTCTAGCCAGGGTACTTGCCTTGAACCAATAGGTCTTTCCATGCAAGAGTCATCCATAACATAGAAAGAACCCATAGTTATACAAAGTACCTTAGCTTTGCTAGATGCATTCAATCATTCAATAAACGAAATATAAAGCATTAAATCATAAAGGAAATGCACAAATATAAGTTTCGGATAACCAATACATGTTCTTCACCTCTTACTAAAGAGTGAATGAGGAACTACTCACTCTTTATGGCTTTGGGTAAAGCTAAAAATGTGAGTGATACTTATCCCTCCAAGTAGAGAACTTACAAGGTAAAGTACAATATGCGAAGAGCCGATCTTCAACGAAGAATGAGTGAATCATGTTCCACCTTTCACGGTTTTGGTAAAGCTCTAGAAAAAGGGAAGAATTTCACTCTTCTAAGAAAGAATGAAGCTCAAGCAATGGAAGTGAAAGNACCCTACTGGTAGGAATTTTTCTAGTGGGCTTACCCTACCGGTATGCCATACTAGTTGGCGTTCCAAAAATCTGAAATTTTAAAACTGTTTTGTCATGCTTTTGGGCTGTTGGTTCTTTGGTCTCAAGGATGTAAATAGACTATAATGGAGTATGAAATGTGATACATTGGACCACAATTTGATTAAATGATAAAATGTACACAGGTTACACATGTGGGTGATAATCCCAGTTAGGGGAATATTATTGACATGACGTCAAGTTGTGCAACAATCATGGGTACTTCCACGGGTTGACAGGTGGTCAACGGTTGAAAAAGGACCCCCAATTTTAGGGGCATCATAGCTTGATATCAGAACATAGATATAAAAATTACCTAGGGCTTGATGGGGCATGGGTCTAGACCATTGCATATATTGTGCATTTTATGTTATGTGCTTTAATATGATATATGTTATGTGAATATACATGGTAAAATGTATATGAAAAATGGATACTAGGATTACAAAACATAACATTGGGGGTCGGAAAACAAGGGAATGGGATAGTTCCAAGTGTAAAGGTCTACCAGTGGGTGACATAAGCTCTACTAGGGAGACAAGAAGATGAATCTCAAAGTTTTAAATTTGGTCCTTACCTTGGCATACTAAATTGGTGTTCTATTGCTATCTGACATGTGTGTTGATGACTAATAGAGGAAGGAGAAGTTGAGGTAGTGGGTGGAACAATAATCAACCACCACTGGTCATTGACCAACAAGCCTTCATAGAGGTTATTGGTACTGCGGCTGCTACCATTGCACAAGCTAGTGCAAATATGGGGCAAGGAGGCATGAGTAACCTCCAAAATTTTAAGGCGCACAAGCCTCCGATATTCAAGGGAGAGGCAGATCCGATGGTGGCCGACCATTGGTTTCGACAAGTTGGCAAGATTTTAGAGGCAATGGAGATCACCTCCGATGCCACAAGATAAGGCTAGCTGTATTTCAGTTAGAGGGAGAAGCCCAATTGTGGTGGGATTAGGTAAAAGACTCCAAGAACTTGGAGAAAATGACATGGGAGAGTTTTGAGAGCTCTTCATGGGTAAATACTTCCCAGCGGCCGCTCGACATGCAAAGGCCCGGGAATTCTTGCATTTGAACAAGGGATGATGACGGTGATGGGGTATGTGGCTAATTTCACCGAATTAGCCCATTTTGCTGATATGGCCAAGGTGAGGAAGTTCAAGGATGGTTTGAAACTATCCATCCGAGGGAAAATTGTGGGTCTCAGCTTGTAAGATTTGAACTCGATGGTCGAGACAACTGACTTGGTCCGAAATTTGTACAACCAAAATGCAGGCAGTCAAGCTGTAGTAATAATCTGGTTAAGTTCAGAGTCGAATTCACAGATAACTATGATTGGTGTTTTGAAGTGAGCAATAATAGAGACCAAGTAACTGGAAACTTTAAGAGTTTCAAGTTATGGGATTTCCTAAATAGAATATAAGATACTTTCCTAGAGTTTTCTAAACAAAATATAAGATAAATTCAAATGTAAAATAGTCACCCTTTAACTTGAGGATCAGAACATGTAGTTAATCATTCGGTTTATTATACTTGTGTTTTATAACTCAATTAACTCTCGTGTTAACAGCAAATTAATCGGAAGGTAAAGATGGACTGTGAGAATTAAGTACATGATTCTGATGCCTTTCTAGAAGTTGACAAGAATTGCTTATGCCGAGATTTAATCCGTCTACAAACAAGCAAGTGTTTCTACAAAGTATCCAACCATGGCATTAATGTTCCATTCTTTAGATAAAGCACAATAATGATGAAGATTGAAATGTTGTCATGAAGGTCTAGCCAGGGTACTTGCCTTGAACCAATAGGTCTTTCCATGCAAGAGTCATCCATAACATAGAAAGAACCCATAGTTATACAAAGTACCTTAGCTTTGCTAGATGCATTCAATCATTCAATAAACGAAATATAAAGCATTAAATCATAAAGGAAATGCACAAATATAAGTTTCGGATAACCAATACATGTTCTTCACCTCTTACTAAAGAGTGAATGAGGAACTACTCACTCTTTATGGCTTTGGGTAAAGCTAAAAATGTGAGTGATACTTATCCCTCCAAGTAGAGAACTTACAAGGTAAAGTACAATATGCGAAGAGCCGATCTTCAACGAAGAATGAGTGAATCATGTTCCACCTTTCACGGTTTTGGTAAAGCTCTAGAAAAAGGGAAGAATTTCACTCTTCTAAGAAAGAATGAAGCTCAAGCAATGGAAGTGAAAGACATAAACAACAAAAGTAGAAGAAAGCTAGTCACTTTTGGAGGGTGGCTTCCTCAACCAACAAATGGAGGGTTTCTTCCTCAACCAAGAAATGAACTAACTCTCTTGATACAAGTAAATATAACATACATCTAAGACTAGGTACTTGAGTGGGAGTCTAAGCCTCCATGAAAACTCTCTACAAAAAGTCCCCATTCAAGCTGCCACAATGGGAGTATTTATAGGCAAAGAAGAGGAAAGGGTGGTGAAAGAATAGTGTATGCCACCCAAGTCCAAGTGAAAACCAACCACTTTGCAGTCTATCTGTGGAGAACATTCGAACGTGAGTTTGCGTTCGAACGTTGTAACTATTTTTCCTTTATGGGCGTTCGAACGTTCTTCTGTCTTTGCTTTATAGGCATTCGAACGCTAGATGGGGTTTAACCTACTCACTCAAGTGGCTTATGGTCTTCTGTGAAACCTATTTCCACACTCTATGCAGAACTTGACATTTTGCACTCATTACCCTAGTGTTCAATCAAATCAAATGGTCGTTCGAACGTGGTACTCAAGTATTTCAAGGTCTTCCTTCTTGACTACAACACGTCATGTCTCAGCAGTCTGGTCTTCTCATAGTTCAAGTGGACGTTCGAACGTTCTTGGTTTGTTCCAACCTTCTCCAATTTTATTCCCTAATGCGCTGGTGTTACACTCAAGTATGATATTTGTTGTTCTTGAGCATTTGTTCACTTTAAGACTTGAAATATCATCACTTAAACTCCATCAAAGTGCAATTAGTCCCAAAAAGGCATAGTAAAATGCTAATTTTAAGCATTAATCAACAGCTGTGACTATTGAGAGAGAGGTTGAGGACGCAAGGAGCATCCGAGAGTTGGGTGCTAAGGACAAGAAGAAGGAGGGTCAATCCTCTTCTTCTAGTTCGGGAAAGAGGCAGAGGACTTTTGCTCTGCAAGAATAGCAAGGATAAGGTCGCAGCTATCAAGGCCAAGGCCAATGTCGATCCTCCCAAGGCGGGGGAAGCCTGAGGACAACATATCAAGCAGGTCAGAGGACTTGTTTCCATTGCCACCAGCTGCGCCACATGAAGCGGGATTTTTCTCAGAGGCAAGGACCTTAGAGCTACGAGACATCTCAATCCCCGTCCTCGGTAGGGCATGCACAGACTTATTTTGTTGCTCCCTACCCCAACATAGGCTAGGGAAGCCAGTACCAGTTCTAGGGTGCTACTCAGGTCCCTACCACTTCACGAGCGGGGACTCTTCAATCAGGGCAGATAGACCAGGGCATGGGTTGAGGTCGAGAATACGGCATACAAGCTGGGACTTCGGGGACCCAGGGGCATGTCTACGTCATCACACCTCAGACTTAGCCANATGGGTTGAGGTCGAGAATACGGCATACAAGCTGGGACTTCGGGGACCCAGGGGCATGTCTACGTCATCACACCTCAGACTTAGCCAGTGGATCAGTCATTCATTCAGGATACATTTATACTCTCTTGCTTATAGGCTAGGGGTGTTATTTGACTTTGGTGCATTGCATTCATTTATATATGCATCATGTGTGAGAGATTTGGGCTTCGAGGTTGATACCTTGGAAGAGCCGTTATACGTAAATTCACCCCTATGAGCTAAGGTGTGAATTGGCCAGATATGTCGGGGTTATGAGTTAGAGATCTCAAAAATTTTACTCACCATGGACCTTAGAGTCATCGACATGTCAGAGTTCGATGTTATCCTCAGGATGAATTAGTTGGTGGCACATCTGGTCGTCATTGACTGTGATANCGATGTTATCCTCAGGATGGATTAGTTGGCGGCACATCGGGTCGTCATTGACTGTGATAAAAAAAGAGTAACTACTTACACACTGGACGATGTTTACTTCAAGTTTCAAGGGAAAAAACATAAAGCTTTGCCCCAAGTCATGTATGACTCTCGATGGCACGGGTAGTTGATGGGTTGGCTTGCGAGCCTTACCCTCGAGGATGAGGTGAGACAGGAGTTGGGTCTATCTCGGGTTGTGTGTGAGTATGAGGACATTTTTTCGGATGAACTACCGGGATTACCTCCCCATAAGGATGTAGACTTCAACATTGAGTTGCATCCAGGTACATCGCCTATTTCTATGACTCCACATAGAATGGCACCGACAGAGTTACAAAAATTAAAGGTCCAATTACAAGAACTGTTGGACATAAATCGAGCACTTTATCGTGGGGCGCTCTGGTATTGTTTGCCAAGAAGAAGGACAAGACCCTTTGACTATGTATAGACTATCGACAGTTGAATCGGGTCATTATCAAGAATAGGTACCCTTTGCCGAGGATCGATGACCTATTTGATCAGCTGAAGGGAGCGCGGGTCTACTCCAAGATTGATCATCGAACCGGTTAGCATCAGTTGAGGATTAGGGAGGTAGATATCCTTAAGATGGTGTTCAAAACGCGGTATGGACATTTTGAGTTCACTGTGATGCCATTTGGATTGACGAATGCATCGGTGGCATTCATGGATCTCATGCATAGGGTGTTCCAATGCTATTTAAATCAGTTCGTTGTAGTATTTGTTGACGACATCTTGATCTACTCTAAGTTTGAGGAGGAGCATGAGGGTCATTCTCCAGACCTTGAGAGAGTACCAGTTGTACACCAAGTTCAGCAAATGTGAATTTTGGCTTATGAAGATAAAATTTTTGGGACACGTGTTGTCGGCTTCGAGTGTATCCGCGGACCCAGAGAAGGTTAAGGCAGTTCTGAATTGGGAGAGACCGATGTCAGTCTTTGAGATACGTAATTTTTTGGGATTGGCGGGCTATTACAGGACCTTCATTGAGGACTTCTCTCTATTAGCTACACATATGACGAGATTGACCCAGAAGGAGGTCAAGTTTCAGAAGGCATTTCAGGAGTTAAAGAGGAGGCTTACTTCAGCTCCTATTTTGATAGTCCTTGAGAGGGAATAGACGTATACAGTGTACTGTGATGCCTCCAGAGACAGACTGAGTTATGTTTTGATGCAATCCGGGAGGGTGGTGGCTTATGGTTCTCGACAACTAAAGAACCATGAAGCAGAATTATCCTACGCAAGACATGGAGTTTGCAACTATTTTTTTTGCCTTAAAGGCTTGACACCACTATTTATAAGGTGAGAAGTTCAAGGTATTTTTGGACCACAAGACTCTAAAGTACATCTTTATACAGCGGGACCTCAATATGAGGCAATGCAGGTGGATGGAATACTTGGAGGACTATGACTTCACTTTGCATTACCATCTCGGTAAGGCAAATGTGGTGGTTGATGCACTCAGCCGAAAATCACGAAGAGTCTTGACTAGTGTGGCTTCCTGGGAGTTGCGAATGCTCGAGACTGTGGGACAGTTTGGGTTATATTATAGGGATTAGGCTCAGGGTGTTTTAGAGAGCTTGGTGGCTACGCCCTCCCTACTGAGCAGGGTGATCGAGTCCTAAAGACAAGATCCAGAGTTATTATCTATCAGGGATCGAGTGCAGGTCGGTACCGGTGACAAGAGTTGGGTCATTCACTTAAATGGCAATCTTCAGTATAGGGGAAGGGTTGTGGTTCCCCAATTAGCAGATTTAAGGGAGGAGATCCTTAGGAAATTTCATTCCTCCCGAGTTGCTGTGCATCCAGGTGCCACGAAGATGTACCATAATCTTCATCACCAGTATTATTGAAGCAGAATGAAGGGACATGTTAGAGACTTTGTCAGACGATANGTGGTTCCCCAATTAGCAGATTTAAGGGAGGAGATCCTTAGGAAATTTCATTCCTCCCGATTTGTTGTGCATCCAGGTGGCACGAAGATGTACCATAATCTTCGTCACCAGTATTATTGAAGCAGAATGAAGGGACATGTTAGAGACTTTGTCAGACGATATCTCACGTGTCAACAGGTCAAGGCTGAGCACCAGAGACCAGCGGGGTTGCTCCAGCCTTTGGAGGTAGTTGAGTGGAAGTGAGAATACGTCACGATGGATTTTGTGATCCACTTGCCACGGACATCGCAGGGACATGACGCAGTGTGGGTGATAGTGGACCAGCTTACAAAATCAGCACACTTTTTGGTCGTGCAGATGACCCTCACACTGGAAGAATTTTGTAGATTATACATACGGGAGATTGTCTAGTTGTATTGGGTACCCGTATCTATTGTATCATATCGGGATCCCTAGATGGACAATCAGTCAGAGAGGACCATCCAGATATTAGAGGACATGCTATGGGCATGCATTCTAGATCTCAATGGTGGCTGAAAAGAGTNGACCCTCACACTGGAAGAATTTTGTAGATTATACATACGGGAGATTGTCTAGTTGTATTGGGTACCCGTATCTATTGTATCGTATCGGGATCCCCAGATGGACAATCAGTCAGAGAGGACCATCCAGATATTAGAGGACATGCTATGGGCATGCATTCTAGATCTCAATGGTAGCTGAAAAGAGCATTTATCCTTAGTGGAGTTCGCCTACAACAATAGTTAATAGACGAGCATTCAAATGGCACCATATAAGGCACTTTATAGGAGGCCTTACCGTTCTCCGGTATGTTAGACGGAGGTAAGAGAGTGACCCTCTACGGGTCCAAATTTGTTTAGAGACACCTCTAAAAAGGTGGACCTGATACGAAACGTCTTCTTACGGCTTAAGAGCCGACAGAAGAGCAACGCCGACATACAACANTGTTTAGAGACACCTCTAAAAAGGTGGACCTGATACGAAACGTCTTCTTACGGCTTAGAGCCAACAGAAGAGCAACGCCGACAGACAACAACAACCTCTGGAGTTTGAGGTGGGAGATCACGTCTTCTTGAAGGTGATGCCTAAGAAGGGAATGGTCAGATTCAAAAAACAGGGAAAGTTGTTGCCGAGGTTTATCAGGCCATTCGAGGTACTAAAGAGGGTGGGTATAGTGGCTTACAGATTGGCATTACCGCCAAATTTATTTGGTCAGTGTTTCATGTCTCTATGCCTCGGAAGTATACTCCAGATACGACATGTGATGGATTGGGGTGAGTTGATTGTTGATGCTGATGGGACCTTCAAGGAAAGACTAGTGCGCATCATAGATAGCTAGGAGCAGATTTTGCGATGCAAGACTATAAGGCTAGTGAAGGTGTTGTGGTAGCACTGAGGCGTGGAGGAGGCGACATGGGAGCGTGAGGATACTATACATACCAACTATCCATTCCTGTTTAAGGATAGAGGTACAAGTTTTATAATTTTATGTATAACATTATTGTTGCATATGCATGTGGTTAAGTGTGTATATGTGTGCGAATTTCAGAAACAAAATTTTTTTAAGGGGAAAAGAATATAAAACCTAGATAAATTTAAACTTTTTATAAAAAAAGGGTAAAACAGTAATTTATCACTATGGTACAGGTTGCAAATTTTAAATTTTTTAGATCTCGGATGATAAAACGGATCTCACCATTGGATTTGTCTATAAGAATCTAGCTATCTGGTCAAATTTTGTTGAATTATGAGATAGTCGGATTTTTTATGTTTTACGAGGCAGTCAAGTCTCGGGTGACCCAAAAATAAGATTTTTAATAAAATTTTGAAATTTGAAAATTAATTTAAGGCAAATTAAAATAAAATATTTTGAACTTGAACCGGAGCGAAATTTAATCGTTTCGGGGCGAAAACGGACCCGAAAAAAATAGATTCATGTGGCGCGTTGTGGGCCAAGTATTCTAAGGCCATAAATGGAGGGGAAAATTTGATTTTCTCCCCCATTGTGCTCAGCCGGTTGAATGATAGAAAAAGAGAGAGAGAAAGAGGGAGAAACAAGGGTTTCTCAAGCTCTCCTTGCGATCTAGGGTCAAGTTTTGCTCGAATCAACTCGAGTCAAAAGGAAAAGTTGTTCCTCTCTTCGAGGGCTACGTTACCATACAAAAAATGATGGGTTTCACTGAAGGTTCCAAGGACGGGATTTTGGGAAAGTGAGGATTCAAGTTTGCTTTGGGTTCCTGAGGTTTCCCAACATCATTTTACGCTTCAAGAGGTAGAGTGTCTTCCTACTTTGGTTATTTTACAACCTAGGGTGTTAAATGAAATGGGTAGGTTGATAGAGTTATATATATCATTTGCCTATTGTGGTGAAATTGATGAAATGGGCATTGGAAAGGGGTAGAATAAATCCTATCCTATAATGGACATGTAGAAATTACACAAAGTAATTTTTTGAAAAAGGTGGCAATTAATATATGAAAATTATTTGTGTGATTCCATAAAATATGGTATTATGTGGGCATGCTATGTGTTTATGTTATGTCTTTGTGAATGAAGTATGTTATTGACATATGTTATGTAATAACATGATTAGGATATGCTGTTGGAAATAAAATGTTGATGTATGTTTATTGATATGTTAACATTGTAATAAAGTTTGGTGATTATATGCATATGATATAATTGGTCATGGAATTTGTAGATATATGGTTAATTTTGCTCATGTGGCATTCACTACATATGGGCATGACATTGATAGAGTTATGGTGCATTACATTACATTTGCACGGAAGAACCACATCCATAGCCATGAGTGTGGGTGTGTGTGTGCATGGTTGATATCAAACACCACATAGGTGGATGATGGGTGAGCTCGAAAAAGTTGGATCGAAGATCCGACTGAGTCGCGCGGTTGTATGAAGAAAGAATTGGGTCGGCGTTAGCAAGAAGGGCTAGACTATCCCTCGGGTGAGAGACCCGATGATCGGATACGCACTTCGTTGGTATAAGAGCCCATAAAGTGTGTCGGTGTACACAAAACCATTGGTGGAAGTCCATAAATTCTGTGTTGGTTGGGTGCCGTTGGTGTAAGTCCATAAATACCCACCCTAAGAAAGACCAAGAGATTTTTATTTAAATGAGTCATTGGGTATGTAACGCCAACGGCAGGGGCTTGGAAAACCTGATTTTATACTCATAGCATTGTATGGGTGAAAGGAGCCAGGGAGGGCTCGGGTAGAGTTGTATGAGTGAGTGTCATCTCATATCATGGCATAACATGTTAGATTCCATCATAGTCTTGCTTGATCTTGATTGGAACGGTTGTAGCTTGTTAAATGTTGCATGAACATTTCATATGCACTTAGGTTGGGGAATAACCTCTGTAGGAAATACTCTACTGGGCATAGCTCATCCTATACGAAAAAATATTTCAGGTGCGAGATACATGCCGGAGGAAGGCCCTCACATCGGACCTCAAGTATGAAGAAAGCTGAGATGTGGCTTTATTTTGAGTATTTGTAAACATTTATGAAAATTTTGTTTTTGATATGTAAATTCATTGAAATGAATGTAAAAGAGTTGGTATGAATCTTATGTAATATGAAAATCTTCATATATATGTGATGGGTGGAGTCAATATGGTTTCGAATGAGTTGGAAATGCAAAATAGGTGAAATAGGCAAAAGTCGGCAAAGCATACCGATAGGGCGTACCAGTATGACGAGGTCCAGTGTGCAACTCATACCAGTAGAGCAACCTGTACATTGTCCAGTAGACAAACCCTATCGGTAAGAATTTTCTCAGTGAGCTCACCCTACCGGTATGCCATACCAGTAGGCCTTCCAAAAATGTAAAATTTTAAAACTGATTTGTCATGTTGTCGGGCTATGGTTTCTTTGGTCCCAAGGATGTAAATGGACTTTAATGGAGTATAAAATGTGATACACTGGACCACGATTTGATTAAATGATAAAATGTACACAGGTTACACGTGTGGGTTATAATCCCAATTAAGGGGATGTTATTGATGTAACGTCGAGTTATGCGACAATCCCAGGTACTTCTGCGAGTTGACGGGTGGTCAATGGTTGAAAAAGGACCCCCGATTTTAAGGGTATCACAGTGAGTCTGAAAATAATGTCTAAGTTTTCTCGCCGAGACCACTAATGCCAGAACGAGTTTCTCAATCGGTTGGTACCTTGTTTCGGCATCAAGCAAAGTCTTGCTTACGAAGTAAATAGACCTTTACGCCCTTTCTCTTTCCCTTACGAGGGCTCCACTAACAGCCCTTTCCGAAACAGATAAATAAAAATTAAGTATTTCACCTGCCACCGGGACAGACAAGGTTGGTGGGGTGTTTCAAGTATGCCTTAATCCCTTCAAGTGCCTAGCCACATTTCTCGTCTCAAGCTCCTTTCGCCATTCCCTTTAACTTGGCAAAAAATGGCTTGCACCTATCAAAAGATTTGGAAATAAATCGATTGAGGGCTGCTAACATCCCAACTAGCTTCTGAATGTCCTTGGTAGTTTTCGGCGCTTAGACGTTCTGCACAGCTTGTATCTGCTCGGGATTGGCCTTATTGGACTCAATGCCCCTGTGGGTACCAAGTATCCCAGAAAATTTTTCGAGCTCACCCCGAAGGCACATCTCAAGGCATTAAGCTTCAGGCCATATCTTCGAAGGATGGCGAATGTAGTGCCGAGGTCATGAAGGTGACCAATGCTCTCCTTGCTTTTCACCAGCATATCGTCGATGTACACTTCCATAGTATTGTCGAGTTTCTGTTTGAAAATCTTATTCATTAAGCTTTGGTAAGTTGCTCCAACATTTTTTAACCCAAATGGCATTATCGTGTAGCAGTAGATCCCTTGGGGTGTAATGAACGCCGTTTTCTCTTGATTTGATTCATGTAAGAGGATTTGGTGATAACCTGCCTGAGCATCCATGAAGGAGATATGTTTATGGCCCGCAGTTGCATCCACCAGCTGATCAACCTTTGGCAGTGGATACTCGTCCTTGGGGCATGCTTTGTTTAAGTCCGTGAAATCCACACAAACTCGTCATTCTTCTTCCTTTTTCTTGGCACACACCGTGTNTTGGGGCATGCTTTGTTTAAGTCCGTGAAATCCACACAAACTCGTCATTCTTCTTCCTTTTTCTTGGCACACACCGTGTGAGATAGCTATTGGGGGGACTGCACTTCCTTGATGGATCCTACCCCCAACAACTTGTCCACCTCACGGGTTTGAATGATGAATCAACATGGAGCTGATGGGTCATCACCTGAGCGCTTATTCCTGTCATCTCAGCCTGTGTCTATGCAAAGACGTCAGCATTTTGGCACAAAAATAAAGTCATGTCAAACCTCTAAGCATTGTCCAACGACGCCCCTACCAAAAAGTACCTCTCCTCACTATCAGGGCTCAGAAAAACTTTCAATAGGGCTTTAATAGAACGATCGACAGGTTCCGTAATGGGCTCATCCACCCCAGGCCGAACGAACTGTGATTGCTATTTGGCAACCACTGCTTCGGGATCACGCTTTTGAGCTTGGCTACTTACCCCAGTTTTCGCCGCGGCGTAGAAAAAGCTCTTCGATGATGCTTGATCTCTACGGATCTCCATAATACCTCTCGGAGTAGGGAACTTGATCTTCTGATGATAGGACGAGTGGACAGCCCTCATCACATGCATCCATGTCCTCCCTATAATGGCGTTATATGGCAAATCGGAGTCTATGACTACGAACTCCACTGAGACAGTGACGATCTCGGCACGCACCATAAGAGTGATCTTCCCCAAGGGAAAGGTGCTGGAACCATTGAAGCCTATGAGGGGGGTCTTTACAGGTTCCAAGTCCCACTGTGAAAATTCCATCTTATAAAAGAGGTCGTCATACATTACTTCGGACGAATTGCCTGAGTCCACTATAACCTTTTGACGTCATACTTGTTGACCCTCAAGGTGATCACCAATGCATCTTTATTCGGGAGCACTAACCCGCTCAGGTTGGCGTCAGAAAAGTGAATGACCTCAGTATTGTGTCGCAGCTTCTTGGGTGATAGTTCCTCGCACCTGCTTTCCTGCACCTTTATCACTTGTGAGACCCTTTGCAACTCGGCGTAGAGGGAGTTATACGTTGGCTTTTCGACAGTGCAAATGTGTATGACGTCAATCATAGGTGCCACCTCATAGGACACCTCGGCCCCTCTCCTTACTGAACCCCCGAGAGCTTCTCTATCAATGAATTCTCCAAATTTCCTTCTTGGACCAGTTACTCAAGGAAGGACTTATACACCCAGTAGTCCTTTGTCAAATGTCCTATGTCTTTATGATAAGAACATTGGGATGTCGAGTCCCTCATCAGCGGGTCTCCTTGCATCCTAGGGGGCCATTTGAAGTAAGGCTTGTCCTTTATCTTATGCAGCATTTTGTAGATGGGCTCCTTGAAGACTGTATCCACCCTTTGGAAGGACAAGCGATTCAGGGGCGACATGAGTGCCCCCCTCTTTGCTGATGACTCTTTCTCCTTCTTTGTCGGCACCAGGGCCCTATTCTCGGGCGTGTTAGAGTCTTCCTCCACCCGGGTGTATTTGTTTATCTGGGCCATCAGATCTTTCATATCGCCCCTTGGAGCCCTCTTAGTAAGTGATTTGTAGAGGTCGGTATCCCCGAACAATCGCAGCCTAAATGATGCTGCGGCTATTGCCTCTGAGCACACCTCAACCTTGTTAACCTCCTCCAATTACTGGATGACGTACCATCGGAGGGGTTCTCCACCTCTCTGTCTGAGCATCAGTAAAGTGTCGATGCCCTTCGGCCTCTTACTACTGGTGATGAATTAAGCCACAAAGAGATCGGTCAACTGTCTCCAAGATCTGATGCTCTCAGGGGCCAAGCTCTTGTATCACTTCATGACAGTGTCCTCCAAGGTCATGGGAAAAACTCGGTACAATACCCTTTGATCAGTGTCATAAATGGACATCAACTGCTTGTATTGTCCCAAGTGACCCTCGGGGTCTGTCCTCCCATCATAAACTTTGAATAGTGGGACGGTGAACTTCTTCGGCATTTCGATCTCTCTAATCGTCCGTACAAATGGGGAAATGACTTGTTCATCCTCGTTTGCTTCTCCTTCAGATCGAGCCTATGGCCTGTATCATGGAGGCACATCTGGGGATTTTCTCGGGGCTTCCCGTCTCTTGGTCCTCTTGCTGTGGACTCTGTTTAGGACTCGGCTACCACGGTGTCTCCTGGTATCCTACGGCGGAGATCCCACTGGGACAGGCTCACCTTGTGATCCCACTTCGATATCTCCTTGGGGACTAGCCCTCAGCTTCGATGGTTATGCCTCTCGGGTATGCACCCGCGCAAGCCCCTCCCGGGGGCATCTTGCCTTACACCCCTAGAGCAGCCTCGACTGGGACTCTGGTTCTCCCGCTCATAGTTCCGCCAACATGCATTCCCTGACTACTTGAAACCGTCAAGCCGTCGTCGAACCTTAGCATTTTCCTTCTTGAGTTGCTTGATGCGCTTGCCCATCCGCTTCTCAACCATTTCAATGATATCACGAGCCAAAAGGCATTCCCTTCCCCCAAGGCCTTGATCCATGGGAAACGTCCGTTGCAAGGACTGTTCCCCTCCGCCTAACTGGCTCAAGGGGCCTAATTTCATAACTATTGGGAGCCGGATAGCCTTCGTGTTCTTCACGCATAAACTTCTTCCCCCTTCACCCTGAGATCATGTGTTCACCATAATACAGTCGCTATGGGGAAATGTTTGTGTAAGTTCCAACAAACGGCGCCAAATTGCACAGGAGAATTCCTACAACATATTGAGATAGTGACCTTTTGACTGGAGAACCTGCAATAACCACAGGGTCAGAAAAATGGGTCAGGTGAACGCCGATTTATCCCATCTAAAGCTTAAGTCAATATCAGATCGGAGGCTTGAGCACAATGTATTCTATATGTTGATTCAAGGTTGCATACTTTGTTCACATTTTTAGGAGTATTTATACCTGAATTAGTAATGAGTGCAAAGGCCTCGAGTTCTATCTGAACACTCAATGTCTGGCACTCTTACCTACGAAGATTTGAATATTCCCCACACAGATCTTCACATATGTAATGCTTGGATGATAGGACAAGTGTTCGGGGACACGTCAAGCATTTATGGCTACTTCCGAGCACTCAAGTGTCTCTGATCGACGCCTGACGCCAACTACTGAGCATTCAATACTCGAGGAAACAGTACCCCGGTGTACACCGAGGAGGCATCCTCAGTGTTGTAGCCATTAATGTCTAGTCATCATGACTGCAAACTTAGGCTTTTAAGGGTGCATGGGCTCATTAATGGCGTTGTCTCCGTCACTCACATCGCCATAAATGAGTGGTCAACTTGCATTAAATACGGGTTGTATACTCGGCTCCACTCCTCGGCGTCTTTTGGGCTCTATAACGGCTACAATTTTATACGTGTTGATCAGGGGGTTGTTGTGTTGCCTAGAGTCCCGCCACTTACTATTTTTTGATGTAAAATTTACTTTCTTTAATTTTGAGTTTTGCTTTTATTTTTTAGTACCATACGATAATATTTCCAAGAACTCTATTGTTGTTCCTGTTAATTGACTGGTCATAGATTTGAATCCTTCTTAGGGAGATTTGATTAATTCTGAATTAAAGAGTTTAGAATAAAAAGGCTCGTTTTGGCCGTTAAGAATAGGTAACTCATTCTTTGTCTTTGTTTGTATTGCATTCTATCTCATCGTATTACATTATATTCTACGAGATTAAAAAAAAACCGTCAGTACCTCGGTGTAGGTCCAAGATAATCCTTTGTTCCATAGGCTAGAGGCTATTTACAACTAGTTAATTAAGAATTCTTAGATGTGTTAGTACTAGCTGTGCATCAAAGATGCAGCCATCGATTCTCCCGAGAGATCACAATAGCGATGAATAAATATATTAATGATGAGCAACACATTTTTGTTATGCTACAAATACTTGTATTTACTCTACTATTCTAACTAAGCTTGGCTGAGGAAGAGTTATAGGACGTAATTAGGACTAGTTGAAAACCACTTCCAAGTTAGCATTTTATCCCCAAGATATTGTGATGAACATTTTAACACCGGCCTATTTAATTCAACAAAAAACATTAACCTAATTCTTTGGTATCAATAACTAAAATAACTTTCCTTATGGTGTGTTTACTGTACGGATTTTGAATTCCTTCTAACAAGGTGAAAAAAATTTTTCCAACAAATCTTTATTTCTTTCTTTTTTTCTAATTTTTCTCAATGCTAGGTCATCCACAAGGTATTGATAGTGGACCCACTGAAATAAGGTGGGCTACACTTATATTTGTGTTCTTGCATTAAAACATAATTTCAAAAAGGTGTATTGTCCTGTATCTAAATCCTTGTATCCAACCATACTTTTTAAAAAAAAAAAAAAAAAAACCATCAAATGTGAAGAATTTGTCCAAACGTACTTAAGTACCTCTTGGCAAAGTTACCTTATGTTAACAATTAGGTAAGAAAGTTCTGTGTTTCAACTGAGGTATTAATCGAGACAAGTTACTCGAGTTCATTTCAAATAGGACTTTGCTCAACCTCAACTCGTGTTCTAAACGATTTGAGCTTAAATCCCTTACGTTTCAAAAATTACATTGAGACCTCTTGACATTTGAACAAATGCGACAGTCACACCCTTTTTATCTAACGGTGTTAACAACTCATATCCAATCTATCCAAACCCACCCCCACTATTTGACTTAGTCAAAAAAAAATTAATTAAAAAAAATCTAAACCAATATCCAGACCACTCACAAACCCCATCCATAATCCTAATCATCTTTTTCCTTCATCCCCTTCACTATCCCCTCACAAATCCGACCCAAGCCAAGTTGTTTGTTCCCCTCTATCTACCAGCACGCAGACCAGCCCGTTGCATCCAACCAACCAACCCGTGGCATCCAACCACCAGCCCCCACCAACTCCCCCTACATCGCTAATCCTCTGTCACCCCCACCCCATTGCATCCTCCTCCATCTGAGGTCGGTGACATGGCTAATGGATGGTGAACAAGATGTAAGTAATGGACGTTTAGTGGTAGGAAGTGATGACTAGAACTTAGATTTGAAAATTTCGAAATCTATCTCTCTATGACCATGGACAACTCAGATTTGAAAAATCTAAAGAATTCAGATCAACAAAAACATCTCAAAAATAAAAAATCTATCTCTCTATGACCTGAACTCAGATGTGTTGGTTGTACCTTGGAGGAGGTGAGTTCGGTTTTGGGCTTAGCAATAGTGCCTTGTGATGGTGGGGGTGGCAGTGAGGTAGTTTCAGGAGTTGGGATGGTGAACTGGTGGGGTTGGAGTAACGGCGAGGTAACAGTGGTTGGTGGTTGTGGGTGGCAGACGCTGGTGGGAAATGATGTAGGAAGTTTTAATGCATATTTTTGGCAAGGTAAATTGGTATAATCATTGAAATTTGATCAAGATTGTTGTCAAATCAAAATAAATTAATGTATTGACCAAAAAAGATAAAATTAACATAATTAGTTTGAGTGATAAAATTGAATTCGACTTACCTAACAGATAAGATTGAATTCGGTGACAACGTCACAAGGTTTAATTTGAATTAGGTGTTAAATTCACTCAAGTTATAAGTTTAATCTGAATTAAGTGTTAAATTCATTTAATTAGGGTTTGATTAGTAATTTAGTTTTCTTGAGTTTTTTTTTTCAACTCATAATGGAGGATATTATTGTGACGGCATTTGGGGTCTCAATGTAATGTTTGAAACGTAAGAGGGTGTCCATGTAATAAAACTAATGTCGATGAGTGTAGATATAGTTTACCCTTAATTCTTTTGTGGGTACACAAACCCTTATAGTCATGGGAAGAATTTTGGACCCCAATGTCCAAAATCACTGGTAAACAACATGTGGGAGTTTGTTTGGGAAAAGAAACAACTGCACTCATCGAGGGATATATAGGCCACAACCCATTATTCAACTTTTGTCAGGACTGAACTTACTAGATAGTCTCAATAACTATCGCTCTTGTTATTAAATTTTAAAGTTGTAAGTTTAAGCGTCGTCACTCTCTAGTGTGAGAGCAAAAAGAAAACTTTTGCCAGGTACCAAAGCTTCCGGAACAAAAGTGAGCACAAAAGACTTGTCCCTAGATAGTCTTGAGGTAACAAAAGGAAACAATGTTTTATCGAGTGTTAAGTTTTAAAATAGGCAAATGTGTAATTGGGGACCATGAGGCACGTAGAAAGAAATTGGGTACAGTGCCCAATGGTCCCATTGTAGGCAAGTGCCATTCATGGTATAAAACTTTTGCAGCCACGAAACATGGTAATTCCTGACTTAATCCCGGTTTTATCTCTGGTACAAAGTGTTATATGCAATGACAAACAATCGAGAGTTGAATATCTCATTCTTATAGTTGTAATAAAAAGAAAAAGAATAGTCCCTGACTGATTTAATCTCAACGATAAAGTTTTATATGTGATGACTTAATATTTCACAAATGCCTCATTCTAATAACCACATTCGAGCGTTGAAGTTAAAATTTGACAATTACAAGGATAGTTCAAATGATATCAGAACTGTAAATCCAGATAATTTGAGTTTAAATGTTGACTATCTTTTAGGGTTAGGATATGAGGAAATTATCTCTTATAAATACTCCTAATTGCAGTATAGCTAGTTTGTTTTTGACTGAATTGAAGAGAGAATAAGTCAAAATGTACGTAAACTGACATAAATATCCATAACTATTGAAATGGAGAGAAAAAAATTAAAATGAGGTTAATTTAGGGAGAATTGCCTCTTTTCTCATAATGGAGGAAACAAACAATTTTCTCCCAACTTTTCCTTTCACTTTTTTTTATTTTTTTTTATAACTTTATCTGGTTTTGGTTGATACAGTAAAGACTATCAATCACTTGGTAATTTGTCAAAACCTACTTAAGTTCCTCTTGAAAAAATTACCTTCTCGTAACAACTGGGTTTTGATTATTACCCAAGTTTTGGGTTTGAAAGTAAGTTTTTACATTATATGAACCTTAATTTTCTTGCCGTTCACACTAATATCTTCTCTCTCTTCAGACCCTACCATCCACATTCCACCCCACTAATACCCCACTCACCACCCCATCCATCATGGCTTTCTGCTACGTTGCAGCCTTTTCTTTGTTGAAACTGTCTTCATTCTTACCGACTTCATTCTAGAAACTCTCCCGCTGTTTCTGATTGATTTAAGGGATCATAATCACTGAAAATCAGTCATCAATCTAAAAGTTTAACAAATTAGGTGAATCGAATCGAAGTAGTATTACTATGTAAATGCCTATTCACACTGCTTTTTATACTTGTGAAATTCAGTATTCGCACACCCTTTCCGGACTACAACACGTGAGTAAGTAAAAGCAAAAATACCCAATTTGCATGGGGAGAGTGTTTTTTTTAACACGACTTTTAAATTATGATATTATGATTAATTAAGCTTTTGAATTATTTTTTGTATCAATTAAATCTATATCTCTAATTGTGTTAATTGAGCACTTCTATTTGTTTTTGTTAGACTGTGCTATCATATAATCTCGTGAGTGACACAATTTAACAGAGACAGATACGAGGGTTCAATTGACACAACTAGAGAATGCAGGGGCTCAACTGATACAAAAAAAAAGTTAGAGGTTTAATTGACACAACGATCATAGTTTAAGAGTCATATGTGTAGTTTATTTCAACCATCGAGTGTTCACCACTTTCTTTTAGAAAAATTTAAAGGAGGCAGTTAGAAATGACTCAATTAATACAATTAAAGAGTTCATGAACTTAATAGGCAAAAAAACAAAAAATCAAGGGCATAATTGACACAAAGGTTATAGTTTGATAGCGATATGTGCAATTTACTCCTAATTTTATCTTGAGTTAATAGTATTTTTTGTCCTTAAATATACATTTTTATCAGTTTAATTCTCATTGTATCAATTTGGTCGTTAAAATATTCAATTCATGTCATTTCAGTCTCTAATTAAATAATCCGGCAATTTTTTGACGAAATGACCACGTTTAAAAGGTATCAAGTATCTAATACGTGAATTATTCTGTCAAAAACTTAATGGTCCGTTTATGTAAGGACTAAAACTATACGAATTGAATATTTTACAGATCAAATAAATAAAATTAATACAATCTGAACTAAACCGATAAAAAAATACATACTTTAAGAACTAAAAATGGTATTAACTCTTTAATTTTTTATAAATGGTAAATAATGGAAAAGGAAGGTTGATATTAGCTATTTGATGGTTTTCAATGAAATTGGAGAATGTTTTATTGGTAAAATGATACTTTATATCCCCTACAAGATTTTTAAAATTTAATTTAAATCTTGAAAGTTTAAAATTTTCAAATTTTCACCCTCAATTATATAAAAAGGTAATAATGTGGCCTATTTTAATAAAATCTAGTGTGCAATTTTAGTGTAAAATGCTTAAAAAGATTAATATATTAATAATTGAGCATGAAAAATGAAAAAATATAGAACTTATAACACAAAAATGTTAGATAAAATAGCAAATTTGTAATTGGGGACACATTATTACCCTTTTGTCTAATTAAGTGTACAATCTAAAAAATATATTTTTTTTAAATTATTAATTGAGAATTTAAATATTATTCAGATTTCAAAGCATAAAATGAAATAATTTATCTATTTATAAAGATAAAATTAGGTACATTTAATCTTTTATAAACTCCATAAAACGAAAACTTTGTCTATCGAGTACTCACGACTCTTTATCATTAATTTGATCAAGTGTTAACCAAATCCAACGATCCCCCAAGTTAACTTTATGGACTTATTGCAGTAGAATATTATCATCAAGCATTTGTAACATAGGATGAGGCGTGGTACATAACACTGTTGGGTTCAAAGTTTGATGCTACCCTATGTACTAGGTATGAGGTGGTTAACATAGTATTAGTCAGCAACTATTATTCGAAAAGAACATTGTGCCAACCACTGTGACGAACTTAGGTAAAATCAGCCGTAATTATATCATAAATTTCTAATTTCTTTTCCTCATTATATCATTTTTAAGTTTATTTTTCATATCGCCATTATTTTCTATTAAAAAAAAAGTGATTTAAATCCACACCTATCAATATAAAAAATGTCTTTGAAACGCATTTTTAAGATCACCATTATTTTCTATACAAAACGTGTATAGCAAAAATAAAAAAATCAATAACAAGTATTTTACTAATTTAATTTGTAATTATTGACTCTAAATTTCAAAATTTTCTGGGATAGCTAAAAAATTATTGAATAATTAGTCAAATGTATTGATTCATAGATAACAACAGAAATAGAACCTTAATCTTTCACAGATTCCTCTTAGCCTTCCTTCTAGAAATCTTGATTTCGTGTTATAACAATTACGATCATTCAATTATACAAGACTAACAATAGATTGTATTGTATTGAATTTGACTAAAGTTATTTACAACCTGTTTTTTTTTTTTTTTGATNTCTTATGGTATTGTATTGAATTTGACTAAAGTTATTTACAACTTGTTTTTTTTTTTTTTTGATATTGATTTACAACCTGTTTATAGTTGATCATAATTGCATTATAAACTGAGACTCAAAAGATAATTCAACTATTGATTCATACTAAATAATTTAAGTGTTGATGGAGTGACGGATGAGGTTAAGAATTGTATTAAATAAATTAGAGGATTTTTGAAACGATTTGTCAAAAGATGACTCGAAATTTTTAAATTGCAATCATAACACAATAATTAAAAAAACAAACGTCACAGCACATCGAATAACCCGCTAGGTTGTGTGTCTATTACNGCCTCGAAACTTTTAAATTGCAATCATAACACAATAATTAAAAAAACAAACGTCACAGCACATCGAATAACCCGCTAGGTTGTGTGTCTATTACCATAGTATCATCTATAACAATTGAATAGGTATTTGGATGTGACTATATGTCTTCACTTGGTGAAGATTTTTTGCCCAACTTTTAGATATACAATCCATAATAAAAGATACAATTGTTTTTTTTTATTTTTTTCCTTATTTTTAAAGGTTAATTTTCATGATAATATCTGAATGAATTACTAGCCGAAAACAAATAACAAAATAGAACCATAAAAAGAAATAAAAAAAAAAAACAAAAATAGAATACAATCCTCTAAATGAAAGCCATCGGTAAGAATTAATCCCAAATATCAAGGGTGACAAACTAGTATAAAGATTCATTGTTGCATATATAAAAAGAAAGTTGTGTTAAAGTCAAGTATTTCACAAAATGCTAAAAAAACTAGTGTCAAACACATTATTCTGGTATGTTAATAAGAAGAAGGATAATCAAAGTATTACTGTTTTAGCTTCATCTTGGAAAGATTGATCCCAACAACACTTTCTGAAATTTTATGCTAATCAAATCAAACTTGAGGCAACATTACACCAACTAAAACATCACTCTCACCTCTTATTCAAAGTCATGTAAGATACACATTAGTACTGGATCATTGACCACAATTGACTGGATAAAAAAAGGCCAACGACAGAAAGTAAAAAAAAAAAAAGTACATGAACCCAAGTGACCAAAAACAAAATTTAAATTAGAAAGTAAAATAAAAAGAAGTCTTCCAAGATGCAACCATTCAATATTTTTAAAAAGTACAGTAAAAAAGCTCAGAGATAGAGAGAGAGTAAAAGACAGGATTTGACTCCTTTGGGTCTGTCTCTCTCGGTGTCTCTCACTTGACAACTCAACAAACAAAGCACTCCAAAATGAGTTGACTCATCAAGACTCGCCGCCGCTGAGTTGCCAAGCGGAGGTGGTGATAAGAGGCCGAGTGTGCCAACCCAGCATGAGACACCCGTTGTTCTCCTCCACTCTGTACCCATCTCCTCCGGCAAACAAAGCCAACAACATACTCGCCTGCCTAAATGCGTTAGACCCCAGATGAGCCGCGTTAAACCCAGCCGAGTTCATTCTATCACCGCCTTCACAAGCCAAAACGTTACAAATCTGTCGCCCCAAGTGCACCTCCGACATCAACAAGTCCTGACTGTTCGTCTGAGTCAACCCAGAACTCTCTTCATTCTATAAACTTTTCTGTATAGTCTCCAATANACTCGTTCACCGCCTTCACAAGCCAAAACGTTACAAATCTGTCGCCCCAAGTGCACCTCCGACATCAACAAGTCCTGACTGTTCGTCTGAGTCAACCCAGAACTCTCTTCATTCTATAAACTTTTCTGTATAGTCTCTAATGTTAGATAACTCAATAAAAATTGTTCAAGTAATCTCATCAATCCATACTAATCTCTCCCTTCATTTTAATTTTCAATTTCGTAATTAAAAAAATTAAATTATTATTTAAAATATAAATATTCTAAAATTAGTAAAATTTTTAATATTGTATAATGTTTTCAGATATAAGATTATTACTAATAATGGTGATAAAGGGCCTAAACAACATCGAGCACAAAATATGTCTTTGGATTTGGGGTCCCAAAGCTACAAAAAAAAGAGAGTGAATAATATGCTTTTCAAGTACAAAGTTTGGACCACAATGCACATGGAAGAGCTTGGACGCAATGTCCGATGGTCCCATTAAAGGCATGTGCCTTCCGTACTAACTTTTCCATTTGGGCAATAGATATTAAGCTATAGAAGAATCATGGGAGGAGACAAGTTTCTCCTTAGTGGATGCGATTATTAGGGTAACGAAACTTCTAGATCAAATGGTAACGAGGTAAATTGTAAATTTAGATATTTTGAATTTGAATTTTAAATTTTTTTTAGAATTAGGTTTATGGGAGATTTATTCCTCATAAATACCTTAATTTCGACGTGGATGACCTACCTTTGATTAGAGATGAGAGAGGATTAATCAAAGTGTATATAAATAGACCCGAACATCCTTGACCATTAAACAAAAAAAAAACCTATAGAGCAATAACTGTTAAAATTTATTGTGACTTGTGAACCGATTTAAATTTTGAGTGATCTAAATTTGAATCCAATTTAAAATTTTCGTTTCAAATTCGATCTATATCTAGAGGTGTCCACGGGCTGGGTTATCCACAGTTCTCGTTACCCCACCCCAAAAAAATAGGCCCGAAACCCCGATAGGGGCGATAGTTGGGCCGCCCCAACCCAAGCCCAATATCTTTATGAAAGGGCTTGGGTTTACTCCTAAACCCATACCCGACCCGAAATCGAAGCCCAGCCCAATAACCCGTCCACATATCCGAAGCTCGAAGCCTGCGCCGAAGCCCATACCCGCCCATATGATGTATTTTTTTTAATGTATTAAATATTCAAGTTTTTCATGTACAAAAGCCTTTAATGGGTAGAATTGTACAAATGATAGATATGTGGGTAGGTGACAACCTAGTTGGGATGTACTCATTCTACAGTGATGCAATTTTTTTTTTATTCATAAATAAAATTATTCACTATTTAATTTTTGTCCATTTTGATTTTGACTATACTTTTAATTCAAAAATATAATATATAAAAAAATAAATAAGTTGTATATTTTTTCAATAGGGGCCAACAAGCCCGCCCGACCAACAAGCCCAACAAAAGCCCACCCAGAAAGCCAGTCCAATAGGTGACAATCTAGGCTACGGGTAGCTTACCCCTACCCGAGCACAGCTCGGCCCAACCCACCACTCGCTCGAGTACGGGCTTGGGCTCACACTATCTCAAGCCTGACCTGAAAAAAATTTTGCAGGTCGAGTCAAGACGGTCCTATCTATATCCAATTTTGAGTCCATAAAATATAATAGAACAAGTTCGGACTAGAATAATCGATAAAAATATTTAAAAAAACAACATATTTGACTAACTGGATTCGGATGAGCATGAAATTGGTATATTGACATGTCGTTATATATGAAAGAAAGAAATCTAGAGATTAGAGATAGAATTGTGAGATTGAGTTGCATGAACAAAGTTTAAATAAGTTTTTCATTTATGAATGAATCCTACTGAAATCTTTCGAAATATTTTAATGGGGGCAAGTTTTTAAAAAAATTAAATTCCTCCAAATTTAAAAATAATCCCAAATTTTTATGAAATTACAGTGAGACAATTGCCCCACCCTCTCCCCGCCCTGCAGAGAATCATGTTTCTATTTTATTGGTAAAGACGGATTTAAAACGAAGTCCAATTATGGAACTATATTTTTTTTATTATTGATATTGGTTGGAGCCACTAACCTATAATGGGTTGCCCAACATTAATCAACATATGAACTTGAATTTATTTGATACCCTAATTAAAAAAAGGGAAAATTGGAAGAAGGTATACCCAATTAGACTTAATTGTGAAAAAGTACATAGAAAAAAATGCTGGGTAATTAAGTCCTTAATTTTGATACTTATTTGTATCTAAGTACATTATTTGAATTTTACTAATTTTTTTGTGACATTTTTGCTCTTCATTAATCCATGTGTATTTAATGCACCACTTTTTTTTGAAAAGTGGTGTATTAAACATCTCCTAGTTTTATGGGAGAACTTTAATATATATATATATATATACACAGACACACACACTTATGTACATGAATACAAAAATTTTAAATTCAAACAAGTATATATATACGTATGTATATATATACACTTATATAAATACTTATGTATGTATGTATATATGTATATATTTGTTGTTAAATTTCTTATTTAATTTTTGAATTATCTTTTAATGCACCTTGATTCATACCTTTTTTTTTTTTTTGAAAAGTGATTTTATTTTCAAATTAATTTAATATTCGAATAGTGTAATAGTATAACAATAACAGTGTAACAAGTTATTTACACAAAATATTGTACTATTACATTTTGTCAAATATATAGTTTCATATAATTTCATTTAAAATAGTCCATCTCCGTTTTAAATTTATTATCACATACACAAAACTACTGAACCCTGTTTTTATTACAATGTATTTGTTACACTGTTACACTATTACATTATTAGAATATTAAATTAATTTATAAATAAAATCATTTTCCAAAAAAAAATGCTTGAATCAATGTGCATTAAATATAATTTAAAAATAAAATCACTTTAAAAAAAAATACACATGAATCAAGGTGCATTATATATATATATATATAAACATATTTACATGTATTAACAAATACACATGAATTAAGATGCATTAAATACATATTTATATGTATTAACAAACACACATGAATTAAGGTGCATTAAAGATAAGAGATTTTGAATTAAATTAACTTAAAATGAGCATTTATGTCTTTGTAACTCAATTGTGTACTTTTTTTTAAAACATTTTGTTCTATGTACTTTTTGTCAAATAAGTCTAATTAGGTATACCGACTTACAAAGAACCCTTAAAAAAAATTATGAAACAAGTCTAGTGGTGCGATTCTAACCGACTAAAAAGTCTAACATAACCTCAACCCAAGTTATTAAAAGTTGTAACTTGAGTTCAAATCGATATGAATTCAATCTAAACTCTTCAATCCAAGTATTATCCATGAATGAAGTTTTGGACTCTATTGTTAACACAGAAAAAGATTTCGTTTCAATTATGGAGTTCAAATTTTCAATGTGAAATAAGGTTCATTTAAATTGCAATTGGATATTATTTTTAGATTACACAAGCATGGGCGGAGACAAGGTGGGGACGGTGGGGCAATTGTCTCCACTACAAATTTGGAAATTTTTGGGGTCTATTCAAAATTTTAAAAATCTAAATTCTTTTAAAACTTGCTCCCAAATCAAATTTGTAGAAATTTAGGGATAGTTTCATATTTTAAAAATTAAATAAGATTCTTTCATTAATTTAAAGCTTAGTTCTTTCAACATATTATATTTTCATTTGAAATTGATTCGATTCTGAATTTCAATTAATATTTTTGAGTTTACTTAATATTTTTTGATGTAAAATTTACTTTCTTTAATTTTGAGTTTTACTTTTATTTTATAGTATGGTACAATAATATTTTCATTAACTCTATTATTCTTGTTAATTGACTGGTCATAGGTTCGAATCCTACTTAGAGAGATTTGATTAATTCTAAATTAAGGAGTTCAGAACAAAAGAGCTCGCTTTGGCATTAAGAATAGGTAACTCATTCTCTGTCTTTGTTTCTATTACATTATATCTCATCGTATCACATTATATTCTACGAGATTTAAAAATCACCGTCAATACCTCGGTGTAAGTCCAAGATAATCCTTTGTCCCATAGGCTGAGACTATTTACAACTAGCCAATTAAGAATTTTTAGATGTACTAGTACTAGCAATGTATCAAAGATGCAGCCATCGATTCTCTCGAGAGGTCACAATAGCGATGAACAGATATATTAATAACGAAAAATGTATTTTTCTTTTATACTACTGGTAACTTTATTTACTCTGCTATTCTACCTAAGCTTGGCTGAGAAAGAGGTACGGGACATAATTAGGACCGGTTGAAAACCACCTCCAAGTTAGCATTTTATCCCCAGGATATTGTGATGAACATTTTAACACCGGCCTATTTAATTCAACAAAAAACATTAACCTAATTCTTTGGTATCAATAACTAAAATAACTTTCCTTTTGGTGTGTTTACTGTACGGATTTTGAATTCCTTCTAACAAGGTGAAAAAATTCTTTCTAACAAATCTTTCTTTCTTTCTTTTTCTTCCCAATTTTTCTCAATGCTAGGTCATCAACAAGGTATTGATAGTGGACCCATTGGAATAAGGTGGGTTACACTTATATTTGTGTTCTTGCATTAAAAACATAATTTCAAAAAGGTGTATTGTCCTGTATCTAAATCCTTGTATCCAACCATACTTTTTTTTTTATATATATAACAATCAAATGTGAAGAATTTGTCCAGACGTACTTAAGTACCTTGGCAAATTTATCTTATGTTAACTGTTAGTAGTATGTTCTAAGATCAATCATATAGATGATGTTTTAGAGTTGTACTAGCAACATTAATTATTTAATTAAATAAAAGAGCAAGTTTATCTATCATACTTCTATTTTATTTTATTTTAATATACATGATATAGTCCATAGAATATAAGTTAAGACGATAGCTTCTCAAGGTGTTGAGAAAATGAGACGTATACGTCTCAGTACTTAACTCTTAAATATTTCTAGTCATAGGATTGTTATTTGGATACTATGTAATCCGGNTCTCAGTACTTAACTCTTAAATATTTCTAGTCATAGGATTGTTATTTGGACACTATGTAATCCGGGTAGATTAGCACACACTACATCTACTCATATTTGATATGAGGTGACTTATTCAAGTCACTAGTATTGGAACACTTAAGCAAGTGTGTGAGTGCTTGTTAGAGAAAAAGTACACTGAACGTGACTATTGACAAACGTAAGATTGTTCATATGGAGTTTTACATGCCTGTCAATGTTAAATCCTAAAGTTATAGTTATACAACTAATATTTAAACTTGAGACACCATGGTTGTCTTATGCATGAACTTCTATGCTTTAACTATACAACATATTCATATACTAACCATATAACTTAGATATGTATTGTTGAATATAGTTAGACATGCATGAAGACTTATGAGTGTAAAAAATAGAATCTATAATTATTAGTAATTAAAGAGAGAATGTCCTATGTGATCTTCTGGGATATGACTGAAAGAGTCCTTGACCTAAGCAAAATGACAATTAGAAAAGAGTTTCTAATTGATCATTAAGAGTTATAGTCCTAAGATCGAACATATACGATTGAATTAGGAGTTTAATAGTAATCCCATACCCTAGTAATTCAATTGGGGCATTGTGTGATAGAAGGATTGAAATGCATGGCAACTATAGACTGAATGGGTTCTTTACCTACTTCGTGCTATTCGGAGGTTGATCATGATATACTGTTACGTGTCACTCATGATTAGTTGAAGTTCAAAGAATGAAATTAATATAAATATATTAATTGTTCTTCATAAAGGGAGAATTAGAAGAATTCTAATTCAAGCTAAATTAGAAAGAATCCTAATTTGAGATGCTACTTGTAGTTATTATTGAATGCCTACAACCGGGTATGCTTGAATCTATAGGGTCATATACAATAGAATTGATTGGAAACTAAATGATAAAAGAGAGACAACCAATTAAGAGTTAATTAGGGTGAAAACCTAATTAAGAGTTAATTAGGGATTTTATTACAATTAATGTTAATAAATGAGTTATATGTAATTATGAGATAATTGTAACTTGACCCCAACTAGGATTAGAGCCCTTAAAGCTCTATAAATATCTTATGTAGGAGGTTAATATAAGATATAACAACTCTCTTGTTAGCACAAGAAGAACCACCCACTCATTCTCTCTCTCTACTAGTTTTATCAATGGTTGAAGTAGATCCTTCAAGTTTGTCAATTCGGGTAGATACCGATAGAGGCCAAACGTTTGCGAAGCTTGGGGTAAAGATCAAATTCAGATTTGAAGATTTAAAGTTTTTGAGAATGCTTGAAGATTGTTAAAGACACACTTCAAGAGGTAACTCTTAATCTTCTCTATAGATTTAAGATTTCTCGATTTGTATTAAGCATGAATAGATCTTGGTATGAAGAATCAAATTATTATTTTTAAATTCCATTACGTTTATTATATGATTCCTTTCATTAACAACTAGGTCAGAAAGTTTTGGGTTTCAACTGAGATATTAATCGAGACAAATTACTCGAGTTCAGTTTAAATAGAACTTGGCCCAACCTCTACTCGTATTCTAAATAATTTGAGCTTAAACCCCTTACGTTTCAAAAATTTCACTGAGACTTCTTGACATTTGAACACGTGTGACAGTCACACCCTTTTTGTCTAACAGACGTTAACAATTTCATTTAAAAAAAATTTTGAACCCCTGCATATCATTGAGATTTACCAATGCTCGTATCCAAGCTATCCAAACCCACCCCTCTATTTGACTAAGTCAAAAAAAAATTAAGTAAAAAAAATCCAAACCAATATCCAGACCACTCACAAACCCCAGCCCTAACCCAAATAATCATTTTCCTTTATCCCCTTCACTAGCCCCTCACAAATCCGACCCAACCCAAGTTGTTTGTTCCTCTCTGTCTACCAGCACGCAGACCAACACGTTGCATCCAACCAACCCTGTGGCATCCAACCACCAGCCCCCACCAACTCCCCTTACGTCGCTAATCCTCCGTCACCCTCACCCCACTGCATCCTCCTCCATCTGAGGCTGGTGACATGGCTAATGGAAGGTGAAAAAAGTGTAAGTAATGGAGGTTTAGTGGTAGGAAGTGATGACTGGAACTTAGATTTGAAAATTGCAAAATCTCTGATTCTAGGACCATGGAGAACTCATATTTGAAAAATCTAAAGAATTCAGATCAACAATAAGATCTCAAAAAAAAAAAAAATTCAGACTCTATGGAAAAATTGAACACTTATGAAATCGATCTTAGGTCTGAAAAATTAAACTCTCTCACACACTTTCTCCCCTCTAATGAGATGTCGATGGCTAAAAGTGGTGGGTGGTTGAGGTGGGTTGTTTGTTTTGCGATGTGTTGGTTGTACCTTGGAGGAGTTGAGTTTGGTTTTGGATTTGGCAATAGTGCCTTGTGATGGTGGGAATGGCAAGGGGGCACTGCCAAAAAATTGTGTCAAGGTGGGCACAAATATTTTAAAAAATTATTATTTTTTTCTTACAATTGATAGAAATATAACAATAATTTATTTAATTACGTCCTATTTAATACTTAAAAGTTCATTAAATCCACCATTCCGAAATTTGATAAGATTAGTATATACAAACGGTAACATTTTGTTTTACAAAATATTAACTAATTAAAATCATTTAGAATTGACTTCGATAAATTTTTGTACTTTTAAAACTTTACATAACAACTTTATTATTCTTTAGACACATAATCATGTTATCACTTTAGTATTTATAAATCATTTGATCGATTATGCAGCTTAATGTGCACTCTATAATTTTTACCATAATTAACAAAAATAAATGTTAAAATCACAAGTAAACTAGCAAATATGTATATCATGTCTTTTTTAGTTTTAGAAAATATAAAATAATTCTAATATATTCAAAATTTATCTAGATAGATACATAACCAGTTCAAAATGTGTCAAAAAAATTCATATTTATTTGATATAAATATACACTAATTGATGTGCCAAAAAAAAAAATAGGGAGGACGTAATTAAAATTATTCATTTGATATAAGTGTACATTAATATTTTTTTCTTTGATTTTGGGTGGACACAAATAATATATTATACAAATATACAATATACATACCTAAGTAATAAAAAAAAAAAAATTGAGGGGGGCACTTGCCCACCCTGAACAGGGCTGCCTCCGCTCATGGGAGTGGCTGTGAGGTAGTTTCAGGAGTTGGGATGGTGAACTGGTGGGGTTGGAGTGACGGCGAGGTAACAGTGGTTGGTGGTTGTGGGCGGCAGACACCGGTGGGAAGTGATGTTGGAAGTTTTAATGCATATTTTTAGCAAAGGTAAATTGATATAATCATTGAAATTTGATCAAGTTTGTTGTCAAATCAAAATAAATTAATGTATTGACCAAAAAAGATAAAATTAACATAATTAGTTTAAGTGATAAAATTAAATTCGACTTACTTAACAGATAAGATTGAATTCGGTGACAACGTCACAAGGTTTAATTCGNGTGATAAGATTGAATTCGACTTACCTAACAGATAAGATTGAATTCGGTGACAACATCACAAGGTTTAATTTGAATTAGGTGTTAAATTCACTGTAATGTTTGTAACGTAAAAGGGTGTCTATGTAATAAAACTAATGTCGATGAGTGTAGATATAGTTTACCCTTAATTCTATTGTGGGTGGTACACAAACCTTTATAGTCATGGGAAGAATTTTGGACCCCAATGTCCAAAATCACTGGTAAACAACATGTGGGAGTTTGTTTGGGAAAAGAAACAACTGCACTCGTCGAGGGATATATAGGCCAGAATCCATTATTCAACTTTTGTAAGGACCGAGCTTACTAGTTACTTTTAATAACTATCGCTCTTATTATTAAATTTTAAAATTGTAAGTTTAAGCCTCGTCACCCGCTGGTGTGAGAGCAAAAAAGAAAACTTTTGCCAGGGACCAAAGCTTCCGGAACAAAAGTGAGCACAAAAGACTTGTCCCTAGATAGTCTTGAGGTAACAAAAGGAAACAAAGTTTTATCGAGTGTTAAGTTTTAAAATAGGCAAATGTGTAATTGGGGACCATGAGGCACAATGGAAAGAAATTGGGTACAGTGCCCAATGGTCCCATTGTAGGCAAGTGCCATTCATGGTATAAAACTTTTTTTTTTTTCATGGTATAAAAATTTTACAGCCACAAAACATGGTAATTCCTGACTTAATCCCGGTTTTATCTCTGGTACAAATTTTTGTATGCAACGACAAACAATCGAGAGTTGAATATCTCATTCTTATAGTTGTAATAAAAAGAAAAACAATAGTCCCCGACCGATTTAATCTCAACGACAAAGTTTTATATGTGATGACTTCAAATATTTCAACCACACGTTGAAGTTAAAATTTGACAATTATAAAAACAGTTCAACTGATAACGAAGACGAATTTAAATATTGACAATTTTTTGGGGTTAGGATATGAAGAAATTATCTCTTATGAATATTCCTAGTACTAGTGTAGATAGTTTGCCTTTAACTGAATCGGAAAGAAAGAATAAGTCAAATTATACGTAAACTGACTTGAACATTCCTGATTATTGAAATGGAGAAAAAAGTTAAAATGAGATTAATTTATAGAGAATTGCCTCTTTTCTCATAAAGGAAACAAACAATTTTCTCACAACTTTTCATTTCACCTTTTTTTTCTTTTTCTTTTTTTTCAACTTTGTCTGGTTTTGGTTGTTACAGTAAAGACCATCAATCACTTGGTAATTTGTCAAAACCTACTCAAGTTCCTCTTGAAAAATTACCTTCTCGTAACAACTGGGTTTTGATTATTACCCAAGTTTTGGGTTTGAAAGTAAGTTTTTAGATTATCTGAATCTTAATTTTCTTGCCGTTCACACTAATATCTTCCCTCTCTTCAGACCCTACCATCCACATTCCCCCCCCTCCCTAGTACCCCACCCACCACCCCATCCATCATGGCTTTCTGCTACGTTGCAGTCTTTTCTTTGTTGAACTTGAAACTATCTTCATTCTTACCGACTTCATCGTTCTAGAAACTCTCCCGCTGTTTCTGTTTGCAAACTAAAATTAATTAAAATAATAATATTTTTTAAACTAAATTTTTAATTTTTATTTATTAATTTGAGGCATCATAATCCTTGAATAACTAATAAATTCCAAAAAAAAAATAAAATAAGTCATCAATCTAAAGGTTCTAATACATTAAATTAACAAATTAGATCAATCGAATCGAAATAGTATTGCCATGTAAATGCCTATTCACACTGCTTTTTATATTTGTGAAAATCAGTATTCACACACCCTTGCCGGACTACAACACGTGAGTTAATAGAAGCAAAAATACCCAATTGAATGGGAGAGTGCTGTACTTAACACATACGGCCTCTAAATTATGATATGTGGATTAATTAAGCTTTTGAATTATTTTTTGTATCAATTAAGTTTTTAAATTTTTTAATTGTGTTAATTGAGTATTTCTATCTGTCTTTCTTAGACTATGCGATCATATAGTCGCATGAAAAATCTAATGAAGGCAATCAAAAATGACTCAATTGATACAATTAGAGAGTTCATGAACTCAATTGATATTAAAAAAATCAGGGGCATAATTGACACAAGGGTTATAGTTTCATAGCCATATGTGCAATTTACTTTTTGTTTAATCTTAAGTTAATAGCATTTTTGGTTTCTAAAATATGTATTTTTATCAATTTAGTCCTTATTGTATTAATTTGATCACTAAAGTATTCAATATGTATCATTTTAGTCCCTAATTAGATAATTTGTCAATTTTTTGACGAAGTGACCAAGTTTAGAGGTTATCACGTATCCAACATGTGATCATTCCATCAAAAACTAAACGGTCTATCTAGGTAAGGGTTAAAATGACACGAATTGAATATTTTCGGGATCAAATAAATAAAATTAATATAATCTGAACTAAACTGATAAAAAAATGCATACTTTAAAAACAAAAAGTGATATTAACTATTTAATCTTTTATAAATGGTAAATAATGGAAAAGGAAGGTTGATGTTTGCTATTTGATGGTTTTCAATGAAATTGGAGAATGTTTTATTGGTAAAATGATACTTTATACCCCCTACAAGATTTTTAAAATTTTAATTTATATCTTGAAAGTTTAAAATTTTCAAATTTTCACCTTCAATTATATAAAAAGGTAATAATGTGGCCTATTTTAATAAAATAAAGTATGCAATTTTCGTGTAAAATGCTTAAAAAGATTAATATATTAATAATTGAGCATGAAAAATGAAAAAATATAGAACTTATAACACAAAAATGTGTTAGATAAAATAGCAAATTCATTATTTGGGACACATTATTACCCTTTTGTCTAATTAAGTGTACAATCTAAAAAATATATTTTTCTATAATTTAAATATTATTCAAATTTCAAAGCGTAAAATGAAATAATTTATCTATTTATAAAAATAAAACTAGATAAATTTAATTTTCTTTAAAGTCCGTAAAACGAGAATTTTGTTAATTGGGTACTCACGACTCTTTATCATAATTTTGATAAAGTGTTAACCAAATCCAATGATCCCCCAACTGAACTTTATGGACTTATTGCAGTAGAATATTATCATCTAGGCATTTGCAACATAGGATGAGGCGTGGAACATGACACTGTTGGGTTCAAAGTTTGATGCTACCCCTATGTACTAGGTATGAGGTGATTAACATTGTATTAGCCAGCAACTATAATTCGAAAAAGAACATTGTGTCAACCACTGTGACGAACTTAGCTAAAATCAGCCGTAATTATATCATAAATTTCTAATTTCTTTTCCTCATTATATCATTTTTTAAGTTTATTTTTCATATCGCCATTATTTTCTATTAAAAAAAA
>CAUOFW020006658.1:0-44453 GCA_963454935.2 Ilex paraguariensis | reverse complement strand
AAAAAAAAAGAATCTATTGGGGTTATTGATTCATTCGATAGAAGTGATGGAAAATTGAAATGATGAAAATTCATCTACGGAGGAAAAAAAAATATTTTTAATCCTTTTTGTTTGATACCATGGAAGAAAGGTTTGGGAGATTAATTTTCTATTCTTTGGTATTGAAGAAAAAATGAAAGGAAAAAAAAAACACTTGCAAACTTAATATACCATTAGACCCTTACATATAAAAAAATAATTTTTTCAATAAAATAAAACTTTTCGAAGATTTGAACATGTTCAATGTGGCTTTAATTAGCTATAAAAACAAATAAATATATTAGATATATACAAAAAATAATAACTAAAAACATATATATGATAAAAATAAATATATGTGACAGTATGTTTTGTAGTGTCTTTTGAAAAGTGTGCAAGTTTTAAATTAGGAATTGTGGCAGCGTATTCAGAAGTAAATTATTTAAGGGTAAAAAAATTAATTTATATAAAATAATAGTTTGTCTTCTATTTTTATCTTATTTTCCTCCCACTTTTGGAGGAAACAAATTGTGAGCTGAAGAAATATACTCTACCTCCAATTTTCCTCTCTCTAATATTTTCTTTTGAAATTAAATAGTTGAAAATTTTTCTCTTTATCCCATTTCTTTTTTACTATTTTTCATCCACTCGACTTTCATCGAACCAGACCATAAAGAGTAAAGCCGTGTGGGCCCCCAGAAAGAATACACCGCCGTTTATGGTTATCACAGCTCCACTTGGCTAGGTATTTGCACACAGGTATGCTAGTTGAGTAAGACTCGCACATTGTTTTGGATTTTGTTCTTCGTTGGATATATATACGTCTACGTTGTATATTTTTGGTTTATTGTACAAGTTTTTGTATTTTTTTGCTTAAAACTTGTTTATGTTTAGGATTGGTGATACTCAAAATATGACTAAGATCAAGCTTGGGCGTTTAGCTTGGCATGTCTGAGCTCGTATTGTGCAACTCATGGCGAATTACCAGAGGTGTTCAGGCCAATTTTTTTTAGCGACAGTTCAACCAAGATAATAGTAAGAATGACAGCTGCTAATCACCAAAGTATAACACATCAACCGCAACGATTTTATGTTTAGGTAAAAGAACCGTAATCACCAAGGCACCACCAACGGAGACTACATAACAGATGTGTCTGTTAAAGATAAGAGGCAAAGATCACGTTGGAAAATCAAACAAAACTCTAGGAGATTATATATAAATAAGAGGCATATCCCTCACAATAAAACACAAGCAACCATTTTAAACAAATATTTTGTGTAATTTCTTTTTATCAAAAAAATATTTTTCAAGAGCAAGAGATTCCTTTAAGAGTGGATTGACTGAGCTTCTAAGATGATAAACCATTATAAACTCCTTGTTTACAATTCCTCATCACGCTTGTCCAATTCTAAAGAGTATAGGAACTCTGACTGGATCATCTAGTGATTTCTTAACCATTGAGAATTATAATCTTGTTCAATTGCGCAACACACACCATCAAAGATTGATTATTAAACTTTTGGGCTTGATTTTTGCTCTAGTTTCTACTGAGCTAAATTTGAATATACTTAATCTCGATAAACACAGCTCAATTGACACACCCATTAAATTTAATTTGCTAACATTATGCCTCTAAAACATTTAATATCATCCATATTTGTGACTCTGATTAGTGACCATAATTTCTCAAAATTGAATAATAATAATAATAATAATAATAAAAGTAGAAGTCGCTTTAATAACACAATGACTTAAACCTTATCTTCAAAATAAATTATTAGGATGTGTGATGTTTTCTTTAGATCCAGATTTCTTTTATTACATTTTGTTTTCAATCCATTTCAATTATACATCATCCATCGTTCATCGGTGGATAACCTAATTATATGTAGTAGGTCTCATTGAACTTTATGTTCTCGGATTTGCTTCTAATGAAAATTAAGAAAAAAAAAAAAAGTCGACCCTATTAAGTAAGTTCAAATAATAATTTAAGTAAAAATTGGAGTGCCACAAGACAGACAGATTGAAATAAAAAATTATCCAAGTTTCATGTCTATCCCAATTTCATTTTCCCCTAATGCTAAGAACTACGTACCTACAATTGAACTACCGTGATATAGTTAGAAATGAATAAACTTAGACACATAAATAACATTTATTTAAGTTGAGTCGTGCTACATTGAATTTGTTTTTAATACTAATCAATCATGTTCAATTAACAATTTCAAACGATGAACACTACTATGACTTGTTAAATAATTATTATTGAATTTGTTCGGATTGATGTGTATCACTAATAACCAAAAAACCGAGGACTAGGACTGCTTTGTTTCACAACCAATTCACCGCTACGGGCTGCACTCAAACTAGAAATCCACTTGTGCACGCCAAAAAACCAAAGAGTAGGGATAGTAAACGTGTGTTTAAATTTGGTTCAATTATATTTATATCTAAACAACTGAATTTTACAAACTCGAGCCCAAATTGAGCCGAGTTTATGTAGTTCGTTTTCTAAACTAATATAAAAAATTATACAATCTCAAAATAAATCGAATTCGAATCGTTTTACCACCCGTACCCAAGATCAAGACTCCCTTCTTCCCCCGACCAAGTCCACACCTCATAGGCTCTACCTATACTTAAAATCAACTTGGTTCAAATTCTTCTTCAAAAAAAAAAAGAAAAGAAGAAGAAGAAGTAGAAATGAACTAGTCTCACAAAGGACCACATCAAAATGAAATATTTTCCTCACCCAATACATAAAAAATCATGTTATTTATATTTTATTATGAGTTTAATTAATTTATTATTCATGTTAACAACTCATCTTATCGTCACTCAAATTAGAATTGATTGATTCCAACCAATTATCATTATTATTATTAAATTCATTTCATATAAGTGTATCATGTACAAAATTACCAACATAAAATCTTTGATGATAAAGAGTTCCTTGCGATGGTTGGTTTGTCTATATTGTTTTTTGAGGTGGTGGTGGTTGTCTTTGTTCTTTTATTCTCATTCTCTTTCTTTTTCAAATGGGATGATATATTTTCTCTTTTCTTTCTGTAGTTCTCTCATTTTGAGTGTTTTTGAAATACCTTTCCCCCTAACATAAAAAATAATAAAAAAAAGGAAAGAAAAGAGAAAAGGTTAGGTTAACATCATGCCCCGCCAATCGAGCGAGACTGTTACACCTTTCTTTCTTCCAATGTTTAGAAGAAAAAAAAATGGGAGAATTACACTTTGTGCCCAAAAAATTAAGAATTTTTATTTTACACCTGTAAAAAACTAACATTTTTATTGGGCCATCACTCACATGAAGAAAACTGGACGGTCAACTTTACGGTCCACGCCTTCTAACAACACTGTTATGGACGGTCCCATAATAAGGTTAATACAGGGTAGCGGTACCACACGCGGAAGACCAACGATTCGGTATCGCACCAAAATCACGTCAGCGGGTCCCACGATAAGGACAATGAATATTCAGACGTCAACATCGGTTTGAGGACCTTCGGGGGTCCCACTGTAAAAAAGAAATACGTCGGAAAATGGTAAGGATTCAAAATTGACTCAATCGATATTCATAAAAAAATAAAAAAAATTGGTATCATCCATCCAAAATTTATTATTTTAAAAAATATATTTTAATTTTTATGTGTTATTTTTTAACTTAAAAATTTATTATAATTTATATCTTTTATATGTTTTTTTTATTACTATTGTGAATATTTCTACCACTATTATGATAAGTATTTTTATAATTTTTTTGATATAAAAGAATTTATTATTTTTTTGGATGATTTATTACATTTATGAATTTTTTAATCACTGTTTTAGATGTTTTTATTACTGTTGTGATAATTATTTTTACTATTTTTTTTGAATATCACAATAATAATAATAAAAAGAATACAACAATGTTAAAAATATCAACAAATATAATAGATTTTAGTATGGTATCAAAATTTTATTTTTCGCTACCGTTGTCAATTCCCCATAATTTAGGTAACAACAATTCTAAATTGACTAAAATTTCTTACCAAAATTTTCATACCAAGTGAAGTGATACAATTTTTACCGTCAAATAAATACATCCTATTAATATTCAATGATAAAGATTATATCACATCACTTAAAATGAAATACTTGATAAAAAATTTAGTAAGTAATTTAGTATGTATGGGGCTATGCTACCTAAAAAATGTGTAGAGTACTTTATTTGTATATTCATCTTATGGATCTGAATTTTTTTAATAGTCGATAATTCTAATTTAATTTTATTATAAGTATAATTATTGATAAAAAATAATAAAATTTTAAGGCGTGAGATTATTTTATTTTATAAGTATAATTATTATTAAAAATAATCATAGTATTTTATTTTATAAGTTAATCATGTTTTATTATGTATATGTTTATGTTTATGCTTAATAAGTACTAATAAATTTGATAATATTTTTATGGATTTTAGAATAAAAATTAAAAAAAGTAAGGCGTCCCAATCTTTTTTGTGTGACGTGGGGGACAATTAGCCGGTTTTTCTGGGAGAGAGGGAAAACCAAAGCGACGCCGCACTGACACCTCTACGCCCTATCTTGGGCTACAGCCTCGTGATTCTGCCACGTTTCATGATTCTTCTGTCATGGTGGTCCCCGCCTCCCTACCTCACACGCACCCCTCTGACGTTGCAGTATTCTGTTTCTTTATGTCCTTTTTGGGACTTCGCTTGGCTCTCTCTAATTTAACAATTAATTAGAAATTAAATTATGCATCATGGCCCTTCTTTTAAATGTATTTTTCATATTGCAGAGAGAGAGAGAGAGAGAGAGAGAGAGAGAGAATTTATTTGCACTTGTAATAGTTTGTGTTAGAAATGGGTGACTATGCAGTTAACAATTGGCCTACTCTGGAATTATTTGAATTGAGCAATTAAACGGATTCAATTTTTTTTTTAAAATATTTTTTTTTATTTTCAAATCACCCTCAAATGATTCACTTAAATTTAAATTAGTGATTTACCAAAAATAATAAAATTAGTGGCATGTTTAATATGACTGAAAATAAGATGGATGAAAAATGATGGATAAAAAATATAATATTGCAGGGAAAGAAAAGATGGAGAGAAAAGCGATCCATGCCATGCCATGCCGNTTTTATTTTCAAATCACCCTCAAATGATTCACTTAAATTTAAATTAGTGATTTACCATAAATAATAAAATTAGTGGCATGTTTAATATGACTGAAAATAAGATGGATGAAAAATGATGGATAAAAAATATAATATTGCAGGGAAAGAAAAGATGGAGAGAAAAGCGATCCATGCCATGCCATGCCGCCCACTATTTTGGATACCTCCGTTTTCGGGCAGAAACAGGTAACAATGTCAGACAAGTTCGTCAAGATAAGTCCCATAATGTAATGATTAGTTACCATTTATTACGAAGGAACTCATGTTTCAATAAATTATTTATATTTTATTAAAGTTATTTTTGATATTCCATTATTAATAATATTTTTCCTTCGAAGATGAAAAACTTAATCGTCTTATTTTTTTATTCCTCTAATTTTTTATCTCTCTTACTAAACGGGTCATAATGCTTCGTTTAGTATGATAAAAAAAATGGAAGGATGAAAAATTTAAGAAATAAATAAAACATCTTGTTTAGTAAAGAAGAAATATATAAAAATGAAAAAGTGGATGAATTAATGTTTCTTTCAACTTACCAAAATCAATCCCTCCAAAATCAGAAGTAAAGTCGATGAAAAATTAATTATTTGTATTGAAATGTATCTTATTCATTTATATATCTTTTTATATATACATATATTATGTATATATTAATTTTATATAAAAATACAATAATAAAATATGTATTTAAATATATTTAAAAAAAATTAAAATTTAAAATTTAAAATTTAAAATTAAAAGAAATATTTTTTCCATTTTAGTTCGGAGTGAAAATTTTCGGTTCAACACGATTACACGACTCAAACTTGACATGAATTTTATGACACGAACTTGATTATAACTCGAGGCGAACTTGAAAAATGACTTGACATGCAAATAAGAAATATAAATGACTTATATCCAGTTCAGTCTGTCAAACTCAAAATTGATACCATCAACCGTTTATTTAAAAATAAACATTTTTACTATTTTTTTGTTTGTATGATAACACGAAACTAACATGTTTAACATGGATTCAATTAAGTAAAAATAGAATATTAGCGTTAAATTTTTATTTAAAGTTTATGTGGTTCAAAATAAATACAAATACGAACACGACACAAAAATAAACATATCAATTCGACACGACACAATTAGTTAAATAAGTTGAGTTATATTTGACCTGCAATGACTTGACACAAACCTAACACGACACGATTCGATTGTCACTCTTAATCTTAGTTAGCACAAAAAAAAAATTTATTATTTTTTTGCCATCAATCTTACCAAACATAAAAGAAAGAAATCTTATCATTCTTATTTTCCTTCTTTAAAAGATAAAAAATTTGTTTCTCATATTTTATATAACAGAGCATAAGAGAATTGCATTTAACGTATCTCACTCTCAATCAGCCAGTTTTTGAGATTACGAGATTCCTAGGTCATCCCAATTATTCCAACCTTAAGCCCAATAATATGTGGAGAATTCAACGGTACCGATTGGGGTATCGTACCATCAATTATTATTATTTTTAATAAAATTATAATTCAAAAAAGAGAAATTATAACTATTCAGGAGAAGGTTATGATCGATCATGGACTTCCCTGTATATTTGTAACTTCTTATTTTTGAATTGTAACTTGATTTTTAATAGTTATAACTTAAACATCAAAAAAATTGTAATTTATACGTTAAAAAAAATTATAACTAAACCTGAAAATGTTTTAAACGATAGTATGATACCTCCTTCACTACTACTGTAGACTTTCCCATAATATATTACGTGGGATCATGGGATCGTACGTTATAATGACTTGATGGTCCCGGTCAATAAAAGAGGATATCGAAATAGAGTGCGAGTTAAGTTCGTGTTATGAATTTTCTCTAATGTATTATTCCGGAACACTTCCTCACTCGAGAAATACCATAATTGGTTTGGTTCGAATTGATATCTCATGCACCTGTTATTGGAGTCATCATCAATTTATAAATGTGTCGGAGAGAGAGAGAGAGAGAGAGAGAGAGAGAGAGACAACATGTACTCAATCCTAATGCACATGTTTGCTGGAAAATGAGCGGTTTTAAGCGAGAAAAGGGTTTTTTCGACAATTTCTCTCTCTATATATATATGTAGAAAGGGAAATTGAAGAGAAATAAAGAGAACTTGAAGTCGTTGGTGCAAGGGAGAAATTGTTCCGGGATTAAAAGTGTTATTTAAGATTTTTATACAGTGATTAAAGAGTTTTTAAATAGTTTTAATATTAATAAAAAATAATTATAAAAGACTAAAATACTCTTATTCAATACATATTGATTGAGAAAGAAATGAATATGAAAGACATTTAACCTTCACCTAATCTAATGCATTGAAAAGTTAAGGGTAAATTTGGGAGAAAAAATATTAATTATGCTTTGGTTTCATTAAACGACAGATATTATGAAACAAAAAAATTTGTATAAAACGACAGATATTTAAAAACAGAGAGAGTAAGAGTTTCTTCTTACTGTGTGAATTAAAATTTCTCAATGTCTTTTTAATTTTTTGATTTCACTGTATGTGATATATGTTTCTTAATTCAAATGAAACATTTTAACTAAATGATTAAAATCTAATCAATTTTATTAATTAAGCATACTTTATTTGTGTTTACTACATTTGAGTTCACTGTCTTTCAGGTCTTATAATATATTGTATTCAATTACAATTTTGTTGCTTCAGTGTGTATTTTATGAATTTTTTGTCTTAAAAGTGTTTGAGATAGACCTCTCGTGGATGAATTTGTACCTATTGCCTATCTTTCCTAATTTTTATTACCAAGTGATAGTAGTAGTAATCGAACCCTATCCCATATTTAATTCATTATAACTTCTTAATACATCTCTTAATACTACAATATCCCTAAAAATAACTAAAATTCAAAACATGTGATTGCCACTTAGTACCATTAAAAAGTTTCATCCAAAACCAGGCTATAATATCAATAATCAATTTTTGAATGAGTAATGCTAGATGGACTTAAAAATTATACTTAAAAATTAGATATGATAATTTCAATCATTGAATAGGTAGTGAGTTTCAATAAATGTTAGGACCCCACAGTGAAATCAATGGTTGAAATTATCAAATTTAATTTTTAAGTCTATTTTTTAAGTCCATCTAACATTGTTCTTTTTGAATTATCGTACTTTTTTTTTAAAAAAAAGTATCATAATTTTAAATTTTATTTATTCTCGGTAGTAACTTTTGGTTTATCTTTTACTTTACAACTATTTACATAACAACCCAGTTTAAATTAACTTGCATCGAAAAAACGTGGTTGTAAAACTAGTTTTTCAATACAAAATCTCAAGAGTATGCTGTCAAAATTACTATGTTGTATTTAGAATGTAGGTTTAAATNCGAACCTAACACGACACGATTCGACTGTCACTCTTAATCTTAGTTAGCACAAAAAAAAATTTATTATTTTTTTGCCATCAATCTTACCAAACATAAAAGAAAGAAATCATATCATTCTTATTTTCCTTCTTTAAAAGATAAGAAAATTTATTTCTCATATTTTCTATAACAGAGCATAAGAGAATTGCATTTAACGTATCTCACTCTCAATCAGCCAGTTTTTGGGATTACGAGATTCCTAGGTCATCCCAATTATTCCAACCTTAAGCCCAATAATATGTGGAGAATTCAACGGTACCGATTGGGGTATCGTACCATCAATTATTATTATTTTTAATAAAATTATAATTCAAAAAAGAGAAATTATAACTATTCAGGAGAAGGTTATGATCGATCATGGACTTCCCTGTATATTTGTAACTTCTTATTTTTGAATTGTAACTTGATTTTTAATAGTTATAACTTAAACATCAAAAAAATTGTAATTTATACTTTAAAAAAAATTATAACTAAACCTGAAAATGTTTTAACCGATAGTATGATACCTCCTTCACTACTACTGTAGACTTTCCCATAATATATTACGTGGGATCATGGGATCGTACGTTATAATGACTTGATGGTCCCGGTCAATAAAAGAGGATATCGAAATAGAGTGCGAGTTAAGTTCGTGTTATGAATTTTCTCTAATNATTCATTTAAAATGTAGTCAACAATTTAATTTCAAACTTGTTGATTAAGACCCCATTAGACAGGGACGATGTTGTCCCATTGCATAATACCTCAATTATTCACTAAATAAAAACTTATTAAGTCGCCATCTCAACGCACGTAGGGTATTGTTATACTTCAATGTACATTTCCAAGTATTAAATTAAACCCTTAATGATTGTGCATCCCTATATTATATTATAATTCTTCTTTTAAGTACTGGAGCCGGCATTGACCGATGCCAACCAAGTACATAGTACCATCTTAATGTATAATCCATCCAAGTGGTACCACTTGCATCCATGCACTTCATATAACTATATCTATGCCAAGTCGCCAAGGTTTGATTGATTATTTTTAAAGTGGTGGAAGAAAGGAGTAGATATAATTTAAAATAAATCAATTGTTATAATAATAATTGTTGATGTGTATTTTTTGGTTAAATAATGAATGAGTGACAAAGATAATTCACCGAGGCAAAAAATGGGAAGCAAAAAGAGAGTTTCTCAACTTTCTACGTTTGATACTTACGTTAGTAATGATTTTGGGAGTCAATATTAGTCGAGAGAAAAATTTTGGAGGCCTCAGCAGGTGTCTCTAGATGTTGTATGGGGCATGCCTTCATGTAGGATGAGTTTGCATGATCTTAGATGGATTTTAAGGAGAAATAAAGAGAGTGAAAAAAAATATGATGAGCTATAAATTAGATGACAATTATAAAATAAAACATTTCATTGCTTTGACTTGAATTTAGTGCAGGCGAAACTAATTGTACCTAACTGTTTTGATGAGATATTTTGTTAGTTGACCTTAATAAAATCTTGTATTTATTGACTTTAATTGTGTTATGTGGGGTGCGGTGTTTTCGACTCCTTTGTTATACAACATGAGATGTTCTNGCATTGATTGACTTTAATTGTGTTATGTGGGGTACGGTGTTTTCGACTCCTTTGTTATACAAACATGAGAAGTTCTTAAAACGATGCTATTTCAACATAAAACCATTCTTGCTAAGCAAAGAGTTGGAAACTAAATTCTTGCGAATGTTAGGGAAATGAAGCACTTTGTTCAATGTCAGAGGTTATCTTAAGTACCACATTGCTACATCATTCAACTTTAGAGATAGAAGAATTTTTTATGTAGAGTTGTTTACCATTCTCTAATTTTTTATAAGTAGAGAATATCTATTTATTGGAACAAATGTATCAAGTAGTGCCAGTGTTAACACACCATTCCTTGGATTACCCACCAAGTTACATTCGGAGACAACTCCTAAAATGTTCATATTAGAGACTTTCATTGAAAGGTTGTTTGTTTTAGTCCCATTTGTTTGAGCATTTGGCTTATTGAAGTTCTTTGGCTTACAACAGTATTTAGAGAAATGCTCATGTCTGCGATAGTTATAACACTTGTCTTTAAACTTCTTAAATCCTTGATTTGAACCTTCACCGATATACTTCATCTTTTTGTTAGTTCTTGTTCCATCTTCCATATTGTTAGCTTTAAATTCTATGAGATTAAAGGCCTCACGTTTCTTTTCAGATTTTTAGTTATTTTCTTCGATGCTTAAACGAACTATCGATTCTTCAAGTTATATCTCCTTCATTTATGTTTGAGATGGTTCTTGAAATTCTTTCAAAGTGGTGACAATTTTTTAACGATCGCAACCACTTCGAATGACTCTCTAAGAGACATACCCTCGGCTTAGATGTCATGAAATGTAATTTGAATTTATTGAACTTGGGTTGTGATTTTCTTTAAATCTACTATTTTATAATCCAAGAATTTGTCAACAATGAATTTTTTCGTGCCAGTATCATCAGTCTTGTAATTTTTAGTCCAAAGATTCTCATAATTTTTTCGCAAATTTGACTGTATTGTACACGTTGTATAATGCATTGTCTTGTCCGTTCAAGATCTAATTTCTGCACAAGAAATTTGAATGTTTTCAAACATCCATAGTAACCACATTTTCCGCATTAGTTTCATTTTCGTTATGTGCACGGACAGCTTTACTTAGAAATTTTGGTAAGGTCCAGGTGGTAGTATAGAAAAGTATCATTTGTTGTCAACGTTTGATATCCGAGCCATTAAATTTTTTGGGCTTTTCTCCTTAAGACACACTCATGATAGTAGGAACATAGTTAGACGTAGTCATTTATGTTACACAACATAAACAAAATAACATTTTGGTTTTAACAAACTAATGCAGTAATACAATAGAATATAAAATTTTGATTTAGATTAGAACATTAATTAATCTAATTATAAAATAAATTAAATCTGTCTTAAGATTGTTATCGATATAGAATCAGAACTAGATAAAACTACTCTAACAAATTTGAATCATTATATTTATTGTTACACGCAAAACAATTATATAAAATAAAATGTATAAATAAAACATAAATGATGCACTTATAGGAATGAAAAACATCAATAAAAAAAAATAATAAGAATTTGAGCTCTATGAAACCACAATTTTTTTAAGACAGATTTGATCCCTCCTAATGCTGAAAGTTTATCAGCAACTGTTTCTCAAGTTATAATGAATTTGGTCTTTGAAGAAGCAGCACTTCAATCTCTAAAAATCAACGAACACAAGTTGTGCATGTAATTGAACCAAACATAAATGAAATGCACAGACACACATAATTAAGGAAATTTCTAGTATATTTATGTATTTGAAAATAGCTTCAAGGGAGTCTTTTTAGAATCTCTTGTGTTTATTTGGATTGTATGAAGAGATATGAGATACCACTGTTCTATGAACAGTCCTAAAAGACATCTCTGTGGTATGAACGGGCACTTCTCAGGAATGAGCAAATTATTTAAATTTTAGTTGGAAGAATAAGTGAAATCCGAACCCAAATCCGCTTGGTTTGACCCACAAGCCGAACCACATGCACTAAGCAAAGTTTCCACAAAATATAAGATCTTGTTAACCCAAGCCTAACCCCAAACTTGGTTGGGTCGTGGCAAGGTGGGCAGATGGCGCATGCATGTGGTGACTAAATTTGTAGAGGTGCTTGCTCCACTCAAAAAATTGTGATATCCCTTGGGGCCCAATTCAAGATGCAAACTAAGAGTATATTAATTGATCAAGTTTTTGATTTCTAGTTAATGTGGGATAAATTTATTACACTACACTATATCAATCTTAGTTTCTTTCATCCATTCAAATGAATCAATTTGAAATACAATTTCTCATTTAATACTTAATGATTTTGAACAAAAAAAATATATCATGTTAATCTTCTCTTAGAGGAAAATTCGTTTAAACATGATCCCACCAATTTCGAGATATGAGTCCCACTCTTATTCAAGCCTAAAGTTGCTCCAAATAACTTGTTTAAAAACCAATTTTTTCCAACAAAAATTATACAAGCAGCTTCCTAGTGAAGTGCTTGCACTTCATATGAATTGCTTGACGGGCCCAACTAGAAGACTGACCCTAATGCGCTTAAACTGGGCTTTTGCCCTCAAAATTTTGTATTTGTATACAATAAATAAATAAATTCATAAGTTTTTCTTAAAAAAAAAGAAGTAAATATGGGAATTGGGCCCTTGAACACTACATCTCAGCCCTCAGAGTAAATGCCAGGGCCCCATTTGCTAGGCTAATGGGCTACATGCATATGGCCTCCCATGTGAAGTCCTAACTACCCATTAGCCTAGTGGGCTATCAAGCCGTCTATTAGGTTACAAGCTGTTTGTTGACCCTTCCCGATAATTTCGTAGAATTTCTGATCTTATATGTGGATGGTGGCAATGCATTGCGGTTACAAGAAGCAATTTCCCACCCATCACTTGTTATTTATGTTCATCATAGGAAAACCCATTTTCAGACTAGCAACGCACGATCATGTATAGGAAGCCATTCTCCACCATTCGAATCCCCCATTTCATACGATTCCTCAAGTACACAGTAGTTGATAGAACATCATCATCGTGGTAGACCTAACAATATGTCAATATCCTAGGCACGAATACCACAGAAGAAAAATATTTATGCAAAACTTTGTAAAAAGAAGATTTAGCTTAGTGGATTTTGAAAAGAAAGTACTCTTAATATTGAGTTATTAGTTTATTGCCCCTGTTTGAAAGCACAGAGTAATAAAAAAAATAATTAACGATAAATATATGTGTATTTATACCTAAAATCAAATCACAAATAGAGAAGAGAGAAAAAAAAATTTAAGTAACGGTTGTAGTAGGGGTGGGTGACAAGGGTGGTGGTAGCAGTCGTGGGTGACAATGGTAATGGTGATGATGGGTTTTTGGGTGGCGATGATGGTAGTGATAGTAATGGGTGATGGTGGCGATGGTGGCGGTTGATAATGGTGATGGTAGCGGGCGACGACGGGTACTTTTAGGCCATAGTGTGATGGGTGATAGTAAATGACAACGACAATAGTGGTGGTGGTAGATGTGGTGAGAGTGGGTGACAATGGCTAGCGGCAATGGTGGGCGACAACGGGGTGTTTGTGGGTTGTGGTAGTGAGTGTCGGTGGGTGTTGATGGTGGGCAACGGTGGCAATGGGATTATGGTGATTGTGGTAATAAATATAACATTGAGATGACGATAGTGATAGGTGGTGGAGGTGGATGACGGTGGTAACAATCGATGGTGATGGTCATGGGGGTGGTAGTGTGGTGAGGGGGGGATGGTGGTAGGGTGGCGACAACAGTGATGGTGGTGCTGGGGTGGCGATGGTGGTGGTAATGGGGATGGTGGTGGTGGGACTGTGGGGGTGATGGTGGTGGTGGAGTAAAGGCAGTTGTACTGGTGATGATGGTGGAGGCGGTGGCGATGATTATGGCAAAGGTGATGGTTGTGGTGGCAATGGTAGTGGTGGTGATGGTGGTAGGGGTGGAATGGTAGTATTGATGGTGATGGGGGTGATGGGAGTGGTGATGGTAGTAGTGGTAATGAGATGGTTTCAAATATTATTTGTTTTAAAGTATTTATGAGAAGTTATAAGTTGTAGAAGTATTTTTAAAAAGTCATTCCAAACACACCTTTAGGACTTATTTTGCCTATTAAATTTGGGGTGTTATTAGCTATCAGATTAATTTTAAGTAAAATTTAAAAAGATATCAACCGCGAAAAATAAAAATTATTTTGTTTATTTTTGAAATTTGAATCGTATAGTACTTTATTATATAAATTTATAAAAATGTCACCAGCCATGTAAAATTCTCGTTGTGGACTCCTCTCTTATTTTTTTCTACCGTTCAAGCCCCCTTTTCCCCTCTCCCTCCAAAAATAAAATAAAATTGATATATGTTTTGTAGAATCTGATAGGAAATTGAAATATTGGAGTTTGTTTGTTTAGCGGGAGAACTGTAGAAAATGTAAGAATTTTTTTTTTTTTAATTTTTTTATATGTTTGGTTAGCATAAAAAGAAAAATGATAGAAAAATAATTTTCTTTTATGCTTGAATTTTCTCACAATTAATTTTTTTTTCTTGTAAAAAACACAAAAAAAATTCAAAAAAATTATGATTTATAACTAACTTCTTATTTTACCTTTAAAATTCGTTTGTTTAGGAAGCATTTATTTTACCCTAAGGGTAAAAATGATGTTTCTAGATAGGGACTTGAAAATAGCAATTTGGTCAGCCATGATTGGAGGTCCCAAATTTCCCTAATAAAAATATGGCCCAAACTCCTAGCCTTTCTCTATGCTCGATCGTCGCAGAGCAATGAGTTTCCTTGTTCCCATCCCCTCTCTCTCTCTCTCTCTCTCTCTCTCACACACACACACACAGCGATGAGTTCAGGCTATTGAGCTATGGTTGAAATGTAAAAGTCTTGTTGCAGACTCCTATGATAAACGACCTAATATTGAATCGATTGGTACGGATTTAACAGTTTCATTTAGTTTGGTAAGAGGTTTAAGTGTTCGACGAAATGCCAGAATGAGCTTACCTGGTCATTTCCAATAACAATAGCCATGGAATCCATTGGGATATGGAGGAAAAACAAGAAAGTGAGAGATAAAAAATAGAGCAACACACGTATATATAGTAACACTAAAATGATGTGCAAACACACACATATATAGTAACCTCAACGAGTAAAATCACAAAATAACACTCACATTATGTAACATTCATACAGTAACACCAATTGGTTTAAATTGTTACTGTCTTTTATTTTAAATTTTACTTTTTTTTTTGTTACTGTTGTATTCATATTACTGTTTCATATTACTATTATTTTGTTTTTAATTTTAGATGCTATTTTTTTTTTTTTAAATGTTACTGATTTTAGTTTTAAATATTACTATTGTTTGATTTTGAATGTTATTATTTTCCACATCAGTATCTTTTGTGGGGAAAGACGGAGTTCGGGAGTAATTTGGACATTTGAATCAAAAATAAATTTAAACTCAACATAAGTTTTAGATGGACTTGTAGTCCTAAAAGATGGACCGGTCCTCCAAAATTTTCAATGATTAGGTTGGCCCATTTCCCCTTTCACTGTATTTTTTCTTTCAACCACTATTCAGCTTTAAAATTACGGATTCAAACTTTGTCGTCCCTCCATGTAAATATGCCTGACCCCAAAAAAAAAATGTCAGTGTATCATCTAATCTTCTGCACTTTTGCATTCCCTTGTAGCTCATTGAACTTCTGTCTGGCGTAGTTGGCAACGCTACTTGATGAAATAGTAGACTGAGAAACACAAACTTAGTGCCGGGGCGGCCTGAGATATTTTGGGTCCTAAAACGGAAATGATAAATGAGGTGTTTTTAATTTTAATATTAATAATAAATCTAAGTTTTAATATTTTTAAATATAAAAATATTAATTAAATTTTTATATTCAAATTTTTGTTATTATATTTGAACTTGATGATAAGAGGGAAAAAGAATAATTGAAAAATTATGATCGTAAATTTAAACTTAACTCTTTTGGGGTTGAGATTAAATTTTTTAGTAGTTTTACTTTTATGGTAAGTGTTTTTTTTTTTTATAAAATAAGGTTTAGAACCTTTTAATTTCATGGTTGAATTAATAGGTCTAATCTACTTTAAGTTAAAATTTTTTGTTTGCGTGTGAATTTAAATTTTTTGTTTGGATTATTACTGCACACTATAAATTATGGACCTCCATTGAAATGATTGGGCTTGTGTTTTTATACTGTCTATTTGTAGGGCTTAAAGTATTTATGGACCAAATATCGTTTATATGGACTAGTTATGATATATAAAAACGGTAAATTGAAAGGGGTACACTAAATTTGATTTAATTGTAAAAAAGTACACAAAAAAATGTAAAGAAAGGAAGTCATTAATTTTAGTACTTAATTGTGTCCAAGTATATAATCTGAAATTTTTGGATTTTTCTTTAATATTTGTGTCCTCCCTTAATTTATGCGAATTATTTTTGAAAACTAATTTTTGTTTTAAATTATATTTATGCATTAAAAATCTACTAATTTAATGAAAAATTTGATTCCTTTCGTTTATTTTGAAGATAAATTAGTTGGTTTGAATTTTAAATTTTGCAGCAATATCATTTGTTGTTTTCTTCTTCTTTGGCCTAGAAGCCATTTATCAGTGAAATTCTGAAATATTATTTCATCCTTATTATTCAATCTAAGCGGTTACAAGGTTTGAATTTATGACTTCATTAAGTTTATGTCTGTCATTTTAAAGGTGATTATTTTATTTTTTTTATATGCGAACACCATAACCGAAATTCATTCTTTATATGCGAACACCATAACACTTTTTTGTTTTTGTTTTGGGTCGTTCTCCTAGAATGTAAATTGTCTTTTTTTGTTTGAATTCTTAATTACGTCCATCTAGTAAAAAGTGTATATTTTCATTATTTATCTCTTTTTATATATGTTTACATTATGTATCTCTTTGTAACAATAACAGTGTAATAATACACTTTATATAAAATACTGCACTATTACATTTTGTTAAACATATATTTACATAGAAACTTCATTCAAACAGTCCAACTCTATTTTGAATTTGTTACTACATCCACAAAATCACTTAATATTGTCTTTGTTATAGTGTTACAGTGTATTGTTACACAGTCATTGTTACACTATGAGGGAATACAGTCAGAAATTAGAGATACACACAATTTATTCACATACAATGAATTAATATGGCAGAAACGCATGCATCCCTCAAAAATCTGGATAATTAATATTCACCACATAAAATGGTTTTTTAACGAAATATTTAAATTCATGACTTATGGTCCACTAATGTTCAATTTTAAAATACACACATAATAAAAATTTTGTCATTTTTTTGCATATAATTTTTTTAGTTCCCGCCATATTTTCAAATCTTCTTGACTCCAAGAATTTGGATAGTTGAGGAACATTGAAACCATTGCAACTTGATACAAAAAACTCAAATCAAAATCAATATGTTGGATTCACATTATAACCCATGACGTTAACCAAACTAGCAACATGAAATCAACACCTAACAATATCAACTCTCAGCGTGTTTCACGTAGGCTTGCGATTAACTTTCAACAACTGGTTCTGGTCTACAAATACCGACGTTCGAACAAATTTTCAAATGACAAACAAATCTTCAAAAAAAGTTGATGTTGTTGATGAACTTACATCGAAATGGTGGACTAGTATGAATTTTCTTTTAAAGACGAAACCCTATAAATGTTTACGAAATGATTTAGGGCTTCCCCATGAGGAAGAAGAAACGACTTTTGGAGAGGAAGAAGAAGCGGTAAATATTTTTTGAAGATGAAATTTTTTTAGAATTAACGTTCTTAAAATCCGGTGGTTAAGTATTATCACTTGTACCTAATTAATTTTAAGGTATATTTCTAAAATCGTTTTTTGGAAAGCAAATTTTAGAAAATGGGTAGTTAAGTCTTTGTATCTCATCAGTGTATTTTTTTACAATCTATTTTTTATGTATATTTTTTTATAATTATATCTAATTTAGTGTACCGACCTTCAAATGACTCATAAAAAAATTTGAAGTCTTTTTAAAAAATGAGGCCTAAAGTGCAAATTTTTTCAACTATACTATTGAGCTGCCGTACAACGTCTGACATGGGATGGTACCATGAAAGTAGGTTAATCCACGCAGGAGTGGTCCAACGTAATATGGGTCTAAGACGAAAAGTTTGAACAAGACCATATCAAATATCAGTATGACAACATAACGAAATTAGATGAAAATTTGAAAAATACTATATTACCTAAAAACTCTTTGCAACCTAAAATAATTTACAATCAGACNAGCGTAACGAAATTAGATGAAAATTTAAAAAATACTATATTACCTAAAAACTCTTTGCAACCTAAAATAATTTACAATCAGACATAACAATTATCATAATTTACTATACCACCACAATAATTAATACATACTCAATCTCAACACATATCCAACCACCAAAACATCAAGCTAGTCCCTACTGATTTCAAGAAATTTTGACAGAGTTTCTTTTAAAAATAGATTTCCAGAAAAATCTAAACCTGTTTACAAAACTTACAATCATCATAATACACCATATCACCACAATCATCACTACATACCNTTTTTGCATATAATTTTTTTAGTTCCCGCCATATTTTCAAATCTTCTTGACTCCAAGAATTTGGATAGTTGAGGAACATTGAAACCATTGCAACTTGATACAAAAAACTCAAATCAAAATCAATATGTTGGATTCACATTATAACCCATGACGTTAACCAAACTAGCAACATGNCTTTACAAAAGACAAAACACAAAAAATACACACATGCACAAAATAGAGAAACAACTTCGTATTCTTTACAACTTACACCAAGTATCCTTCAATGTATACCTGAAAATATTTGAAATATAAAAATTATCGAAATATTTGAGTCAAAATAAAATAATTGTAAATCTGAAACATAAGACCCCTTACTTTTTTCGTTAGTTGGATTCAATATAATTAATTACATTACCCTGAATTATCTAAAAAACAAATAAGNATAAACGACTTTTGGAGAGGAAGAAGAAGCAGTAAATATTTTTTGAAGATGAAATTTTTTGAGAATTAACGTTCTTAAAATCCGGTGGTTAAGTATTATCACTTGTACCTAATTAATTTTAAGGTATATTTCTAAAATTGTTTTTTGGAAAGCAAATTTTAGAAAATGGGTAGTTAAGTCTTTGTATCTCATCAGTGTATTTTTTTACAATCNGCAGGAATGTAGAGACTTACAATCAAATAAGGTTTTCTTAGTACAAGTTCAACAAACAGTTCATTTGCTTAATGATTTCAATCATAAATTTATATTGGTGGCAGTATAATGGTGTGTGAGTTTGATTTGCGAGTATTTGATTGGTTACAGTTATGTGTGTGTGTTTGTGCATGTATTGTGTGTGTTGTGTGTCTGCATAAGATGTAAAGAAATATAGAGAGTCATAGTAAGAGAGACTTTCACACCTAGACAATTGTTTGGTTAGTGGTGGGTTAGTCATCGTTAANAATTATGTGTGTGTGTTTGTGTATGTATTGTGTGTGTTGTGTGTCTGCATAAGATGTAAAGAAATATAGAGAGTCATAGTAAGAGAGACTTTCACACCTAGACAATTGTTTGGTTAGTGGTGGGTTAGTCATCGTTAAAGGTGGACAGGTCAGTACTGGATTACATATCATTTAACTCTCTTAAATGTCTTCTTCATCCCTTCAAACCTTCTCTTCATCACTATCCTTAATGTCCTCGTATCAATACGAACGCACTTTGCCCAATGAGGAGAATGCACAACCACCTAAATTATTCACATAAACAATAAAATTACCACAATATTTATATTATAGGAATAATAAAATTATTTTGATGCTGTGACATAAAGTAGATTTACCTGATTACGTCGGCCCTATCCACAAAGGTCTATTATATATACTCTATCATTCTCGTTGACAAATTCACTCCAATCCTACAAAGAATGAACGTCATTGTAAAATTAAAAGTTGAAATGTTGAAAAGATTATATAATTCAGTAGAAATAAATTTGTTTAAATATACCATTTACTTGTCGTAAGAATCTTATAACAAAACTTCTTGGTAAACAATATTGGTAGTACAATTTGACCCATCTTCCGGAAGGAGGACAGTAATACGATCCGAAGATGTGCATCTAGATAGTGTCACATAAAGGTGTTCATGACTAAAAACAGGTGTCCGCAAATCAATCCCAACGAACTTCACAGATTGTCCTTGGGCTTTATTGATTGTCATAACATAAGTTAATTGGACAAGAAACTGACGTCTTGTCATTCGAAAAGGCAACTCCAAAGATGTTGTGTCAATGATATTCTCGAAATGAAGACTAGATTGCCAATTTTATCTCCATTTAATATCTGAGCTTCGATTACCCTTGAGGCACATCTAACAATCATCAATCGCGTGTCATTACAAAGTCCATCTTTTGGTGTAATATTTCGTAACAACATTATTGGGCATCCAACTTTCAACTCCAATTTAAACGGTGGCAACCCTAAAGGATTCAGCGAGTTTAAGTACTTATTAGGATATCAATTCCTAATGGTACGGTCAAGCTCATCACCTTTAAACATTTTATCTGCTGCAAAAAAAGTAATTGTCTCTTCCGGAGTAATATTCAGTGCTGCAGCATTTATATCACTGACGTCGTCATTGCGAGTAGATAGAATTGTGCGTTCAATGAGAAAGGTTGGAGTCACTATACCAACCACATTCAATTGTGGATAGATTCTAAATATTAATTCATTTAGATTGTGACACTGGTTTATTGTAGATGGAAGTTGCACAATTTCTTGTAGATTGGTCCCAATCTAAAAAAAGAAAGTATAATTAGTCATAAAGTGAGATTTAATTCAAAGCATCATTATATAAAATTCAATTCAAGGTGGAATGAAATATTACCTTCATCAAGAATTTAGCAAAATTAGTATTTTGAACGTCTGTGCTAGTTAATCGCATGTTTAAACCCAGAGTCAAAACACATATATATTTCCATAGCAAAGACCGTGTCAATGATGCACCCACAATTTGCTCACGAACGCCTTTAGGAATAACAGACAATATTTGTCGAAAGTCTCCACCCAGGACAACAGTGATACCCCCAAAAGGCCTTTTATCGTCTCTGATATCTCAAAGGGTGTGATCGACTGCCTCAACATAGTATCGATGTTGCATAGGAACTTCATCCCATATTATCAGCTTTGTTTTTCTAAACAATTCGACATGCATTGATTGTTTAGTGAACACATATATTGAATTATCTAGGATTTCCAAAGGAATACAAAAATGTAGAATGTGCAGTGAGCTCCCCTACCAATAACAACAATGCAATATCAGATGAAGCCACAATAACAACATGTCCATAGCTACGCAATTTGGTTGCAACGGTATTGTACAAAAACGTTTTCCCCGTCCCAGCACCTCCACTCAAAAAGAAAGTAGTTGCTATGTTTTCAAATATTGACATTGTGACAGCAATATAAGTAACAAGTTGCACATCATTAAGGCTGTCAACATTAATTTGTGCATCAGACTGTTGTGCTTCATTCTGAAGTTGTTGGTGCTCAAACAGTAATCTATTTCCAACTATTGCATTCCAATTTCCAATTGGTTATGACATGGGTGGAAAGTCAACTAAACTCTTCCCCTACTCATGGAGCAATTGATTCATCAAATATAAGCCATAATCTTCAATATGATCATCAGTTGGATTCAAAATACCAAACATAATACGAATCCTGTGTGCTAAATTATCACATATATGTGCTGAAAATTGCTTCCACAATGCAAATGGATGCAATGGAAAACATTCCGTTAGAATTATAGCAAATAGTCTTCTTAATTGGTATCTCGATCTTTTAATTGTAGCCTTTTGAAGATATTATATCCATTCTTCATCATCTTCAAGAAGTCCTCTTGCAACACATGCTAACTTGAATGTATCATGCATAACATTATTTACCGTGCGTAGCCAGTCAAATGAAGTAGATCCTTTGATAACAGTTAGAAGCAAACGCAAATAAAATCGCTCACCTGAATTAGGGCTAGCAAAGTACATTCTACCAATTGCATAACCCCTTTGTCTTAGAGTCCATTTATTGATAGACTTGTTCCAAACAAATTTTTTTGTGAAAATTCCTGATAAGTTAATGCACGTGCAGATTCATTTGCAACGCAACAATCAAAAAAATCAGTTAGAGTTGTTTCTTGATGTGCACCTTTAGAAAGGATCGTATCAAAAGATTTAGCAGGTTTAAAGACCACACGATGCATCCCAGGCAAATGAAATGTCAATCTTACAACCGACAAAATCTCTTAATGTAAAGGATTGCCAAACAATCGTCACGCAGCTTCTAGAGGTCCAATATACCTAGCATCAAGATATTATTGGATCTCATTAATTCCTCCAAGTACCATTGTTGCGTGATCATGTCCTTTATAAATATACTTGTGAATGTATTTTACACATCTGATTCCTGCACAAACTTCTACATTAATATGACAGTTGAACATTCTTGATAAGTACGGATTATGTGGCACACATCTCTATTATCAATTTCTTGCCACCTCACGATGTACTTCTGACCAGTATTACGATGACGATAGACAGGATATCCATCGGAGTCTATGCTTGTTGATTCAACAAATGACCGAGGGTACCGCTTGGTACACATTCCATTTTTCATACATGATGCTTGTGGATTTCGAGCACCATATGGTCCGTGTACCATGCAACCTATGATTGTTTTCAAAAAGTAATGGGTCAGTTTGATAATCTGGAAATTTAGCACACACTACTTTGTCCACTTGAGCACATGTTTTGAATTTTATCTGAACTATGAAGGAACAAAAGTGTATGCATGCGGTAACCCTTTTTTTTGGAATTCAATTGTAAAAATATGCGCCACTTTTCTACCAAAGACGTTTGTTTCTATCTCCTTCATCAAAAAATTTCGCTTCAACTCAAAAATAAGGGCCACTAAATTAGGACAGTCAATAGGGATCTGATTTGGCAATAGTGAATTAGTAATTTCAGGGCATCTAGGATTTGCAGTCATAGTTACAAAAATATCAGGGTGTTAATTATACCATGTGATAGCTATTGAATCTTGAAAATTTTCAAACATATGTCTTGCACGACTGGTGAATGAAGATGACAAAACCATTCATTGACCAACTTGTTCAGGACCAAGCTCATCTGCACAAACATCTATAAGACCTTGGTAAAGTTCTGCACAAAGTTTCGATTGATTCAACTTGTAGTATGTTAGCCAATTTTGTTCAGTAGCGGCTCAAGCATCTACTACAAATTCCTGAAATAGTTTTTCAGTTCTCAATATTGTTGAATACTCAATGTCACGTTGGAACATACGATAACTGTAATATTGCAACTGTGTCAGTCGAGTAGATGAAGGTCTGCCTTCGAAAGTGTTCCACTATTTCAAATCTGGATTCCATCCTAGCTCACCATAAGGGAACAATACCACATAATGCAATGGCAAATAGGCCGGATGACACTCATTAATTCGCATCAAACCATTATCTCCTCTCAAATGTAACACAATATCTCTCATTCCACTTGATTCAGTTCCATCTCCCGGTAATATTATCGCAATCTCATCGATTATTGGGAGATTATATCAACGCCGATCTGTTACAAAAATGTAGTGGAGATAGGCCGGTAAATTCACCCCCATCAATTCCAATTCACTTGAAATTGTGTGAGCCTGCCGAAATTTCATAAGAAATGGATTTACTTGCAATAAACAATCTTGGATGATTTTCAAAACATCTCCTCTCAAGTTAGGATTTCTGTTACTGCGAACATCTAAAGCTGAATTAAGATCATAAATGTACAATTAAGAGTAAATTGGTTCACACCCTGGCTGTGACATAAGCGATCCTATTCGATGGTGTAATTCTCCATGGATGGCGAATGTTCTAGGCCCCCTCCCAACAATTAATCTGTCATCCAAAGTAGCACTAAGACTCGTAAACGCATTAGCTGCATTATACTTTCGTGTGTGTTGACAAAACGATTTTGATTGTTCATCATTATCGTCATACAATGCTTTAAGCATTAAAGGAGGTGTAATAAGTGGAGGTAGTCTAATTTTTTCTTGTAAACAACATTTACCAAAGAGAGGATTTGATATAGATGATTTTGTTAATTTTTCAGCAAGCCAGTGTAAGGAAGAACAACGAGGACATGTTCGATTCATCAACCCGAGAAAATGACGATTTGGAATTTCATGGTTTCGAGAATTAAGTGCAACATCCATAGCTACACTTTCTTTTACAGTGTAGGCACTACAGATAAAATTTAGATGTCATACAATTTGATTGTACAAATTGAATACAAACTTAAAAGGAGAACATGAATAAGACAACAAGAGTAAGAATAGGAAATTAAAACTTATAGCGAATACCTGGTGCCTTCATTCGGATTACGCATTTGTTGGAATATGTTTGTCATATCTGATGCCCCTGGGGAACATGAGGAGAATGGTTCTAAGACTGTTGTTATGCTTTTGTCTAGGTTTTGAGGAGGCAAGTCTTAGAGCATGGTAGTCATAGGCGACGCCATTGAGATATTTGTTGGTGTGCCTTCTTCAAGATTTTGAGGAGGATTTTCTTGATTCATGATGGCCATAGACAACCACCATGAAACAATTGTTGTAGTGTCTTTATTAAAATTTTGAATCAAGGTGGTTGACGATGACTCTAAAACATTTGTTGTCACTATACTGTCTGTTACAGGATTGAAAATTTTGGTAGACAAAGTCATTGGTTGAAGGCGGGACCTTTTATTTGATTCTCGTTCTAAAACATGCTCGGCGACGACGCCTCGGTGGTAAAGAAGGAAAAAATCTAGACGTATGAAGCACTCATTTTCTTTCACAACATAACGCATTTCTGGAGCAAGCCTTGCACATTGCAGCAATGTTGGTTTTGATATAACATTATAGTTTGGTGCCTAAACCACAAACTCATAAAAAATTAATTATTATTTTGTTAATTTAACATATATCGTATTGTTTTCCACTTTGTATATATAGCAACGCGAGGTAACATGACAAATCATAGTGCTACAATGATAACAGTAATACGGATCAAAAGATTTACTAAACTCTTATTATATAACAGTGTTGCAAAAAATAGATTTACTATCTATCCAACCATTTATCAACATTATAATTATAATAAAGTTTTTGTTTGATGCAAAAATAAAACATCATAGCCACAGTTGCATCCAACACATTGTTTACTAATTACTAGATAGATGGCAAAAACTGAAATATCAAATTATAGAGTAACATGTTCTATAATAATATGCTCGATCAATAGCATATTGAATTTAACAGCTTGAAATGTATGCTATATATAAGATCAAAATATGCTTCAAACTACTGGGAAAGGTTGAGGTTTCACTATTGATCGATGCTTCAAATTATGGAATGTTCAAACAAATTTAGAGTTTTAAAAAATGGGACCCAACAAATGATTCATATTATATGTCATAACAAAAGCTTAAAGGCTACAAATCAACAATAAGATTAAGAAACTAAAACTCTCAACTACAAAGCTGGTAAAAAAAACAAAAAATCATAGTTCCCCAATAATAAAAAAACCTATTTCATCATAACTATAAACCTATTTTATAATAAAAATAAAAACAGTCAAATTAAAAGACACCCAGTTAAAAAAAAAACAACCTAACATTCATAACTAAAAAAAAAAGACATCCAATTAAACACCCAATTTAAATGTGTGTGTTTGTGTGCAAATGTGTGTGTGTTTTATGTGTTGTTGTGTGTGTGTGTGCTACTGCTGTGAAAGAGAGAGCGAGAGAGAGATAGAGTGAGAACACAAATTAAACACTCATTGTAAAAAAAGTCAAATTTAAAACACCCAAATTAAATACAAACATTCAACAACTGAAGTTGTCGTCAACATAAGTGGAAAAACCACACTGCCTTTAAATAGATAAAGAATTAAGGGATACACAGAGTTCAAGGATATGTGTTTCCTTAATCTTTCATGGTAATTCATGCACCTGACATGCATAATAGGCGTTATTTATATATTAAGATGCTTAATCTTTCATGGTATTTTTAGTCGTTTGATGAAAAAAAAAATTCTTAAATAAATTGGTCATAATGCATTACTAAACAACAACTAATATTAGAAATTGCTTGCCTAAATTGATTGTTAGAGTAATTAGCAAGATGGATCAATTTATTCGCTAATCAAGGGTGCTAAAAGGGGTGGACATGTGGAAATCTTCTATCTATGATTTAAACGTATTTCTTTTTGCTCTTTGCTCATGTTTTGGAAAGAAATTCTCTTGCATTCTAATTAAATGTTCATTATACCTTGACCGTGAAGGTTTTATTACATATGGGATTGAGAGTGTTCTATATTTCAAAAACTCAAGCTAAAACACAGCATATCCCATCTTTCCAATTGCATTCTTTTCTTATTTTGGTGGTTTATGTCCCTCCCTTGGCCTAAATCTATGTCATACGCTAATAGACTACTCCTAATTAAATATGTGATAAGCATTAAACATATTTATTGGGCTTCTCATCTGTATCTGCCAGAATAGATCATTGATAGGGTGGAACAACTCATGAGGAGTCTTTTGGGAAGGGATTGAAATGGGCAGTTACGGAACAGAAGTCTCTTGGGAGGAAGTATATATACCGAAATATGAGGGAAGTTTGGGCTTAAGGAAAATCAAGGGCTGGAATTTAGCTCTAATGGCAAAGCACATTTGGTTACTATTTACTGATAAGAACAATCTTTGGGTTCAANTTATAATAAAAATAAAAACAGTCAAATTAAAAGACACCCAGTTAAAAAAAAAACAACCTAACATTCATAACTAAAAAAAAAAGACATCCAATTAAACACCCAATTTAAATGTGTGTGTTTGTGTGCAAATGTGTGTGTGTTTTATGTGTTGTTGTGTGTGTGTGTGCTACTGCTGTGAAAGAGAGAGCGAGAGAGAGATAGAGTGAGAACACAAATTAAACACTCATTGTAAAAAAAGTCAAATTTAAAACACCCAAATTAAATACAAACATTCAACAACTGAAGTTGTCGTCAACATAAGTGGAAAAACCACACTGCCTTTAAATAGATAAAGAATTAAGGGATACACAGAGTTCAAGGATATGTGTTTCCTTAATCTTTCATGGTAATTCATGCACCTGACATGCATAATAGGCGTTATTTATATATTAAGATGCTTAATCTTTCATGGTATTTTTAGTCGTTTGATGAAAAAAAAAATTCTTAAATAAATTGGTCATAATGCATTACTAAACAACAACTAATATTAGAAATTGCTTGCCTAAATTGATTGTTAGAGTAATTAGCAAGATGGATCAATTTATTCGCTAATCAAGGGTGCTAAAAGGGGTGGACATGTGGAAATCTTCTATCTATGATTTAAACGTATTTCTTTTTGCTCTTTGCTCATGTTTTGGAAAGAAATTCTCTTGCATTCTAATTAAATGTTCATTATACCTTGACCGTGAAGGTTTTATTACATATGGGATTGAGAGTGTTCTATATTTCAAAAACTCAAGCTAAAACACAGCATATCCCATCTTTCCAATTGCATTCTTTTCTTATTTTGGTGGTTTATGTCCCTCCCTTGGCCTAAATCTATGTCATACGCTAATAGACTACTCCTAATTAAATATGTGATAAGCATTAAACATATTTATTGGGCTTCTCATCTGTATCTGCCAGAATAGATCATTGATAGGGTGGAACAACTCATGAGGAGTCTTTTGGGAAGGGATTGAAATGGGCAGTTATGGAACAGAAGTCTCTTGGGAGGAAGTATATATACCGAAATATGAGGGAAGTTTGGGCTTAAGGAAAATCAAGGGCTGGAATTTAGCTCTAATGGCAAAGCACATTTGGTTACTATTTACTGATAAGAACAATCTTTGGGTTCAATGGGTCCATGCATACCTCTTAAGGAATAGAAGTTTCTGGGAGGTGAGGCCCACTCATTCTAGCTCTTGGAACTGGCACAATATGTGGTTTGACAATCGACATCCCCATGGACCCCTTGATCAAACCAATAGTCTAGAAGTTTGAAGTTTTAAAGGAAGATTATGTGAGCAGAATCATCCACAACAAAAACTGGAAGTGGCCTAACTCTAATTCCTTAACCTCTCAAAATGTTGTTGGGGGCAATGCCAGCTTATGCTCCTAATTCTGCCACTGTCTTATTGAAACTAAAGCCAACTCCACTGTCTTAGAAGCAGGGGCAATACTGTAGCTTGACATGTCTATAAACACATGCATGCATATATTTCACTACAGTATTGTAATCTATATGGTTGACAAAACTCAGGCTTCAGTTGTAATTAGTTCCAGAAAAAGCTGGTGTCATGTGTTTAAAGAGGATCATTTCAAGGTTTATATATTAGAACTCAGGAGAGAATTCTGATTAATTCCAAAAAAAAAAATTGATTTGTCTATCTTATAATTAAGTGATTAAAAAATTATATAATTTAGTAAACAATATATGTCATTGTTGCCTATTGCTTTTTTTTTATCTTTTTTTGTATGTATGTGTGTGTGTGTGTGTGTGTTTTTGGGGTGGGTAAATTGCTGCAGGTTTTATTGTCAAATTACAAACTAATAAAAGAACCCAAATTTTTTTCCCCTTTTTTGTGAGGCAACCACATTCCTTACAAATCTTAGTGACGACAAATGTAGGGGATATTGGGCAGACATGTTAGCATCATGTCATCTTGGGGGATTTTCTTAAGAAATTTTTATGGCTGACCATATGAGCTTAAAATGCTGTAAAACCCACTATAGGGAGTTTTTTCCATAATGCTTAATTCACAGCATAGAAAATTAGGCCCAAACTAATTCAACGAATGAAGTTAACCTCAACTACAGTTACAGATTAGGAATATCATCGAACAGGTTTTGGGCATCATTGCATCCAAATATATATGAATGTAAAGATAAACTAAACTATCTGAAAACACAAAGAAAGGAAGAAAAAAATATATACCAAGTGAAGTACGAACACAGACTTAGCATTTCCTTCTCACCTAATATTCAATTTACTTTAATCTCCACCCAAATAGAAGAAAACAAAGAAGATTAATACATGTACCCAAAGCTTAACCCTTTCATCAAAGATTAACGATTAATCAAAGAAAACAAAGAAGACCCAAAGCTTCAACCAACCTCCAAAAATTGAACAGACAAAGAAGAAAGAAGATAAAAGAAGAAGAAAACCCCCATTGCACCTGGGCTGAGCTTGGTGAGATTGGTGAAAGGGTGCTGAGCGAAAGAGAGGGGGAGAGAGAGGTACTTGGACTGAGGTGAATGGGTTTTCGTTATGTCTTAGGCAATGTAATATAACATTCGAACCAATTGAATATTCAAAAAATCCAAACTATAACATTCAAACCAATTGAACATTCAAAACAATATAACATCCAACCCAATGAATCTCATCCACTTTCATTGGCTTGGATAATATATGTTGTCAATCCAAGTCATTGTTTGGCCAGCCACCTTTAAATCTTGTTGGTCCTAAGAAATACCAAATCTATGGGATAATAAATTTACACTTGTATCCCCTAACATATCCAATCAAAGATTATATATCCACTTTGGCCAGAATTCATACAAAATTGAAATGAACAAAAAAATATATACTAAAATATGCATATGTGTTCTTTTTAACGGATGTTTTGACATGCATACTTTAGAGACTAAAAATGTTATTAACCATAAAAAATTTATAATCAATATATCATAGTCCAAGCATGATGAATATATCATAATCGAATAACGAGGAAGACATATACTTGGGTCTAGTTATATTTTTTCGCCCAAAATACACATTGCCGAACTACATTTCCTTCATTTTTCTTCAATCAACAGAGAATACAATATTCAGAAAGTGATAGAAAAAATATATTGCCTCAATCAACTAATTAAACTACTACACAGAATATAAAGAATGTGCTTACAATGCAAAAATGAAAAGGCTATTTTTCCATATGAATTTCATTAAGTTTCACGTGCAAACAAATTGGAAAAAGGTAGTTAAATAAGTTGAATTGCTTTAAGAGCAACAATTTGTGAATACAGACAACTTCACACTATTCGTCATGGTCATGTTCTCATCCAACGAACCACATCCTGAAACTTGAAAATATATACCAATCCTTCTCACCTAATATTCAATTACTTTAATCTCCACCCAAATAAAAGAAAACAAAGAAGATTAATCAAAGATTAACGATTATACAGGCTGACCAAAAGCTTCAACCAACCTCCAAAAAAAGAAGAAAGAAGATAAAAAAAGAAGAAAACCCCCATTGCAACTGGGCTGAGCTTGGTGAGATTGGTGAAAGGGTGCTGAGCGAAAGAGAGGGGGAGAGGGAGGTACCTGGGCTGAGGTTGGTGAGACTGGTGAAAGGGTGTTGATCGCCGCTGGTGTTGTCGCTGAGATTGGTGTGAACAGTGTGTGCTGTCGCTGAGTCATAGTAGAGGAGTGAGAGGGTTTTGGGTAGAGGGGTCTGGGTAGCAGTGCTGCCGCTGTGTTGAGCCATGAGCCATGGCAGAGGAGGTGACTGGTGAACAAGAGAGAGAGTAGCTGTAAGGGATTTGGGTAGATTGCAGGAGAGGGTAGCGTGTAGGGGGTAGGTTTGATTTAGGCGGGATTTTTTTTTATGTGAGATGAAATGTGAGCCTCTAGATTAAGTTAGAAGAATTGAGAGGAAATCTGAACCGTCCTTGTACTTTCTCAAATGAATTTAAATTAAATTAAATTTTAAAGTGGAAATAGATTCAAATTAAATTCTATCTTATTATTATAGATTATTACCTTTCGTAGGCAGGGGCCCACAAATTTAGCATAGTGAGGGCAAAAATTTCAACAACAATAATAGACGATTGTACTTAATATAGAGGCTTGTTGCATTACTTTCATAGTTTAGCAAAGTAAATTGCCTTCAATGTTAAAAGACTAATTGTTAATTCCATGATGACAATAGATTAGATTCTCATACTATATCCTAATAGTCTTTCACTTTAAAGAATAGTACGTTTAATTTTTTGAACTAATAGTGAAAAAAAAAGGGAACTAGTGCATATGTTACCGCTACTGCAAGATTTGGGAAGGATTAAATTTTTACAATCTTATCTCGCATGTGAGATAATGTTTCCATAACTTGAAATATTGACGCCTAGATAATAATGGAGAAATCTTACATTTGCAATTGTTCCCGTTTAATTTTTATATGAGCAATGCTATGTGCACAAAAAATATGCACCAAAACTTGTACTAAATCACTTGCAGTCGTTGGATTTGTGTGTCCTTTCATTGATCTAACGACTACAGTTAATTTGATACAAATTTTGGTGCATACAAAATTATTTTTTTCATATTATAAAAATAAATTAACAATCGTAGGAAGTGGGTAAGAGGGAATATAGGGTTCAAAAAGTTTTCTTAAACACATTTTAAGGAACTCAACTTAACTAAATATTAGTGGAGTTCACTTAATTGAGAATAAAAACAATTTAATCCAAATATAAAAAATAATTAAGTAAATTAAAGTATATAATTTTATGGGATTTTTTTTGCGAGGGCANTATTTTTTTCATATTATAAAAATAAATTAACAATCGTAAGAAGTGGGTAAGAGGGAATATAGGGTTCAAAAAGTTTTCTTATACACGTTTTAAGGAACTCAACTTAACTAAATATTAGTGGAGTTCACTTAATTGAGAATAAAAACAATTTAATCCAAATATAAAAAATAATTAAGTAAATTAAAGTATATAATTTTATGGGATTTTTTTTGCGAGGGCAAATCTTAAATATAATTAAAATAGGTACAAAAAAAGTGTTTGCACGAAAAGATTGAGAGTGGGCAATTGCCCCCACAAATACTTCTGTACCTCGGGGTCGGTCCAAGATATTTTGGGGCTTAATACAAAAACAATAAATAAGATTTTTTTATTTTTAATATCAATAATAAATTTATTTAAAATATAAAAATATTAATTAAAATTTAATATTCAATCTTTTATTATAATAATTNGGGGGCAATTGCCCCCACAAACACTTCTGTACCTCGGGGTCGGTCCAAGAAATTTTGGGGCTTAATACAAAAACAATAAATAAGATTTTTTTATTTTTAATATCAATAATAAATTTATTTAAAATATAAAAATATTAATTAAAATTTAATATTCAATCTTTTATTATAATAATTGAACTTGATGGTAAGAGAGAGGGGGAGAGAATGATTGAAAAATTATGATGACAAATTTAAACTTCACTATTTTGGGGGTTAAAATTTGAACTTGTGTAGTGCAATACTTATCGATAAATTTCTAAAAATAGAATTTAAAACTAAAAAAATTTATGGAAGTGTTTGAATTGCATCTCAAAAAATATTATTCAAAAATATTTTTTAAAAAGAGTTTTAAAAAAGTATATTTTTATATTCCAAAACCTGTGTAATCATATATTTTTATTTTTGACAATAATTTTAAAGAACAAAAAATAATAAAATTCATTTACACAATGATCCACAACTGTCCCCCCCCCCCAAATAAACTCCCCCTCTCTTTTCTCTCTCCACCCATACACTCACAGCAAACACATGCATTCGTCGCACACAGCAAACTCACACAGACACACTCTCTCTCTCTCTCTCACTCATCACACACAACAAACAAATACACACACTCATGCAGTACATAGCCCAACAAAAACACACTCATTGCATACAACACACGCGTCGCACAATATCTATACTACTAATAAAAATATTTTAACATGAAAATTTTTTGATTCATTATTTTACCTTTATAATGAATTGCAAATGTCACACTATACTTCCATAATTAAATATATAAATTTTCACCATATTCTTATATATTTAAATCTCCAAATTACCTCTAACATCTCATTTAGTAATTTATTCTCTATGTATAAATATCAATTTCTATAAAACTTTTTGATTGACTATATTACTTTTAAAAAATAGTCGCACCATTAAAATTTTCAATAAAGCGTTCAAAGACCCTTCAAAAACTTTATCAATATAGCATTATTCATATTATATACAATGATAACATTGTGCTCACACACACATATCAAGTTCAAGTGCATTGTCTTAGGGACTGACTAGGTGTTATCGATTATAGTTTAATCTGTAATGCAACTTTACCAATTGGGTTATTAAATCATTTTTGTTTTGTATTAACTTGGGATGTCACAAAGTGAAAACTTGGGATGTAACGTCTAGAAGAGCTTAATTATTAGACACCGACAAACCATACTAGTTTGACAATGCGTGGAGTTTGGAATCTGCCGGCGCTCNAATTATTAGACACCGACAAACCATACTAGTTTGACAATGCGTGGAGTTTGGAATCTGCCGGCGCTCGCTACCACCAAAGACCATTTTATTCCAAGAATACTAATTGATGTCCCTTTCTATTGCATTATGTCACCAACAGTACTCTACTCCAAACCTCTCTCTCTCTCTCTCTCTCACACACACACACACACACAAACAAAAAAAAGGTTAAAAATGGTGGTGAAATCAACAGAAAAGATACACCCAGTGAAAGCCTAGGGATGGGCATCTACAGATCCATCCTGTTCACTATTAATGGCGCCTTAACACTATGATTGATCAACTTCTATCATGGTTTAACGACAAGTTTCGTATTCATGATCATTTACTAGTCGTGAAGCTCCAAGTTTCTCTAGATAAATTCAGAGAACTGTAAATTTATTTAAGCAATGTCATGTGACTTGTAATAATCTAGAAGACTTAGGTTTGAATCCCCTTCCCAATTGATGTAGGTGAAAAAGTAGAAAATAATTCCGAGTCCAAGAATGTAAGACAACAAAGGACTATGGTTGTCCCCTCGAAGGAGAAGGTGGTGATTATACTTGTTTTTTCCTTTACTCATATTTAGTCGAACTTGTGACCACCTTTGATTCTTCTTACGCTTAGCACATCGACTGTGTCAACTCATGCCATGTCCAAGCACTATATATAGAACTACAACCCATTTGTACCCAACTCACTACTCAAAACACGCACTGAAGTTTTTCGAACGCTTTCTGTATTGAAAATTCTTTGATTCCATTTTATTCCAAGTAGTCTCTAATGGCAAAATCAGCAGAGACAGAGCAACCAGTGAAGGCCACTGGATGGGCAGCCAGAGACACATCTGGCGTCCTCTCTCCTTTCAACTTCTCAAGAAGGTATTCTATTCCCCCCGTTAATGTTTCATAGTTGGGGTATGCGATGAGCAAATTTTTTTTTTATTGTTCACTACACGTAAGATATAGGAACTCACATTAACATGTCTACATTGCTTGAATATGCTTTTTCACTTGAGGGCAATGGTTTCCTTTTCATTTTAAGATATCGGCATATTTATAATGATATGGTGATGTGCTTTGATCTGATGAGGTAGGGCTACGGGTGATAAAGATGTGACTTTTAAAATTTTGTATTGCGGGATTTGTCACTCAGATCTTCACAGTGTCAAAAATGAATGGGGCTTCTCTACCTATCCTCTTGTGCCTGGGTATGTTTACTCTCTCTCTCTCTCTCTCTCTCTGGTGCCGGCTCAACATTCAGCCACAAGAAAAACTAAATAGATTGGTCATACCATAAATTTAGAAAGATATGTTACCAATACAAAAACTTAGTTAGTTATTTAATATCTTAAAGAGCGAGATGAATAAATTTCAATTGAACAATCTCATTTATAATACTCACTTTAAGTCTCAAAATATCTCGAGCAAACCCTCAAGGTGGTTCACTGGTTAAGTATGATCTCTGATAATCTACACGTCTCAGTTTCAAACCTTTCCCACATCCCCTAAGAGCTACCCACGTTTGTCCCTTTACGAACATATTCTAACCTAGTTCAAGTAATGGTAGTCAACCGTTAAGCTAGAAAGAGTACTCAATGCAAGTTTAGACACTTTGTAACCAAAAATAAATAAATAAAAAATCAAGCGAGTCCTCTCTCTCTCTCACACACACATTTGATATACTTGCGGCTTCAATAACTTTTTTGGTGGATACCTCCCATAGTTTGTTATATGGAGAAGAAAATCTGAACCATTTATTAATTATTTCTTATATATGTAATATGTATAAACATATTGTGATTAAAACAGGCATGAGCTTGTGGGTGTAGTGTCAGAAGTGGGTAGCAAAGTAACAAAGTTCAAAGCAGGGGACAAAGTTGGTGTAGGTTGCATGGTTGGATCGTGTCACTCATGTGACAATTGTGTCAATGATCTCGAAAATTATTGTCCCAAAGTGATACTAACCTACAATGGCACCAATTATGATGGAACCCCGACATACGGAGGTTACTCTGATATAATGGTTGTTAATGAGCATTTTGTAGTTCTATGGCCCGAAAACTTTCCTCTTGATGCTGGTGCTCCTCTTTTATGTGCTGGGATTACAACTTATAGCCCCTTGAAATACTTTGGATTCGACAAGCCTGGTATACATTTAGGGGTGGTGGGTTTAGGTGGATTGGGTCATGTAGCAGTGAAATTTGCAAAGGCTTTTGGGATGAAGGTAACAGTCATTAGTACATCTCCAGACAAGAAGGATGAAGCCATTAAACAACTTGGCGCGGATTCATTTTTGATCAGTCGCGACTCACATCAGATGGAGGTAATGGTTAGTTTTATAGTTAATAGGACTTTTGGTCTCCAAAATAAGCATTTTTTGTCAAGTTATCGTTGTATCAATTTTGTCTATTTGTTTATTAAAATACTCAATTCATGTTATTTTGATCTCTACATAGACGGACCTTTAAGTTTTTGACAGAATGACCACGGGCACGTGATATCATCTAAAAAAAGGTCAAGTGGTCACTTTCATAAAATAATTTAACAAATTGTCTGATTACGGACTAAATGCACAGATTGAATACTTTAGAGACTAAATTGATAAAATTGATACAACGACAACTAATCTAATAAAACATGTATATTTAGGAATAAAAAATACTACTGCCCCTTAATTTTAAGTTTTCACTATTGTCGTAAACTTATGGAGTGTCTTAAGTACATACTAATTGTCATGTGGTCGTGTTTAATATGCACAGGCTGCAATTGGCACAATGGATGGTATTATTGATACTGTATCGGCAGTTCACCCTATAATGCCATTGATTAATCTGCTAAAGACTCATGGGAAGCTTGTTATGGTTGGTGCACCAGAGAAGCCTCTTGAACTCCCACTATTTCCTTTGCTTGCCGGTAAGTACTCAAACATTACTAGTTTTGCTTACAAATATATACAACTCACCATCCAACTGTGTTCAAATATTAAATTATATCTAACATGGAATGTGGAACTGTAGGAGGAAAGATAGTGGCTGGAAGTGGTATTGGCGGCATGAAGGAAACACAGGAAATGATTGATTTTGCAGCAAAAAATAATATTACAGCAGATATTGAGATTATCCCTATGGATTATGTGAACAATGCAATGGAACGCCTTGTGAAATCTGATGTTAGATATCGATTTGTTATCGACATAGGAAATACCTTGAAGGCTGCCTAGATTGATACATGTGATTCATGGTTTTGCATTTCCTTTGGGGTTGTTTGTTGGTTTAATGAGAATTTGTCTCGACAGGTTTTAGGTTTGTGTCCTTGTGTTTTTTTTTTCTCTCTTCTGTGATTGGTATAGGAGAAGGTTCCTCAATGATTGCCATATTTTGCTTGGATTATTTCAGATAACTGAATAAATGATTGTGTTATTGTCGTGGATCTTAGACTAGTTTCATTACAATTTATTCACCAACTGAGTGGAACCCCCCCAGTTATCAGGATATGTAACTGATCAACTCTCCAGCATAAATCACAATAAAATTTCCAAATGCATGTCAGAATTTTAAAAAGCCAAATCCCTAGGAAAATTATTAAAAACCCATGCCTAATGCAATTAAGAAAATTTATATGGTTTAGACAGCGAATCAATTAAGAATGTTCTTAAGTAAAGTCTCACCCCAACAAAAATACTAAAAATAAAAATATAAAAATCAGTAATTCTTATTCTACATTAAACCCTCTCTCTATAAAAAAACTTTCAAAATATGATATTATTCAATTAACTTCATTAGAATTCTTGTACATATGACAATTTATAGAAATCTGCGAACGCTTAAAGTTTTCCAAAACAGACTCAAATCTCTAATTTTAGAAAAATTAGTAAAAAAAAAAACATATACCTAATGGATTGCAAATTACTCTAGAATATTCTTATATAAAGTCTCATGCCACCAAAATATAATAAAAATAAAAACCTAAAAAATAGTAATTCTTGTTCTACATCAAGTGGGCATCCATGTGATCAGAGGTGGCAATTGTGTTGTTTCATGTCATTTATATGTTCGTCCAATAGCCAACTCGAACCCATTTCATTTAATTAAGCATGTCGTGTCATGTCATGTAATGTCATTTACAGGTTCGTGTTGAGTATTAATCGATTTGAACATAACTCTTTTAATTAATCGTATCATATCCATTTGACTTGTTTATTTTTGTATCGTGTTTGTGTTGATTAATCTATCCTGTGAAATAAAAATATAATTACAAATCCTGCAATAAAAACTTGTAATATATCCCGTGAAATAAAAAAAAGTAAAAAAAATCCTCTTTTTGTATAAGGATAATGGCGATGCTCAAGAAAAAATAACAAAAATCAAGAATTTTATTCTTATAATATTAGTTAAATGTAATGTGTTAATAGTATAAATTTCTTGTTATTTGTATTTGATATTAATTTAACTCATTTATTATTTGCGTTAACAAATCATATTATTTACGGGTTCATGTCAAGAAATGATCAACCATAGCTCGCTAATTTTATATTGATTTCAAGTCGTATTTATATGTCGGGTCAAAAATTACCATCCTTATACATATCATCTGGTGGGCCACTACAATCATCCAATATCCCTAGGGATATTAATCGAGCTAAGTCTTCCAAACTTGGCTATCTATGCTCAGGCTCGGCTCGTGTTATTCAACGATTGCTCAAGCTCGAGTCTGACTTGCCTATCGAACTCTAAATATTGTTCAAACTTGGCTCAAGTTGAATTCGAGTTGATCTAGACAAAAAATGAGTTATTCAACAAAAAAAAAAATCAAATCCACAAATTTTAAATAACCAATCAAAAAATTTCACAAAAATACACAAATCTAAATTTTAATACAAACTAGCACAAGTACTTCTAAATCACAATAAAAACATATAAACGTAATATATACAAATGTGTGTATACACTGATAGCTGATTGCAAAAATCAATAATTATAGATGAGTATTTTTCTATCATTTGGATTAGGGAACATCGTGGTGGTAAGGAGAGAGAGAAAGATCGAGATATTAATGGGTCTTTGGTTCAATTGTATTCTTTGGCCTATAAAAATTTTGTCTTCTTGAGGTCAAGGATTTTAGTCCTCCTCCCCCTTCTCCTTCCCCTTCCCCGTCTCCTCAAAAAAAAAAAACTATTAATTTAATTAAAAAAAAAAAGAGGGAGATCGAGATGATTTAGGGTTGAAGGATATTAAAACCATAAAAAGAGTAATGGGGGAGAAATAGAGTGTCTCTGACACTGAAGGAGATTGAAAGAGAGAAAAAAAGAGTCAACAACTCGAGTTATATTATTCAAAGGAGAGAGAGAGAGAGATGGTGACGAGTCTAGCATGATGGATAGACGAAGGCATGGCATAAATTACTTTCTTTGCTTATTTTACTCATGCAATCTTTAAATTTGTAATAAATGCATATGTATTTTTGTACAAGTAAAAAAAAAATAATCGACTCGCGAATAGTTCAGGCTTGACATCACTTAATTCGAATATTAAATAATTTTAAATATTTGTTTTGAATCGAATCATTTTATAACATGGATCGACTCAAACTAAATTAAAATTGAGTCAGACCCAATCTACTTGCAAGCCCGCTTGGCTCGTTGAACATCTTTTAACTATACCTAACCAATTCACCTTTCGAACAGTGGCCACCCATGGCAACTCTGCCCTTAGGGCCCAGTCCACCTACTAGCTGATCTGTCCTATAGGAAGATTAGGAGCAGCTGCTGGCTCACCAGGGTACCAAATCAAACAACATTTTGCTGGATACTAATTTCAATACCAAACTTGTAGACTTTGGCCTATCAAATCATATAAATCATCTGGAACGCCTGAAGAAAACCATGGCTTGGCTAGTAAACTATAGAATATTTTTCAGGTCTAGTGTGGTGGCCTTGGGGAACTGCAGGTGGTGGGAAGGTGATTAAGTTATATTTTTACGTTTTAAAAAGCATGGTTAATTACAAATTGTCCCCCCTTGAAGTTTGAGTCATGTAGCAATCGGATTCCCCCTGCTTTTAATTTCAGCAATTTGCCATCTTTAAGTTCGGATGGACTAAATTAGGAAAATACTATGCTAACCAAATTTGTTTACCAAATCTTTCATCCTAAATGTTGTGGTATAATTTTTGTCATTAAATATTAATGAGATCTACTTTTTTGATAGTGAAAAACTGTGTCATATTATTTGAGATGAAGATTTGATAAGCATAGTATCTCCCATTAAATTAAAGGAATAATTGTACTAGAAATTCTCAAAGTATGAATCTTATTCTATCTTAGTCTCTAATACTTTAATCGCGTTTTTTAATCGTTGAATTATTGAATATATGTTTATGTGATCCCTCAAGTAGATAATGTTTAGATTATTAACGATTTTTTATTATAAACTTATAACGTAATACATAAATATGGATAAAAAGAATAATTTCCATAACACTTGATCAAATTTTTATCCCAAATTTGGTCAAAGAGTTACTAAAATTATACAGTTTTGATCATAAAATATCCCAATTTTAGTTAAGAGGTACCCATATTATACATTTTTGGTGAAGTGCTACACAAATTTTGGTATAGAGCTGCTCAAGTTATTTTTTATCCATATTTATGTATTATGTGATAAATTTATGATAAATTTCTTTTAGCAATTTGTATGTTGTCTATTTGAAAGACCATATAAAAATAAATTTAATACTTGAAGGAATAAAATAAAATAATTAAAATATTAGAGATCAAAATGAGACCAATTTTATTGTGGGAGAATTCCGGTATAATTAACGTTAAATTAAAAGATGAGTTGAACGGAAGTTTACAAAATTACTTATGTACCCTTAGAATTTATTGACCTCCATTTTCGTTCTCCTTTCTTTAATCAACCTGACCGACAGCTCCCAATCCTTCAGTAAAGAGTAGACCACCAACAACACCAACGCCATTGGCACCAACGTAGCTGCCACCAAATCACCGCCACTGCCTGCATCTACCAAATCAAGCACCAGCTACCTACCAACCAATAACAAGGAAAAAAGATGCCCCATCACTACAAATCCAAACCAACATCACCACTGTAAATGCACCACCACAGGAAACTCGACTCTGCCATGGTTGCTAGAAAAAAAAACACAGCAAATTAAGACGCAAAATTTTAGATTAAATCAATCAAAGAAATCCTCACTGGAAGTAGATGTGGGTTTCGACTGCTAATGGTGTTGCGTGTGTGTGTGTTTGTTCTGTCTCTCCCTTTATTATCCCTCATTTATTGATGCCGATGCGGGTTAGGTTGGATGCGATTTTGATCCGATGGACGAAGAGAACCACCATGGGAGATGGTGGTGGGTGTTGGGAATCACCTCGATTGGGATGGGGCTTTAATAGGAGGTGGTTTTGAGAAAAGGACACTGTGGAGGTAAATAGTTTTCACCGAGGAAGGTGGCAATTTTAATTGGAGGAAGGGTGATTGCGGCTGGAGAAAGAGGGAGCATTCTGCCGGTAAGGGAGGGCTAGGGAAGACGAAGGGGAATTATGGCTTGAACGCATGGGTGGCGACTCTCGGTTGGTTAGGGAGGAGAAACCCCAAAGAGTTTCCTGTAGAGTGCTTATTACCATTTTATTTTACGTGTTTTGCAAACAATTGATTGTTGAGGAGAAAAAGAAGATCAAACATGGGAGAAAAATTTGAAAAGGGTAAAGTCATAAATAAATATTTTTTTGATTTTTGATCTACACATGTAATAATAGATAGTTTTATTGACAATACAAACCACTCACATTCCCATTTATGGTAAAAAAAAATTGAGAATCGTTAATTATTGAAGTAATATGAAATATAAATAATACTTTATGATACAATGTATGAAATTTTAAAGTTGAAAGTGTAAAATAAAATGAAGGTAATAGTTTAGAGTAAAGTGTAATTTACCCTTCATTAAACCCAGTCATACATGTCTCAAATTCATTAGAAACTTTATAGCTTTTAAACTCTTATCTTATCCAGAAGTTATGAGGATTGGTTGAGCTTGGTAGTTGCGGAGGCAGTCTGACTGTTGGTGCGTTGTGTCTGCATAAATGAATGCATGAGAGAGAGAGAGAGAGAGATATGTATATGCATGAATGCGGGGTTGGTGGGAATTTATTTGGAATTATTTGCGCTGAATATTATAAATTTTGGAATCCGAAGTTGTTTGCTCTTCAAATTAATTCTCGAATCTTGTTTTGATATGAAAACGTGGTATGCACGTTAGTGATCCACTGCAGACTTTATAAAATAATTTCTTCAATATTAAACTTTTTTTTACTATATTAAATAACTAGTTATTGCCTATGCTCGAATAATATAAAGTAATAAAAAATAGTAAACAATAAATATATTTGTATTTATATTCAAAATTAAATCACAAATAGAAAAGAGATAAAAGAATTTAAACATTAGTTTGTAGTGGGGGTAAGAGATAATGGGCACTGGGTAGTAGTGGTGCTGGTAGGAGACAGCAATAGTTGTGAGGGTGGTGGTGGTGCCGACAGTAATGATGGAGGTGGAGGTGGCGGTGGTGGTGGTGGCTTCTTTGATGGTGGCGACGGTGGTGGCGATAGTGACAGTGGTGGAGGTGGGGGGTGGTGGTGGCAGTGACAATGGTGGTGATGGCAGCGGCGATGATGACAGTGGTGATGGTGGCGGCGGAGGTGGTGGTGGTGGTGGAGGCGATGATGGAGGTGGAGGTGGCACTGGCGACGGTGGTGGTTGGGGGTGGCGATGGCAGTGGAGGTGGCAGTGACAGTGGTGGTGACGACGATAGTGGTGGTAGTAAAAGTAGTGATGGAGCGGTTCAAAACAATATTTGTTTTTTAAAATGCTTATAAAAAATAATTTATAGAAACATTTTTAAAAAAATTATTTTAAACACACCCTTAGGGAGCTAATTTTTCATATTAAATTTAAAGTTTTAATATTAACCGTTAGATTAATTTTAAAGTAAAATTTAAAGCGATGTCAACCACGAATAACAAAAATTATTTTGTTTATCTTTTGATATTTGAATTATAAACTATTTTATTATATAGATGAAACTTTGTTGACAAGATGCAAGGATTTTGAACTCAGGCAGTTATACCAGAGAACTTTTCGATGCATGATTTATTTTTAGGGTTAATAATATTTTTAATTCTTAAAATATATATATTTTTATTAATTTAATTTTTACTGTGTTAATTTATTTAATTCGTATTATTTTAATTCTTAATTAAATAATCTGTCAAATTATAATTATTCCGTCAAAAATTGAATGATTATCATAAATGGAGTTAATATCCTACTCCCACCTATATAATAATGCCACCATCACAAAATCCACAGTCACCAATACTATTTCTTGACACACACATTTTCAGGAAAAAAACAAAATAAAGAGAACAAAACAGTTGGAGTTTTCGATGGCAAAATCACCAGAAGTGGCGCACCCAGTGAAGGCTTTTGGATGGGCTGCTAGCAACCCATCTGGTGTTCTCTCTCCCTTCAACTTTTCAAGAAGGTTTGTTTTTCTACGGCAAATCTAGTTTTGTAAAAATGTATTTAGTTTCAAAGATTTTAGCTAGAGTTGTTACACTTGTTGGAACCAGATCAGATGTGAACTGATAATCAACAACCTTATGTCGTTTTAGGAATGAATCGAAATAGGGTTTATTTATATATAGATTTGGAACAATTTCCTATGCATTTGAGCTTGGATTGGGGTCATGTGGAGCGCTTTGCCACTGATCTCGATTTGAAGCTCGATGAGNATGCATTTGAGCTTGGATTGGGGTCATGTGGAGCGCTTTGCCACTGATCTCGATTTGAAGCTCGATGAGGACACCGGCTTGCAGACAGAAAAGCATTTTTCTTGGGGTTAAAGCCTTGTTTGGCTTATTGCTCGTGGTGGTACAGTACAGGGTGAGAGTTGACTTCTCAATCCCCATTGAGAGTTTCCTTGATCCTCCGGAGTTTATGTGTGTACTAACTCAAATTTAAACAGATCTGTGTGACCTTGTTAATTGATTCGTTGATGATGAGAATGTGTTTGATCTGACCGTGCAGGGCTACTGGTGATAAGGATGTGAGGTTCAAAGTTTTATATTGCGGGATCTGTCACTCGGACCTTCACATGGTCAAGAACCAATGGGGCGTTACAGCATATCCTGTTGTCCCAGGGTATGTTTGGATTCTATGTTTTAACCAAGATATCCATTTCCATAGCAACTATCTCTGTAACATTGAAATTAGTATTCACTTGTCATTTTATATTCCACCCTAGTCTGATGAATATTAATTTTTTGCTAGATCTTCCAATCATTTTTTTTCTCCAGTTCCTGAAATTTTTGGCCTTTTGAGCTTTGTTCCTGGACATTTAGTTTTTCCTTTAAGCTACATGTATCAGAAAAATCAATATCTCTTCTTATTTAGATTTGTCTAGATGGAATATGACTTGAGACCTTTGAGCATAGTCTTTATTCATTGATAACAATAGCTTCCCCTGGAAAGCTTTCCTGTTCTCTAGGGATTGAGTTGATTAGGGTATGTGAATGGAATGAGAGGCAGAATTGCTGGTTCGCAACCCTATGTTTGTCTCTCACTTTGGTACTAGTGGAGTTTCTTTTGCAGCTGCGGCTGGCATCACTCACATTTATATGGTTCCTTGAGATCAAGAAATTCGGGCATG
>CAUOFW020006657.1:0-23322 GCA_963454935.2 Ilex paraguariensis | reverse complement strand
TCTGTGGTCTTTCATACCCAAGAAATGAGCGGACTTGGTGAGTCTATCCACAATGACCCACACTGCATTATGCCTCGCGACGTCCGTGGTAAACCCGACACGAAGTCCATGGTGATGTGATCCCACTTCCACTCTGGAATAGGCAAAGACTGTAGGACTCCTCCTGGCCTTTGATGCTCAATCTTCACCTGCTGGCACACCGCACATTTTGCCACATACTTGGCTACATCTCGCTTCATTCCCCTCCACCAGTATTGACGCTTCATGTCCCTATACATCTTTGTGCTACCGGGGTGGATAGCAAACTTGGAGCGATGACACTCCCCAAGTATCTCCTCCTTTAGGGACGAATCATCGGGAACACATAGCTTCTCCCCATATCTCAACTCTCCATTCTTCCAAGACCATCCTCCCATCGCTTCCCCATTCTCCAATCGGGCTCTAATCAAATCGAGTTCCGAATCCAGGCATTGCAACTCCACAACCCGTTGTCGAAGCGTCGGTTGAGCTACAAGGTTGAATAGATATGATTGATACTCCGGTCCATCCACCCATAGATCGTACTCCTCCAATGCATCAATCATTTTCCACCTATTTACCGCAAGAGAATTGATTTCACCCGAGACTTCCTGCTAAGAGCGTCGGCAACTACATTGGCCTTCCCTGGATGGTAGTTGAGTGTGAACTCATAATCTTCCAAGTACTCAATCCACCTTCTCTGCCGGAGATTCAAGTCTTTCTGTGTGAAGATATACTTGAGGCTTTTATGGTCCGAAAACACTTGAAATTTCTCCCCGTATAAATAACATCTCCACAACTTAAGAGCAAACACCACTGCAGCCAGCTCCAAGTCGTGTGTGGATAATTCTGCTCGTGCACCTTGAGTTGCCTCGAGCCATAAGCCACTACCTTCCCTCCTTGCATTAGAACGCATCCCAATCCTCGTAGTGAAGCATCGGTGTAGACATCGTAGCCTTCCCCACTACTCGGAATAATGAGGATAGGGGCAGTCGTCAACTTCTCCTTCAAGGTGCGAAAAGCTAGTTCACACGCTTGAGTCCACAAAAATTTCTCCCCCTTCTTTGTAAGGCGAGTCATCGGCATCGCAATCTTGGAGAACCCTTCCACAAACCTACGATAATAGCCGGCTAACCCCAAGAAACTCCGTACTTCTGTCACGTTCCTCGGTGGTTCCCATTTCATCACGGCCTCAATCTTTGCTGGATCAACCGCTACTCCTTGCTCGGACACAACATGGCCAAGGAACTTCACTTCCTTCATCCAAAACTCACACTTGCTCATCTTTGCATATAACTTATGTTCTCTCAATGTTTGTAGCACAATAGAGAGATGACGAGCATGTTCCTCCTGAGTCTGTGAGTAAATCAATATGTCATCAATAAACACAATGACAAATTGATCGAGGTATGGCCGGAAGACTCTGTGCATCAAATCCATGAAGGCTGCGGGGGCATTAGTCAATCCGAATGGCATCACCGTATACTCGAAATGACCATATCGGGTACGAAAAGCAGTCTTAGGAATATCCTCCTCCTTAATTCGCAGCTGATGATACCCCGTGCGAAGATCAATCTTGGAGTAATACTTTGAACCCTCCAACTGATCAAATAAGTCATCAATTCTCGGCAACGGATACTTATTCTTCACGGTAACCCGATTCAACCTCCGGTAATCCGTGCACAACCGTAGAGTCTCATCCGTTTTCTTCACAAAGAGGACCGGGGCTCCCCAAGGTGAAGTGCTTAGACGGATAAACCCAATCGCCAACAATTGATCCAACTGCTTCCTTAGCTCCTTCAACTCCAAAGGTGCCATCCGGTAGGGAGCAATGGATATGGGTTCGGTTCCCGGATAGAGATCGATCTTGAACTCAATTTCCCTATGTGGCGGTAATCCAGGTAATTCCTCAGGAAAAACATCCGAAAACTCCGATACAATTAACACCACATCCGTATGGAGTTTATCCATGTTATCTCCCATCAAGCTAGCTAAGAAACTCAAATGACTTCCCGCTTTCGCTTTTAAGAATCTACTACCCGTAGTAGGAAATGGATGGAAAGAATCTCGGTTATTCACAAAACTGAAAATTACTCCTCCCGGCAATTGAAATGTAATCCGCTTGCGGAAACAATCCAGTACCGCACGAAAAGTGGATAACAAGTTCATCCCAAAAATCACGTCATACCCCTTCATCTCTAAAGCAATTAAATCCACAATCAATTCGTGCTCCCCAATACGAAGCACACAACCCTTGCAGACTCGGCTAGTACCCAATTGTTCTCCCGTAGGCAAGTCAACAGTCAAAGCATGTTCTAACTTCTCGAAACCCAATCCCAAATTCATAGCATATGCAGTACGTATAAAAGAATGAGTAGCACCGGGATCAAATAAGATTCGGGCCCAGGAATTGTAGAGAAGAATGATACCTTCCACAACGGCATTGGCAATGTCCTCCTCCGGCTGAGTCAAAGCAAATACTCGCCCTTGGTTGGTGCCGCCGGGGGCTTGAGTTTGTATCGGTCGATGCGGTGCAGGCCTCGGTGGTGGTGGTTGGGCTGCTGGTACTTGTCTTGCGGTCTGGATAGGCCCTTGAGGTGGAAAAACTGGGCAATGCATCCGAATATGTCCCACACCTCCGCATGCAAAGCAAGATCGTGGGATAATACCAGCTCTAGTCTGAGTGTCTCCCTCTCCTCGGGCTGTCAAAAGTCGCTGTCCACCTGTTGGGTCTGGGCGACGGTATGGTGTCGGTCTCTGTGCCCCACTAGTGGTAGCACCCGTCCGGATTGGACCTCCTCTCAAGAAGCCCTGTCGTCGCTGGCTATCCTCTATGTCTCTCTCTACCAGTGCAGCTCTGTCCACCAAGTCCCCATACTCCCTAATCTTGAGAGCCACCAACTTCTCCCGGATGACCGGCCTCAGTCCCTGCTCAAATCGCTTAGCCCTGTCGGCCTCCGTAGATATAAATCCTGTAGCATAACGGGAGAGCTCGTCAAACCTCCTTTCGTACTCGGCCACCGTCGTGCTACCCTGTCGTAGAGCAAGAAAGTCAGCCTTCATTCGATCTCTGACTGATTCAGGAAAGTACTTGTCCTGAAATATTTGGTCGAACTCCTCCCAAGTGAGTGCATCAGTGTTCCTCCGTCTCTTGACCGAATCCCACCAATGGTCGGCCTCCCCCTCTAACAAATAGGTCGCCAAGCCAACCCTCAAATCTTCGGCAACTCCCATGCCGTCACATACCTTCTTCACTCTGCGTATCCACTTGTCCGCATCCAAAGGGTTAGAGCTCCCTTGGAAGGTGGGTGGATGTTGTCTCAGAAATTCTCGAAGAACCACCATCCTTCGATCTCCATTTCCAATTCCGGGTACTTGCGCTAGTGGTTGAGCTCCACCATTATGGTTGTTGTTCCCATTCTGGTTTTGTACCAAAGTGGTGAGCTCCTTCAAGCATTGATAGATGCCATTCATGGCATCGGGAGGTGGTGGTGGTGGTGGATTTGCTTGACCTCCACGACCACGCCCACGTCCACGTCCTCGTCCTCGTCCTCCATCCATCCTGCACATCAATTCACAATTTAATTTCATTGAGGTACAAGACATCCTAATTATTGCTTTAATTTAAAGCCTAAGATTTATATAAAACATAGATCAACAATTTTGTTCAACCTAATCCTGCCTTTCTAGTGGTAATCCATAACCTACAGCTCCCATGTAAGACCTAAAGCCTAAGCTCTGATACCAAATTTGTAACGCCCCAAAACCCCCTTGGGTGACATTACATTCTAAAAACCATTCACCCCATGAGAGCATTACGTAAATTCATCACGACGAAAGTTCATTCATCAACCATTCATATTTTAACAAAATTTGGGCAGAGTCTCCTTTGTACGGGGAGCTTTACCCAAAACACAACCTGTACAATTATATTACAATTGACCACACCGGGTCCACATATGCATAACTATTGACCACACGGGTCTATTTATCCATCATAAAATAAACTTTCATTCATCATATGTCATATCCACAATGCCATCCCAAAAGAATAGGCCAAGTATGACAAATATATTCCCAAAAGAATTAAATTACACTTGCAGTGAAATAACAAAATACTAGACTTTACATGATTTCAAAATAAACTCTCTAGTCTAGTACAAAAGAAATATAACTCTAGGCATCCAGTTCAGGACCCCCGTTCCCCTCTAGGGGAGCTTCCCCATGCACTGGTTCATCTACTTGTAACTCCTCCTCATAGACGAAATCTGAAAAGATATTATTTGTAGGGGATGAGCACTAAGCTCTGTAGCAACATTCCTTCCATACTCATACAAGGTTTAGAAAACAAGTAAAACAGTTCGGTCTTATTTTCCAAAATATCATATAACATTTGAAGTAAAACCGTGACATTTGAAACAGATCTCAAGTTTAAACATTCGCAATAATTTAAATGAACAGTAAACCCAAGTCACAATGAGCAACCATAACCATTTCCAACAAGTTCTTGTAGAGTCCCATACCTCCACAAGCTCTTGTGGGAAATGCAATAGTAACACCATAATACAAAAAGGAACGCTTATTCCACCATCGATTATTATATTTCCTTTGGCAGGTGGCATACTTAAAAGTAAACTCCACCCCCTTCAAGTCTTTGTTTCCCATAACCGCATACTTACAAGTAACCACGGTCGTTAGATGTCCTTTTAGGTAGGTAGCATACTTACAAGTAACCTCTACCCCCCTTGAAGTCTCCCACACATAACCGCATACTTACAAGTAACCTCGGTTCATAAATATCCTCTTTTGGTAGGTAGCATACTTACAAGTAACCACTACCCCCCTTCAAGTATTCTACACTTAACCGCATACTTACGGGTAACCTCGGTTCATAATTATCCTCTTTTCATACCAACAATCACATACAAGATAAAATCCACAAATTTCCCTCAACAAGCAACCATTATCAAAATCCCCAAATTTTATCATGCGACAATCCAAATAACCAATTAAGAAAAATACAAGAGATCACCACCACATCATTTTCATTACTCACACAAAGCACTAAAGTTCTCAAAACCAAGCTTGAGCAAATGTAGAAAGAGAATTCCATATTTTCCCAAAAACTAGGGTTTTAAAGCTATAAAAGAAATTTCATGGGTAATCAATCCTAACTTTGTTTAAGACATGCCATAATTGCAAGAAAACCAAGAAACAAGGAATTCCTAGCAAATACATACAAGTATGAGTCAAAACATATATATATATTTTAGCCTTAGCCTCAATGGACAAGCATGGAAGAAAAACCCCTACCTTGAATCAAAGTTTCAAACCAAAAACTCAAGCTCTAATGACCTCCTTTCTCCCTTTCCTCCTTTCCTCTATCTTCCCTAAGGGTGCTAAGGGGTTTGGGGGTGAGAGATGTGAGAAAAAAATGGAAGGAATTGGCTGGATTCTGTGTTTTAAACACAGCAGTCCGCGCAATTCACTGTTCATGGCTAAATTTTGAGTTTTTTTTCAAAATTACAGTTTTACCACTAGAAATCTCCAATTTGATCCATACGACTACCCTAAGGTTTTTCGACGTTATGGATTCATTTTTAATGTTATTTTAACCTAAAAACATTGCTTTTTATGATTTATTTCAAAACTAAAATAAATTCACACTTGGAACATTAAAATTTCTATTTTATTCCTTCGAACTACTATAGGTGATATCCTTACGATTTTAATATATATATGGTTTATTCTTAAGTCATTACATATAGAAGAATCACTAACACAAGTACATTAATATATTAATGTAAAAATATGGGGTTTTACACCTTCAAGGTCTAATAAGAAAGCACAACCCTTTACTATCCAATGACCACCATTGTGCAGATTTTTGGTCAACTTCATAGAATAAACTGATTTGACTCAGGTATTTCTAGGTGGTGTAACCTATATGGTTGGAAAGCTATACGAGTTAGGGTTCTAACAAAAATAACGGTACACAATTCGGACTTTCCAATAAAGAGTTATGATGAAATTAGCAAAAGGTAGTCTGCCGGACAGATTTTTGGACAGTGTAGACTCTACTTCGTAATATGGACATAAATCCTTCCTCCTAGTTCCGATTGAGATGATTCAAGGTGATATGGAATCCTAAGAGAGAGCTCTACAAATTTCATGTTTTAAGTTTTGAGAGATATGGACTGCATCAAGGTCGAAATCGAGCTTGATGTTACAACCAGTGCACTGTTCATCCCTTTTTCATTCTACCAAATTCAAACACACATCACTACACATATCCCCATTTTTACAACAATTATTTACTATATATCTATATACATATACAAAAGAAAATGCGGGGTGTTACATTTTCTCTCATTTCTCTTACATTGAGGCTAGGGTTGTATATATATATGTATGTTTTTCACTTGTCTTCACATATATATATGTTATGTACTACATGATTCTTGACATTTTTGCAATAAATATCATGTTTCGAACATTTTGATTGTTGGGTAACTATTGAACCATTCTTTTTCATAATCAAACCCAAGTTTTGAAGAAAAATGGATTTTTCCTCTTAAATTCCTTTTTGTCTTGATTACCAAACTTTAGTGCTTTACCTTGTATAAACAAATGAGGTTTATAATGATCTCTTGTTCATTTTTCTTAAATTATGCTATGATGGATTACTTGAGAAATGGTGGAATTTGGTAATATCTTTGAGATGGTTGCGAATGGAGATATTATTGGTTTCCTCTTGTGTATGGTTGTTTGTGATGGACTTGAATTACTTACGAGATATGCCGTAGAGTGTGTCAGTCGAACCCCGTGGTTGGGGGAGATGGTTTCTTACACTTGTAGTGGATTGGTGTTTGGTAACACAACCGCTATCGTACGCCTAGAGTTTGAACTAGGGATGATATACCTTTCTTGGGGAGGGATTCGGCAATGCCATTGGTATGGTATACACCCCTTTTCAAATGTGCTTGTGATTATTATGGGTGGACTAGGTATAATCGTTGGGTAGATTCAGGAGAAACTATCAACCTACATGGCCTTAGGGATGCACCAGAATACACGGGATTCTTATAGTGTTGGGAATTGTTCTTTGCACTAGAAATGGTTTCTACAAGATTTTGTGGAAGTATGGGATTCCGCAAGAACTTGTGAGAAATCATTTATAGTGGAATTGTTATTTAATTGTATATTGTGTTCATTTATTTTTTAATTATTGTTATCCCTTAAACTTGAGATCTATTTAAAATGCCATGTTTTCTTTCAAAAGTTATATATGATATTTTGTGAAAAAAAAAAGGAGACTGACCAAATTTTAAATGTTTTCTAAACCTTGTTTGGGTTTGAGAGAAATTTTCTACAGAGCTTCGTGCTCACCCCCTACTGCTAATATTTTTCAGATTATGTACTTGAGGAGGAGTTAGGAGTCGAGGAGGCCGCCCAGTGGGAGGCTCCAATTGACAGGAGTGTGGATCCCGAGGTGGATGCATAGAGCAACCCCTTTTCTCTTGTACTAGACTAGGATACTCTTTTGTACACTGTAAAGTCTAGTTTATTTTGTTAATCTTGCTGTGTTATATTAGTTAATTTTGAGATGTAAATGCCATGGTTTGGCATTTTCTTTTGGATAATGTTGAAAATATTTTATAGATAAATGGACCCGGTGTGGTCAAAGTAGTATAATTGCACAGTTTGTGTTTTGGGTAGAGTTCCCCGAACAAAGGAGACTCTGCCCGAATTTTGTTAAATTAAGGACCCCCGGTTATTTATGAATTCATTAGTTGCTCTCATAATATGAATGGTTATAGATAGTAATGCCTCCCAGGGTGAATTTTGGGGTGTTACAGAACATTAGTTTAATCATCGAGAGTTTTATTTTTGGCTATAATTATATAACAAAAATTTGATAATATTGAATTGAAGGAGATTATTGTGAACCTCCGAAGTCTATCTTTATCTAATGAATTAGAAATGTATTTATTCCAGATTGAATCATGGGAATTCAAGATTATATATAAGGAATATAAGGGAGAGGGTGTTATAGCTGCTAGGGATTGATTACATGAGTTATTGATTCTAGCTCAAGGTTAGAGATTGAGAAAGAATATTTGAAATAGAGAAAATGATTAGTGTTAATCGAGTTGGTAAAAAATGTGAAAATATTAAGACCGATTTAAGAGTAGGAATTTGAATGCGTGTGAGTTATGAATGAGATTTTAAGGCTTATTAAGTTGTGTGCAAGATTGACGACTGAAAACGATATTTTAGAGCTACAACTTGACCCATAGCCCAAGTAGTATATTTGGTTATTTACAAAAAAAGTTCCTTTGGAGGAGAAAGATGGATCGCTAGTGAATATATTTTAGAAGTTATAAGCAAATAACATATGTGGTGAAACATGACATATCTTCACAAAATACTATGAACCTAAGTGAATTATTTTCTTGAAGCTTGTTTCTACTTAATGATTATTGAATTATAATTTATATCAGAGTGTGCAGCGATTCATTGGATTAGATTTAATATTTGTGGAATTAACCATTAGTTATGGTTATAGTTGTGAATGTAAAGAGTATAAGTTTGAAGAGTGAGATTCAATTTCTTGGCAAACTTGGGGTATAGTTTGCTGGTTATAATGGTTAGGAACCTTGTGGTGTCCATCGAACTACAAAACTTGATAAGTGTCCATAGGATGTGAAGTTATTATTAGATCTTATGTATTGTGAGTTTCTCTAGTCTAGTGGAAGACAAAGTTATTAAGACTGATGAATCTATTTAAGGAATCATTGTAGATCTTACCGTAATGACATGACTAGGTTTTAGATTATATCATAATGTGAGTATAGGAGCGATGAGTAATCCTATTAGTGAAATTGAATTTGGTTGTTGTGAAAATACTTATGCATAAGCTACATGTAAGAAATAAGCATGAGATTTTTTTTTTAAATAATTGGTAAATTCAAAAGAGAAGTGATGTCTGTTGAACAAGCAATAAGTTGAAGATTCAGTAGTTATGCGTGATATGAAATTAGTTTAGACAACTACATGGAATTATTGAGTATAAAGAATAATCAAAAGTAGTGAATGAAGGTAAACTTTGGGACTTCACTAATTGCACTAACGGTATAAGTTGAAGGGATGGATTTAAAATTTAGGATATGATATTCTATTTTAATCTTGGCTTTTATGTTTATAGGATAAATAGAAATGGAGACATCATGGCCAAATGAGTATCGACGATTAAGTTTCGAGGACGAAGCTTTCTTTTAGGGGGGTGGATTGTAAGACTCCGTACAAGAATTAAATAAAAATAATATCAGATTAATATTTCTCTTAGGATGAATAAAAGGATTGTAAAAACCTCAAACCATTGTTAAAAGATGATCATGAAGTTTGAGCTTTGGATGAATTGACTTTTGGGTCAAACTTAGTTTCGAAGGTGTATAAACCTGAGAAGGGTGATTAGGTAAGTTTCTAAATGATTTTAGGTCAAAATAAGGTTTCCATTGGATTTGGAAGGTTGAGAAAACATGGGAGAGGTAATATGAAATGTATTAGAAGTTAGAAAGTATTTCAGAGTTAAATTGCATTTTCGAAAGAATTCGGGTAGGAAGGAATTTGATACTACCCTAGTATTTTAGCCATAAATTTTTAATCTGAACTCTAATAGAGCTGATATTTGGATAGTATAAACTAGACTTTAAGGGCTACAAAAGTGTTTTCACAAAACTTTCATGAATCGACTTCTAAGTAGGTAAAAACTGCTCTTGAATTTGGGACATAAAGTTGTCACCATTCGCACGCTCAAAGCACCATCCGAACGGTACTCCTTACCCAAAAACTTTATTTTTCATAACAAACAGTGACTTTGAACCTTTTGGACACCCAAGGACCTTTTAGACGCTACGCTAAAAACGGTCCAGCTCAATTTTAGGGTTTTTCTCCGTTTTGCACCCTATAAATTCCATAAGGACGTCCCTTTAGCCATGTTTCATTAGTTTTCAACCCTAGGCAACCCAAGAGAGTGAGAAAGAAGGAGAAAAGACGAGATACAAAAGGAATTTTTATGTTGGAACGGATCAAACACGCTAGGTTTACACACAAACTACAGAATCAAGGCAGGAGATTCTTATCAAGTTCTTTCATTGAGGCTTAGGGTATTATATATGTATGCTTCCAATCTTCGTGATAGTTGTATGATAAATACTTATGAGTTCTTTGTTTCTTTATCATTGAAACATATTTTTGAACAAAATAAATGCTTGGGTTCAAGAAACATTGTTCTTGAATTTCCAAAATCCTAGTTTTCTAAAAACATGTTTGATTGTGAAAAATACATAGATTCTTGATCTCTAAATTCCTATTCTTGATTAAATCAGGTTTTTATTTAATATATTGTTCTTGTTCCAATAAATTTTATTTTTGAAAAAACCCTAGAATTTTGAATATCGAAATTGTGAAGATTTTCTTAATATGATCTCTTGCATATTTTCATTCCTTTATTACTGTAGTATATTGGGAATTTTGAAATTGTGATACTTGAATTGCTAATGAAAATTGTGATTGGTTAAGATTGTATTGGTTGAGAATATTGTGGTTTCATATCTTGTATGGTTTGTTGTGATGGACTTGAATTGCCTTTGAAAGTTGCCGTAGAGTGTTAGAGATTAGTTTATCCCAGTGGGAGTGAGATGGTTGCCTAACACTTGTAGTGGATTGTTGTTTGTGAGAGCAACCACTATTGATCACTTAAGTTCGAGGCAGAGGGATAATATACATTTCCTTAGAAGAATTCGTCAACGTCGTGGGAGACGGAATATGCCCTTCCTAAAGTGGTTTGTGATTTGGCCCTGCATGGAATGATTTAGATTGCGTGGTTGTGATGGATGAACGTGGTAGAATTGTAGGTTCTTAAGTAGCAAGCAACATACATGACAATGGGGATGAACTAACATACATGAAAATATGGAATGATGTTACTGATATATTTATTGATTGCTTTGATTTCTTAAAAGTTTGTTCCTGTATTTGATTTACTGTATTCCGTACACTTAAGATCATTAAAACTATCATGGTTTTATTCTCAAAATCTATATATGCTATTTTCCAAAAGAGACTTACCATCTTTTATTGTTTTAAACCTTGTTTGAATTTGAGAGGAATTTCCTATGAGCTTTTGCTCACCCCCTACAACACACTTACAGATTTTGGCTTAGAAGAGGATGTCAATGTGGATGAGCATATTGATTACGAGCCGTTGGAGGATCAAAATATGGATCCTACCTTAGAGGAATAGAGTTTTTCTATTTTTGGTTTAGAGTTTGAGAGATTTTTATGAAACAATGTTTTAACTAGTTTTTATTATTCCGCTGCTAGATATTCTTGGTCTTGAATTGTCAGTTTGAGAAGTTTCAATGTTTTATTGGCTTTAGTATTTATTCCTTATCAAATGGATAAATGATTTATTATTTAATGGTTATATTTAGTTGCTTTCATGGTTGGATAATTTGTAGATAGTTATGCCTTCTAGGGTGGATTTTAGGGTGTTAAAAGTTTAAAATACAACAAAAACAATGACAAACAAAACAATTACAGTAGTATGTACGAAATAGTAACAGTTGTGTTTAACCAATATAAAAACTAACTCGTTTGCAGAACTGGAACTGCTATTAAACTTTAAGTAGATCAAAATTAGTGTTTGACACTATGTTCTTAAAATAAATTTTGCCCCCACATACGGTGTTTATGGAAATCAAAGCGTCTGCCTCCTAAGATACAATGATTTTCATGCAAATAGAAGTAGCACTCCAATCTATTCACCTAGAGAACCAGAAATTATGTTGTGTACTCCCAACATGTAGACTACCTTAATACCAAAATATAATGTACTATTATTTTTCTTAACTCCGAAAATGAATGATGCAAAATGGTAATGAGCATGAGTTTATATAAACAACTTGATAACTGTTCCGGACAGTCACCATGTGAAAAGACACAACCCAGAAGACACACAAGCAGCCAAAAAATACAAATGTATAGCTGTTCAGTCTTGAACAGATTCAATTAAAATTTGGAACTAGAGGGAACACTAACCCGAATTAGTGCACATTTTAAATCCAACGAATACCAAAATTAAATTTCGGATTAAGAAATTCATGCATAATTTGTTAAACGAATTTTCTCCAAAAAGATAGGGCTTGGTCTAACCCAAACCCACACCTATACCCATGCCTGGGCGGGTCTGGTCGTGGTCGTGGCGAGGCAGGCAGACAGCGCGCGCGAGCATATGTAGTTGAACCGAAGGCATTTAGGTGCTCACTCCACTCATAAAATTATGGTACCCCTTGGGGCCTAATCTCATAGAGAAACCTTGGCCTATATATGCCCATGTAGAACTTCTTTCACAACCAATGTGGGATTGGTGTCAAATTCCACATTGAGCAACCTCTATTTTCACATTTTAAGAGGGTCACTTTAAAGCCTATTTTCTTGTTCATTTCTTACTCGATTTTAGCAAGTGAATATACTACATTATTCTTCTCAGGGAGCAGAATACGAGCCACAAAAGTCAACTTAAAACAATGAGCAGATCCCACTTTAATTTAGGTTCAAATGTCATGCCCCATCCCGGTCTCCCAAGGATGAGATACGATTAGGTTTTTGATACACATGTTTACAATTATTATAATTTGGACTAATCAGACATTAAATAATTCCACAGGTGCAACAACACCACCCATCACCTTAGTCATTAAGCAAGATGGTAAAACCTGTTTTATATATAAAACACCCGTATCAATTGTTTATCTACTAGGTTATAGACATATACAAAATCCCACACCCACATAGCATATATCATAAAGTTTGCTTGTTGAGTCTATTTACAAATATATACTAATAATCGACCATAATAATCTCTCACAAATATAATACACAGCCCAACAGTTAGTCATACCAACACTCAACCTGAGTGGTATCACACTAACGTTGTACAAGACTCAATCAACTGGACAGTGGACTAGTATGTGTTCTCCTATATAGTACTTGACAAGAAGAAGCTGTAGGGGTGTGAGCTAAACCACACGCTCAGTGAGTATACATGTAGTGTATGGAATGAAAATGATAGTAATACACGGAAGTAGGTAGATACTACGTAGATACACGTATTAAACAACAACATCAATCCAATTCCAAAGAATTTAAAAGTCACATCACATCCATACTACCCCTCATTGGGTAATCGATTCCACTTGGATCCATGTCTCTTGAGCCTCCTGGGAACACCACAGTGCTAGCACATCATTGCACGCCCAGTGACCAGGCATCGACGCCCCTATCTCAAACAGTGCGCCACATTCCACAATACACAATACCTAGTACAAAGCATCATCCAATCACGTAAGCACGTAGCACATAATCCTGGAGAATTGCTATTAAAATCTATCATTTACTATCATCTTATAATAGCATTTCTAAAACATATAAAGATATACACCCACCTCAGATGTACAAATCTACGACCCTTTGGTCCTATCGGTGGATCCTTTCGGTGTTACCATATCTGTTCCAACACCGACTGTCTCACCTGTTCCACTTAACACAATTGCAATTACAATATCAATATGTGTATTACATTTAATAGTTAATTATGCGCTAATGCATGCAAAATGATGCATCCCAAAGTGCCCTAGTAACTCCGGTTACCGTACTATCCACTCACACACTAGCACTTTTGTTCTAGGGATCACATTTTCTCTCAAAATTTCAAAAATCACTCAAATTCATCACAATTAAGATTAAGTACATCAAACACATTGACCGGGGGTCCATTTTCACACATTTCAACCCTGAATCCGAAAAACTGCACTTCTGGTATTTGATACATTCCGCATTGGATATTGTACACATTTGCATTCGAAAGTCACATTATCATATCAAACATCAATTAAAAATGCTACATGCAAAATTTTAGTTCATTTGGATTAAAATTCACACATGTGATAATAACATTTAGAAATCAGGGTTTCGACGTTACCGACACTCTTTTCCAATTTCTATCGTACTTTTCCAATTTCTAGCATACTTTTCTTTTAAAATAATTATACCTAAACTCACACATTCACTAAATTATGAAAATCAGCCCCCCTAATTGTATTTTTAAATCACTCATTCCACTCCCATACTTTTCGGTTCCAACCTAGCCCTCAAAAACATACTGAACATCTCAAATAACTATATTCCACATTTTTCTTATCTTTATTTTAATACCCATTTGGAAACTATTTTTTTAATAGCCCGTTAATTATGCTAAATATATTTAATTACACCCATACAAAATTTGTTTTGATATTAAATAAATCAGCCCATAAAATTCGAATTAAAACAACCCATTAAAATAAAATAAGACAACTCATGTATTTAAATTAAAACAGCCTACTAATTAAAAGATGCTAAAACAGCTCACACATATGCAAATACGTACATACTAAAATTAATCACAACTCAATACTTAAATCCATATACATTCGTAGCTCACTGTTCAAATGGACACACACACGTATTTTTTCCTTGATCTCTTCTTCTCTCTTTGCTCTCCTCACTCTCGGCTTCTGTCAAACAACCAGACACACACACACATTTGTTTATCTACTAAACACACACACACACACCTTTTATATTTTCCTTAACACACACACACACTTGACACCTTATACACACACACAGCATACACTAACACACACACAACACAATTTTTTTTTCCTTATTTTTTTACTATGCCAACACACAACACATGTAAAGGTAATGGGTTAATTACCTTTGCCGCCCCCAAGTTTTTAAATGATTTCAAAATTGACCCACTAATATTTTCACAAAATTACAATTTAGCCTACAAAATTATATTAATATCCATGCAATGGATGATTGGGTCTCACATCAAAGTCGACAAAATATTAAATTTTAATTACTAAAATCTGTTTTTAGTCCAACAATTCCCACATGAGTGGAAAATTGGCTATTAGTATGCAAATGAGAATGCTGACACACTATATAGAGTACAATTTTGGAAGGATCGTGAATTGAGATAGGTAACTTTTAGCCTTGAGTCTTCCCTAGTGAAAGCCCATCGGACTTACCAGCTAAATAGTGAATGTGATGTCTTGAACTATTCAGCTGGTTGATAAATTAGATCGAATAGAATTCACACAGTCTCTTTCCGAACACAATTAGTTCTTATGATTGTGCTTGTTTTGGTCCTGAACAACTTCTAATTTTCATGAGTGCTTTAGAGAATTTAACCTTTATAAATTCTCACAGACGTGACCCCTTCACACCTGTATAGGTGACTCCTATTAGGAATATCTTGCCTTATCTCACTTGGATTTCTAAGGTATAAAATTCATTAGAAACATAGCTTACCTTAATAAACTTTGCAGACAACACTAATTTATCATAGAAAATGAGATATTATCTTCTTAGTGCTTCTTTTGAATTATGCATAATTCGGTTGTCCCTTTGAACCTAGATCTTGGGATCTCCATTCAACTAGGTTGGGTTGCCATTAATGTGACCCTTAAGTCACAGGCTTTACCTCTATTCCCCTCGACGTGCAATTTACTTGCTCTCCCGTCAAACCTTTGGTAAGTGGATCCACTAGATTATCCTTTGATTTTATATAATCAATAGAAATAATCCCACTTGAGAGCAATTGCCTAACAATATTATGTCTAGAAGTATATGTCTAGATTTACCATTGTACAGTGCAATCCAAAATTCAGGATATATCTTAAATACCTAAGAACCCTGATAATTACCTTCCAATGGTCTACTCCTGGATTATTAGTATATCTACTCAATTTACTAACTGAATATGTTATATCTGGTCTAGTGCAGTTCATGACATACATTAGACTGCTAATGATACGAGAATATTTCAATTGTAATATGCTTTGGCCTGTATAAAAGAAGATTTATATCAACTAGTGTTATAGCAATACAACTTTTATCTTTGCTGAACTTCTGAAGTAGTTTCTCAATATAATGTGATTGAGATAATATAAGTTCACTACATGTTTTAGAAATTTTAATTCCTAGTGTAACATCTGCAACACCCAAATCCTTCATGTCAAACTTACTGGACAACATTTTCTTGGTAGCTATAATAATATCATTATTACTACCTAAAATAAGCATATCATCCACATATAGGCAAACAATGTCATATCTACTATTTGTGTCTTCGACATAGACACATTTATCATATTGTTTAATTGTGAAACTATTTGACATCATTACTTTGTCAAATTTCTTATGTCATTGTATTGGTACTTCCATTAAACCATAAAGTAATTTAACAAGCCTGCACACCTTTTTCTCTTGTCCTAGAGAAATGAACCATTCAAGTTGGTCCATTTAAATTTTCTCATTTAAGTCACCATTTAAGAAAGCTGTTTTCACATCCACTTGGTGTATCTCAAGATTATGCAACGTTGCAATAGCTATGAGCATATGAATAGATGTTATTCTCATGAAAGGAGAATATGCGTCAAAGTAATAAAGACTTTCTTTTTACCTATAACCTTTAGCTACAAGTCTAGTCTTGTACTTATCAATTGACCCATCATTTTTTATTTTCCTCTTGAAAATCCATTTGCACCCCTATAGTTTACTTCTCGGAGGAAGATTTTACAATTCCCCGGTGCAATTTTGTATGATGGATTCAATTTTACTGTTTACAGCGTTTTTCCACATAGGTGCTTCAGGAGTGGACATCACTTTATTGAAGCTTTGAGGCTCATTTTCTGACAAATATGTTAAAAATCAGGACCATAGGATTTGGAAGTCCTTGCCCTCTTACTGCATGTAAATGCCTCTTCACTTTCTTCATCTATAGACTCATGGTCTATATTACTAGTCACAGTATAATGAGTTCTTTTAAGAGAATTACCATCACATGCATTATTACAAGGAAAGACATATTCAAAGAATGATGCATTTCTAGATCCAATGATTCTTTTCACATGTATATCAATAATATCATATTTATGCACAAAAAAATGATATGCACAGCTATTTATTACATAACCAAAAAATATTTAATCAATTGTCTCTGGTCATATTTTAATCCTTTTGGGAATAGGAACCACCAACTTAACCAAACACCCCCACACTTTTAAATATTTGTAGGAAGGACTCCGACTTTTCCATAATTTATAAGAGATTTTGTCAAACTTCTTTTGGGGTAATTTATTTAAAATATAGTTTGCTGAAAGCAAAGCTTTCCCCTACAAATTCTGAGGTAATCTAAACTAATCAACATGACATTCATCATCTATTTGAATGTTCTATTTTTAAGTTCAACAATCCCATTTTGCTGAGGTGTATAAGACGTAGAAGTTTAGTAAATAATACCATGTTCTTGACATAACATATCGAAAGGCGCATCATATTCACCACCTTGATCACTTCTTAATGCCTTAATCTTTTTGCCAAGTTGATTTTGAACCTCATTCTTATAATGCATATCTTTTTAATACTTCATCTTTACTTCTTAACAAATATATATAGTAATATCTTGTACAATCATCAATAAAAGTAACAAAATACTTCTTTCCACCTCTAGTTTGAACATAATTCTAATCACACGTATCACTATAAATTAACTCTAGAGGTTTAGTATTTGTTTCAATATTATGAAATGATACTCTAGTTAATTTTGATTCAACATATGTCTCACATTTATGATTTGCATCAATATTGAATTTAGGGAACAATTCTAAATTCTTTAATTTACACGAAGTATCAAAATTAACAAGTTCTAGTCTACCATGCCATACATTGGAAAACTCAAGCATGTAAGCAGAAGATATATTCTTATTATTAAAATCAGATACAATTTTCACTATATTTATCTTAAAGAGCCCATCGCTTATATATCCATTGCCTTCATAAATCACACTTTTGGTGAGAACAAATTTGTCGGACTCAAAAACCAATCTAAAGCTTTTCTTATTCAACAAGGATCTAGACACAAGATTCTTTTGAATTTCTGGAATATGTAACACATCATTGAGAGTAAGTTATTTTTGGAAGTCATCTTCAATATAACCTTTCCTTTGCCTTCAACTTTAGAAGTAGAGGAATTTTCCATACATAATTATTCTCCATCATTAATTGCTTCATATGAAGAGAATATCTTCTTATTCGAGCATATGTGTCTGGTGGCCCCGGTGTCCACCCACTATTCCTTGATATTTGCTACCAAGTTCACTTCGTATACTATAGCAAAAAAACTCATGTTTGAAACAATTTCAAAAAGTTTTTCTACCTCGGTTATATTGGCTTGAACAACCTTTCTCTTGTGGTTCTTTTATGCTTTATGGTTTCGACAATCCTTTGCATGATGCCCTGATTTATTGCATACAAAGCATTTGCCTTTGAACCTTTTGAAATCACCACTCTTGGCCCCTTGTTGGCTAATATACTTCATTTTCTTATTGGTTTTAAGTCCTTCTTCAATCACATGTGCCTTTAACTTCATGGAATAATTACCAACTTTTGTTTCTGAGACTCTATTGTCCTCCTCAATTCTTAATCTCATGATCAAGTTTTTAAGATTCATTTTTTTTCATTTGTGCTTCAAATAATTTTTGAATTCCTTCCAATTTGGCTATAATTTCGGAATAATTGCAGCCACTTGAAAAGATTCAATAAGCACCATCCTGTCGGCATAAATCTCATATAGTATCACTTGAAGATCTTGAATATGACTTATATAGTCTTGGAATCCACCATTTTGTAGTCAAGGAATCTGCCCACAACAAATTTCCTCATTCTGATATCCTCCGTCTCGTATTTTTTATCCAAGGATTCCCACAACTCTCTAGTCGTCTTGATTGGACTATAAACTTTATATAATGTGTTATCCAATCTATTGAGGATATAGTTTTTGCACAAAAAATCAGAGTACTTCCATGCATCCATCGCAACAATAACTTGATGGTCAGTCTCATTCTCACAACAAATAGGAGGATCCTCATGAAGAAATTTTGCAAGATTCAATGTAGTGAGATAGAACAACATATTTTATTGTCATCTTTTTAAATCATTCCCATTGAACTTTTACAGGCTTCTCCCCATATAGTAGTAGGAATATTATTATAGTTTGAAACCAATTCTAATAAACAAAATTATCAAATATTCAAAAATAGGAAATCAATAACATTTTACAAGCAAGTTACTAAAACAAAGACAACCTATGTTACTGTTCAGTGTTTCTGATTGAAATTACTATTTCAACATTACTATTCAGTGTCACTGTTTCAATATTACTATTTAGTGTAACTGTTTAAATCATGTGCATGAACAAAGTCACTATTTGGTGTAACTATTTGGTATAACTGTTTGAATTAACCACACAAACAAAACATTCAACCTTTGACAAGATTTTCAAGTATCTCCAAAGTACTGAAAATTGTAAAACAAAAAAAGTTTTAACAATTTGCAATATTTTAGAATAGTTTGAAATAGTAAAACAAGGATAAAAAACACAAGTAATTATAGAAATAAGAAATCTATTTTAAGATTGTTATTTTTGGTATTCAAAATGTATTTAAATTACTTATTAAAAATTTTGAGTTGAAATGTGTAGTTTAAAAAAAAATAGTAACAGTGAAGAACGAAATAGTTATAGTAGTATGCACAAAATAGTAACAAAAATGAACAAAATAGTAACATAATAAATTTGTGATTATACAATATAAGAATTGACCCGTTTTTCAGAACATGAACTGTTATTGAACTTTAAGCAAATCAAGGTGAGTGTTTGACACTATATCTTTAAGACAGACTTCACCCCCACACATGGTGCTTATGAAAATCAAAGTGTCTGCCTCCCATGAAACAATGATCTTCACACTTATAGAAGTAACACGCCAATCTACTCCCCTATCGAACCAAAATTTATGTTGCGTACTCTCCAAATGCAGACTCCCTAAATGCCAAAATGTAATGTACTAATGTTGGCCTTAACTCCAGAAATGATTGATGCAGAATGGTAATGAGCCTGGGTTTATACAGAAAAGTAGGTGACTGTTCTAGACAGACACCATGTAACGCCCCAAAATCCACATTGGACGGCATTATAATCTAAAAATCATTCACATCACGAGAGCAACTAATAAGATCCATAAATAAAGATAATTTCATTCTCATACATAGTATCTACAACATCATTCCAAAAGAATATGCCACATCATGGCCATTACATCCAAAAGAATATGTTGAACTATGACAATTACATCTAACATAATCAAATTTTAACTTTGCAGCGAAATAACAAAAGGTTAGACTTTACATAGTCTCAAAAGGAATTTCCCAGTCTATCACGTAGGGGAGTATAGCCCTAAACACCCACCTCGGGATCCATGTGCCCATCTAGTGGAACTTCCCAATGTACCGGCTCATCGACTCCAAGCTCCTCCTCTTGTGCAAAATTTGAAAAATATGTTGTTTGTAAGGGGTGAGCACTAAGCTCTGTACCATCATCCCAAACTCGAACAAGGTTTAGAAAAAAAAAAAATAAAAGAGTTCGGTCTCACTTTTCAAAATAGCATATATAACTTGAAATAAAATAGTGACAATTTATTTGATCTCAAGTTAACTCAATAGCAATAATTTAAATGAAAGGAATAAGCATGTCGGAGTGATAGAAATCAAATAATCATTCAATAATGTCATCCCATATTTTGATGTATGTTGGTTGCTTCCCATGAATCTTCACCACAATTCTAGCTCATTCACCCACTACAATCACACAATCCCAAACATTTTAGGAAAGGTGTATACTGTCCCTCACGGAATTAATGAATCCTTCCCAACAAAGGTATACCATCCCTTATCCTCGAAGTTACGTGAACAATAGTGGTTGCTGTCACAAACAACGACCACTACAAGTGTTAGAAAACCATCTCACCCCCACTAGGATAGACTAACCCCTAACACTCTACGGCAGTGCTCGAATGCAATTCAAGTCCATCACAACAACCATACAAGATATGCAATAACAAACATTTTCTCAATTCACAAGGAAATCCAAAATTTTCAAATTTCACAATTTGTATTACAAGAGAACAATTTAAGAGAATAAGCAAGAGATCATCAACAATCCATTTTTATTGTTCATTACAAAGCACTAAAGTTTTGAAATCAAGAACAAGGGAAAAATCAAGAGAAAAATCCATTTCTCTTGGAAACTAGGGTTTTATGACAAGAAAAGAGTTTTCATGGTTATATAACCCTAGCTTTGTTTAAAACATGGCAATCTTTGCAAAAATAACAAGAAATGATGATTTCATAGCATATATATATAAATGAGAGTCAAAACATACATATACATATAAGCCATAGCCTCAATGGTGAAAAATGGAAGGAACCCCTACCTTGAATCAAAAGTTCCAAGCAAAGCCCAAGCTCTAGAGACTTTCTTCCTCCCTTTTCTTTTCCCCTTTATCTTCTCCTAGGGTTCTAAGTGGTTTGGGGTGAGTGTGGAGTGAAAGAATGAACGAGAATGGGATGAAAATGGTGTTTTAAAGCCATCCAATCCCGAATTTTAATGTTCATAGGGCCAATAATTATATTTTTCTCCAAAATTATGGTTTTGCCATTAAATATCTCCAATTTGATCCCTATGACTACCCTAAGATTTTTAGATGTTTCGGATTCATTTTTAATGTTATTGTAACCTAAAAATATCTAGTTTTATGTTTTATCTTTATATTCAAGTAAATTTACACTCGAAACACTAAAATTTCTATTTTATTCCTTTGAACCGCTATTAATGTATTTTGGAAACCTTGCAACTGAGTGTGGATGTGTGGTGAAGACATGGACACATTACATGAGGATTTGGAGGTTTAAAAGTGGAATAAATCAAGGAGGTATCGATGCTTGGCAGCTCAGGCACCAACACCCACACCATTTGGTGGCAGTCCCTTTGTTGTCTTCCTTTTTGACCATGATCCACTTCGAATCTGAAGAAGTTCAAAACAATAAAGTTGTAGATATGTATGTCTTCTATATTGTGTCAAAATAGCAGTTCAATTGGATGGTCATATCAAAATTTAAGACAATTTTACAAAAACTTCTCCAGAGTAGGCAGTACCGATACACTTTAGCTTCTGGTGTTCGTAGTACCGGTACTCAGTACCGGTACGCTGCCTAGAATGCCCAGAAAACGTGTTTTTTTTTGTTTATGTTCAATCCATTCCAAATCCTTCCAACACCAACCCAAACTTATACAACATACATTTGTACATAAAACATAGTTGGTACAAGTTCTACTGCAAACTATTTCACATATTTACCCGGGTTTTACAATATTAGTATTTCGAAAAGAAATGATTACTTGCTATATGAAGATAAGAGTGTGGGGGTTTACAATCTACCCCCTTTAAAGAAAGTTTTGTCCTCAAAACTTCATCATCGAGTTAGTCTATCTAATCCTCATTTGACCATGATGTCTCCACTTCTATTCATCCTTTAAACATCAAAGCCAAGATTAGAGTAGAACATCATATCCTAATTTTAAATCCATACCTTCAACTTATATCGTCACTACAGTTAGTGAAGTCCCCAAGTTTACCTTCATTCACTACTTTTGATTATTCTTTATACTTAATAATTCCATGTGATTGTCTAAACTAATTCCATATCATGCATAATTTCTAGATTTTCAACTTATTTCCTATTCATCGGAAGTCACTTCTCTTTTGAATATGTCAATCATTTTAAAAATCCCACATTTTCTTTTTACATATAGCTTATCCATAAATATTTTGCAACAACCAAATTCAATTTCACTAATGGGTTACCATCATTCCTATACCCCAAATTACGTTATAATCAAAAACATAGTAATGTCATTTCAACAAGATCTACAACGATTCCTTAAATAGATGTATCATTCTTAATGACTTTGTTTCTCCCTAGACTAGAGAAACCCACAATATCTAAATTCTAATAATAACTTCACATCCTATGGACACTTATAAATTCCTGTAGTTCAGTGGACACCACAAGATTTCCAACAATTATAACCATCAAACTATACACCAAGTTTTCCAAGAAATTGAATCCCACTCTTCAAGCTTATACTCTCTACATTCACCACTGTAACCATAACTAATGGTTAATTCCACTAATATTAAATCTAATCACATGGCTCGCTGCGCACTCTAATATAAATTAACATCCACCAATCTCACAAATCATCACTAGCCCCAAGGTAAGAATTCT
>CAUOFW020006656.1:0-23324 GCA_963454935.2 Ilex paraguariensis | reverse complement strand
CTCCTAAGGGACTTTTGCATCAATAACTGAACACAATGACCTGTTAACAATATAGAATGCCATGTTAACAGCCTCAGCCCAAAATAACTTTGGCAAACCTACAAGAAGTCTCATACATCTTGTTTTTTCTAAAAGGGTGTTGTTCATTCTTTCCACTACACTTTTTTGTGTGGCCCACCTGGTGCAGTATAATATCAAGTGATCCTTTCTTTTTGGCAAAACTTCCTGAATTCCCAAAGTTTATACTCCATGCCATTTTCTATCTGTTGGTACTTGACTTACTTACCTGTCTCTTTTCAACTTCAGCTTTCCACTGCTTGAATTTGTCGAAGACTTCATTTTTGTTCTTATAAAGTAGACCCATACTTTCCTGGAGAAGTCATCAATAAATGTCATGAAATATATTGCTCCACCTTTGGATTAAACTGGCATGGGACCCCATGCATTCGAGTGTATGTACTTCAACGCATCCTTGCTTGTATGCTTCCAAGTCTTGAAGCTCACCCTACACTGTTTACCATACAAGCAATATTTGTAAAAATTAAATAACTTTTACCCCATAGCAACTTTCGTCTGTTAAGTTCTTGCAGTCCTTTCTCACTCATATGGCCAAGGCGTAAATTTCATAGAGTAATGTTATTAGTACCTTGATCCAATGGAGTTGTCACAAGTGCTCCACCTGTAACAGTACTCCCTACCAATGTATACAAATTACCCTGCCGTTTCCCTGTCATGACAACCATGGCCCCTTTAACAACTTTTAAAACTCCACCCATTGCCATAAAAGTACAATCAGTTGACTCAAGTGTACCTAAAGAAATTAAATACTTTTCCAGTTCAGGGATATGTCGTACATCACCTATTGTTCTCACCATACCATTAAACATTTTAATTTTAATGGTTTTAGTCCCAATGGTATTGCAAACTGCATCATTACCCATTAGAACCGTTTTTCCATTATAAGGTTTATAAGTATCAAACTATTCCCTATACGGACACATGTGGTAAGAACATCCAGAATTCAATATCCATTTGTCAGCAAGATAATTCATATCTATGGTGACTGACAATAAATCATCATTACCGTCAAAATCATCTTGTGCAATGTCAGCTTGATCTGAATTCGCAGATATCCCTTTGTCCTCCAGATTTCACTTTCTTTAATAGCAGTCCCTTTTCATATGTCCTTCCTTGTGGTAGTAGTAACACTTGATTTTGCTGACACTCTTCCCTTTTGATTTTGAGTGTGACCTCCCTCTATTTCCAGAGCCTTTATTTTTACTTCTTCCTCGTTGTTGGCTAGGTTCACCATTGGCCATCAACCCTTTTGCTTGGGAACCGTTTCCTAGACTTCAGAGTGTCTCAGTCGCCAAGAGAGCCGTCATCACCTCATCTATCCTGAGTGTATCTTTCTCAACCAAAAGTGTTGTCACAAGTGTATCAAAAGAAGATGGAAAAGAAGCTAAGGGAGAATAGTCTTATCCTCCTCTACAATTTTAACCTCAACACTAGAAAGTTAAGTAACAATTTTGTTAAACTGATTGAGATGATCAACAATATTTGTTCCTTCTACCATCCGTGATTGATATAATTGTTTCTTCATGAACAATTTGTTTGTGAAAGATTTTGACATATAAATATTTCACAATTTTTCTCATAAATCCGGAGCAGAAGTTTCATTTAAAAAATTATATTTTACCTCTAGTGCGAGAGATAAATAGATGGTACTCACAACTTTCATCTCAAGTTCCTCCCAGTCCTCCTTTCTCATGTCCGCTGGTTTTTGTCTATCTCGAGTATTGCTTTGGGTAGTCCTTACTGCACCAAGATGTCTTTAATCGTGCTTTGGCATAGACTGAAGTTGTTTTTCCCATCAAAGGGCTCCACCTCAAATTTTCCAATCGAGATGCCTTTTCCCATCATCGTACTAAGCGTTGGTAATCAAGAACTATGCGCACTTATTCTTAATTATAATCTTCCCAAACAAACTTGGCTCTGATTCCACTTTTTGGGAATTGACTTTGCAACAATTTGGTCAATACAACGACAAGAAAATAAATAAGCAGAATAAAGGAAATCAAAGCACAACTCACAACACCAAGATTTACATGGTTCGACAAAATTGTTTCACCTACGTCCACAAGACGTGATCCAGTCTCCTTTCTTTACTATTGAGAGAAAATTGGTACAATGGTATAAGCCTCACCACTTAGGTTTAAATCCCAAAATTGAGCCCTTAACCCCTTGTACAACCCACTCAACTTTACCCTCTTAAACCCTCAATAAAGAAAACCTCTTGTACTCTCAACTAAAGAATGAAAATTGAACAAATACAATTTTTAGGATGATCTTAAAACCAAAAGACCTTTGCCTATTTATAGGCATCTCAAGGTGGTGGCAGATGAACTTCTTTGCATTTAAGCAATGCATTTGATTGCTCCACTTGTATCCTCCAATAAGATTTTAGCATTGACATCATCTAACCAATTACAAAAGAAGCAATGAAATTGTTCCACTTGTACCATCCAATAAGCTTTTAGCAATGATGTCAGATAACCAATCAAAATAGGTTTTTTTAGCAATGATGCCACCAAACCAATCAAAATTTTAGCCACTGCCAATAGTTTCAATTTCCTCACCTTTTGTATCTTCTACTTCTCCAATCTCTGATTCCAGATCAGTTCCAGCTTCAACTTTGCATCGTATGCAAACTAGAAGTAAGTCAGGTATTCTAAGAGGAAGGTTTTTCTAGCTACTTCACAGTCTCCTGAATCAACTTCCTACACATAGGCTTCCAAACTTTCAGAATGGAAGTCAGCTATGACTGATGAGTTTTCAGCTCTACAGCATCAACATACATGGACATTGGTTCCACCTCCTTCTAAGCATAATGTCATTGGTTGTAAGTGGATTTACAAGCTCAAACATAATTCAGATGGTAGTATGGCCAGACATAAGGCAAGGTTGGTTGCAAAAAGTTTTAACCAAGAAGTAGGTTAGGATTACCTAGAAACCTTTAGTCCTGTAGTTAGACAAGCCACTATTAAGCTGATTCTTGCTCTTTCAGTTCAGTTTGGATGGAAATTACATCAACTTGATGTTAAGAATGCTTTTTTTCATGGCATTCTTAAAGAAAAGTTTACATGACTTAGCCCCAGGGTTTTGTTGATCCTCAGCATCGTCATTTTATTTGCAAATTGTAGAAGGCCATCTATGGCCTTAAACATATAAATAATTAATTTCAAATATTGACATTGTTTTCCCCAAAGCATTGTTTCATTAAAAAAATATCAATTAAAGAGACAACCTTCATATACGAGAGAAATACAAAAAAATCAACCAAAAAAAATATTATGAAGTTATCATCAATAGAATTGACAAAAAAATTTTATCAATAATTGATTAAAAAATTAATCTCTTTAGTCAGACACAACTTAGTATGCATTATTCATGCATAATACATCAAAATTGTTTAGAAAAATTGAACAATTTTTAACAGAAATAATTTATAAAAATCAAATCTACGACAAGTCAATTAAATCAATCTAGGGTCAAAACAAGTTAACTAAATCAATCTTAGATGTAGGAATAACTTAATTCATTACAATCAATTTATTCAAGCCTAATCAATCGAAATGATTTTATCCAAAAAATAATTTATAACACATAAATTCCAAATATAAAAATCCAATTATTTGAAAACCGTAATCACTAGCCCAAAAATTAAAACTTATAATAATGATCAAAATCAAAGAAATCCTTCATTGTTTACCTCCCAACAAGTTAACTTTGAAAGAATCTCTTAAGCTCTCATCTTTTTAAGCTATATTCCCAATAGATCTTTGCAATAATAATTGAAGTCGAAAATAGAGAGATACCACTAAAGCTGGAGTAAAAATTTGTGAATAACGAATTTCCTAAGTGTAGAACTAGAACAAAGAGAGAGCCTAAGGATCCATAGACGTCGAACAGAGAAAGATCACAAAGGAGACGGACGAGGTTTTGGCCAGAACAAAGGAAAAAGGGACTTGTGCCTTGATAAAGTAACTTTTTACTTTTGCTAACATTTAAAAGAACCACATGTTTGAAAATATACATTACTACCCTTAAGTTTAAAAGCTTTTCAGTGAGGGCAATTTTTAACAAATTCTAAAACTTCAAAAAATCTCAACTGCACCCCAATATTTTTTCAAATTTTAGTGGGGACAGCTGCCCCCGCTGCAAATCCGCTGCAGTGTGGGCAGGGGAAAAAGAAAGAGGTGGAGAAGATTGAAGACGCATGTGTGTGTGTGTTTGTGTTAGAGAGAGGGAGAGAGAGAGCGCAAGCATATCATCATCAATAATGGATTTGTTTGTAAACGGGTTTAACCCTTTTAAAACATGGATTGAATTTGTGTGGCAACAAGTTAAAATGTAATGTATTAGGGCCTTGCAAAGGTAAGAGGAGAAGTTTATGGTATCAAAAAAAAATTTGGTATTGTACCATTATTATAAATTTTGTGGGTTTTTTTATAATATTTGAGAGTCCTTTCATAACTTTTGGGTAATTTGCGATTCATCCTAAAAAAATATTAGAATCGATTGTAACATTTATAGGATCAATTGAAATTATTATAAAAGTTATTACCTGGCCCTAAAAATTTGTAATTTAAACTTTAAAAGTTGTAATTTGACCTAAATAATTATAAACTTTTTTGTTTTAAACAAACCACAAAACTTTTATCAAATTAAAACCCTCAAAAGTTGAAAATTTTGGAGTTTGATACCTTAGTCTTGTACTACGTAATATTTTTCGTTTGCGAAAAAAGTTTTGTTTACATGGTTCAATAAATGATGTTTGTTTAACGCTAGACTAACATTTTAGAGAATCTGTTACCTAACACCTATGCAGAATGGAGGTCAGTATTATTATGGATGTAATTATTCTTAAATAATGTGTATTCAATAAAATTGCCTTAAAAACTCGCATGCACAAATATTCTATCATAACTCTACTTTTTTTCACCAACTTTCTTTTTTCTTTTTCTTTTTTTTTTTTTGGTCTGTTCTCTTTCTCTTCTACTCACTGTCTAAACACACACACATGATCTTGTCACTATATTTCTGCTTGGTTCTAAACTCTTGAGTCCAAGAGCCTCCCGTGCACAAACAGATGGTCCGGCATGAAAGTCAATTAACGATCTTGTCTTTTGTATTATAATGAAAATTTTCAAGGCTTAATTACGTGTATTTTCTCTCCAAACCTAAGTACAATTAGAATTAGAAATTATTAAGCTCATCACTAAGTCAAGATTCTTCTAAGAATTTGCTATAAACAAGGTGATTCTAATGCACATGACATGACTAGCATAGTATATAGACTTACAAAAAGAACGTTTTACATAAGGTGAACTTGAAACTTTTTTTTGTAAATTGGTAGATCGTTATTACAGTGAGGAATCAACTATTACAACTTTTGCATAATATATTTACAGCGGATGAGAAAGCACCCACGGAGGGGCTGAATAAAAAGTCTAAAAGAAGAAACAATATAACCCCCAAAGAGGGAGCATAAATAATTTAGTCAAGCTTTTCATGAGAATTGACTTCTTGACCTCTTGGTTACAGAATTTTGAGAGAATCAAAGTGACAAACTCGGCTAAGCCTAGTTAGTTAGGGTGAACAGGAACTTGTCCCGCACGAGGAGGATTGGTCTTTCTGAGACTAAGATATCAAGGTGGTCAATACTCGGATCGGAATTCTATATAATATAAATAGGCTTAATCGCGGGATCATAAAAAGCAATGCTCGCCAGGCATGTAAAAGGACTAGGCTATTGACAAGAGCCCTCTGCCTTAGTCTATAAGGTGACACAAAACTAGTGGATTTTTAAGCACACTGGCAGTTGTGACCACCATAAGATGCCAAAGACTTTTGCATGTCAAATGAACATGTCGACCTTGCTGACAAAAATGAAGCTGGAGTGGTAATGGAAGACTCAAAGCAACGGTCTGCAGTTTCTTCTTTGCAAGTATCAGAGGCCTCAAAGCAGCCTTCTACAATCTCTTCTTCCTCTATTGTTTCAAGAGTTGAGTGTACTTTGAGCCTAGAGATCCCGAGAAGGCGAGCCGGAGCAACGGCTGAGAATGGAGTCAGAGGTGAGATTTTGGAGTCATGGGTAATCTTGGGTGGCAGAAGAGCTTGATGGGGTGGGATTGGGAACATAGATGGGGATTTCTGAATTGCTTCCATGTCTCTTGATTTGGGTTTTAAAGTCAAGGGTAAATTGGCTATGATCATGGAAGGAGAGGGTTGGCCAATATATATATAGAGCTGCCTATGGAAACATATGTATAAAAAAAGACCAAGGATGTTATGTTGATCAAAAGTTTTTATTAAATTTTTTATCATAAATGATTTAACACAATTTTCACCATTAAATACATGGGTCCTATTAATGCTCAATAATTGAGATTATATTACGTTACTTGGAATAAAAAACTTGATAAAAAACTTGATAAACATAACATTACTGGAAAGAAAAAGTTATAGTTCTTGGTTCACTTTTCGGTAATGTATCGAAAAGTTAAAAAAAAAAAAGTCGAAAGATTATAATGTTATATCGATAAGTTCCACCTATAGAGCAGTAATTGAACTCCAAATGTGTATGCACCTCAAAATTTAGTCAGTTTCATTCAAATAAATAAATAAATAAATATATATATATATATATATATATATATATATATATATATATCGTTTGTGAAAATACAGGTACAATATAAATCAATGTGAATAATTTTGAGAGAGATGTTAATAGTAGTTGAATAAGTCTATTTGAGATCATCAATGGAATTATTAAAGTTTATCTTATTTTATATTATAAATATATAAATACTCAAAAAAATGATAAGTGATATGGTGCCGAATTTATTTTTTAATACCACAGTCAAGTTCGTTAGACTTTTGTTTTGGGTTATGTCAATCAGGCCAGTTTATCTTCATCCTGGCGTTGCCTTTGTCTGTCAGCTAGGGTAGTATCATTACCTGTTTATTGTCTAGGCATGGCATCACCTTGTGCCCTTAACAGTAAAACAACTTACTTGCAAAAATAAAAAATTTTAAAATAACAGGTTGCTAATCAGACCGTATCATTTTAGATTGGGTTTGTGTTACTTCCACATGATTCGTAAACCAAAAATCTCCCTTTTCTCTTGATCTATCAAACGTATATACATAGCTGTCCCATAAAATACTCAATCTACTTGATCTACCTTTTGGCAAAATCGAACCTTTTTTGTATTTTGGTCAACCTGAAACAATGTACTATCATAGTGTTTCATACTGAGTAATGTTACAGAAACATATATTCCAAATATAATTATCTAGACAGAATGACCTTGTCTACTATCCAAAATAAAGGACAATATCTACTTATTTTGAAAACATCACTCCCATACCATTCTATACAGGAACTGTTATAAAAAAAATTTGGATTAAGTTCTCCTTACACATATTTTCTCCATTTTCCTTCTTGGTACATCATTCTCATTGAATTTATGTAAGAGTCTTACTGATTATTAATAATGAATGATAGAAATTAAAGAAAAAAAATATTGAAACGATACGGATCCAAATTTTTGAAGCATTCTCCCAAACTAGTGTATTTAGCAAAAATAGATGTTTTTAAAATCAAATCATACATGGCATAGCACGTAGCTGCTAAGCTGCCTCAATCTATAAAGAAATTGAAAGTATATAGATCTCTCTTTTCATATTTCTGCAGTTTCACCTTGTTACTTTAGTATAGATTTTTTTATCTATTCAAGAATCATCTCAATCACGTGTTTTTTAAACTCGTTATTACGAGATAAATTTTGATTGCATGTAATCACCATCAAATCAAGGACATCTGTAATCTGTTAATCCCATTTTATGCAGTTGAAAAAAATTCAAACTCAAAGCATATAGGGTTATGCCTCTTTCGACTATTGAACCGACACGTGTAAGTTGAGAAAAATATTTCTCCGACCTTCGATGAGATTTACTGTAAAATTCAGTAGGACAAAACTCCAGAGACATGAGTCCAAGATCACTGGGGATAAATAAGGATACTCTTTTTTTTTTTTGGGGGGGGGGGGAAGGGAAGAGGGGGACTTAAACTTTGACCTAAAGAAGACAAAACTTTTACAAGATAAGAAATATCATTGAACCAAAGACTCATTGGTAAAATAAATAAGGATACTGAGTCCATCTACTTCGTCTCATATATGAAAAAATATTAGACGAAATCATTATACCATGTCAGTAGTATTATATGGAGTAACGGTTTATTAATAGATAAATAAATTAGTAAATTAACTCTACTAAAAACTCATAACTATCCAGTCATGTAATATATAATCACCTTCCTAATGGAAAGTAGGTCCTATTTTATCTTTTTTACTACCCTGGTCGACAAGGTTATGCATTGGTTTATGCATGTATTGAGTTGGTTTTTAGAGCTATTTATTGGGCTCCTTCACGGGAAGTCTATGTTATCGAAAAATTGTTTTTCGATATTAAACAACCATTATAAATTTTGAGGATCATTTATAACACGTGAGAATTATTTATAATTTTGGGGGTCATTTATAATTTTTGAAATTATTTGTGATCGGCCCTAAAGGTTTTAAAATCGATCTCAAATTGACCCACAAAAAATTATAATATCATCTCAAAAATTGAAATTTTTTTATTGTAAATAAATCTAAAAATTTACATTTATATCTCAATCAACACAACTTATAAAATTTCACCATTCGATACTAAAATTTTTCGTTGGATACCATAGTTGACTCTGTTCCGCTAAGGTCTTTGTCTTTTGCATAGTGGAGGGCATCAGTTGTCGTTGTTCGAGTGCCCTACATTTTCCACTTTTTCTTGTTGGACCCCAACATATAAGCACAAAGTTTTGCTTTGTAGAATCTTACAACTCACCAACCTTTTTGCTTTAATTAGTTATCCTTGTCAAGACGGCACACACTTATTTTGAGCTTATGTGACGATGTTAGCGGGCTGGTGGCATCAATAATGTATGGTACCCAAATTTATAATTAAATAAAAGTTTGCTAATTTATTTATATCTACAATTAAAAACTTTTAAAGTCCTAATTTGCCCTTAAATAATTATTTAAAGTTATGTTTTTAATTTTGTAATTACCCTAATCTAATAATTATCTAATTCATTTGATTTTCATACCCTACAACTGTTGTAATGACTGACTTAAATTCTAGACTTTCCATTTATCTCAACTTATTAGTAACCAAAATGAATATTCATTTTTCAAATCAAAAGGATTAATCTAGCTAGCATATTCATTGTGCAACGCTAATTGTTGCAAAGAGGAAGGCGATACATTCAAGCCCATTCTTCTTCCTTTCATTGATTCGTGTATTCTCATCTCGTTGTTTTGTTTCTTTTGCTGCTTTTTTTCTTTTCATAAAGCCCAAAATCAATTTTCCTCATTGGTTCATGCTTTTTTTTTTTCTCATCTCACTATGTCATTATGTTTTTTTTTTCTTTCCAAGATACAATAAAACCCAAAATCAATTTGTTATTTGACTTCGCTATGCCCAAACGAAGTCAAATCTAGAATATCTTTGGATTTTTCTAATATGTCAAGATATTAGAATTCTGTCTCTACAAAAATTAGATTCTAAGAAACTTAAAAAAAAATAACAAAAAGCGTTTCAAGCCTTTTTCTTGAGAAATTGATGGAAAATTGAAGAGTCTTGGAATGACTAATTCTTAAATAGACCAATTAGTAACTATTAAGGAAGCCATTGAACAGGTATGGTGATTGTTGAAGAGAACCAGACTTGTCTTTTAATTAACAGAACTTTAAACTTTTAAAATTAATTGTCTTTAACAGTCATATTTTAACAGTTACTTTCAAATTTAAACATAATCATCCAATCTTACCTCTTAGTGATGTACAGTCTAGATCTGACCATTAGGGTATTTAACTTGATCATTGATCAAGAACAAATAATCAATCATGAAATTCACCATCCTATTGTATGTATTGGTGAAATTGAAAGTTCGATCAAAAAAAATAAACAAATGGTCATGATCTGACTGATCCTTGCTACGATGCTTACATGCCATGCCCCTCTAACGCGCCACTACCCATGCCCCACATTCGCGCGGATGGCGTTTCACGCCATTCTAATGTGTACCATCATGTGATGTGATAAGTGTCTATTAATAAATGTGCAGTCGCAAAACAACACCAATACTGTCCTCTAGGGGTGCAACTTGAAGATTGTCCATGTTTGGAGAAGGGATAACTGTCTAAAATTTCCCCCTCCATTTCATTTGATTTTTTTTTTTTTTGTAAATTTTAAAACTTTAGTCATCATAATAACGTAATTTCTATCTTATTTCCTGAATTACGATTGCTTTCATGACACATAGCTTGAACCAAGAGTGAAGAGAGAGAACTGGAGACTAAAGATCGAGTCATGATACTAAGTCGTTTGAGATAAATTTAATTCTACTTTTTAATTTATTAAACAATTTTACTTATTTTTTAAAAATATAACCTATCTTTAAAGATTTGTTTTAAAAAAATTAATTTTCCGATTCCTACTGCCTAAATTTTCAATAACCCAAATTTTTTAAAATTTAGTGGATGCAAATTTTCCGATTCCTTCGCCTAAATTCGCCCCGGTTTGAACGCCACCTTTTAGTCAAAAATCTTAAAAACTCTTTTTTTAAATAATATTTTACAATAAAAAGCATGAGTTCAACCCATTTTCTATTTTAATTTAAAACTAATTTAAACAGTACGGTATTGCTAGAAAAAAGTTAGAGAAATATACAATCATTGAATCCTATTTATGCCTGTTCCTTCAACACGGCTCAAGAAGTCTATGGCAACTTGTGATCAGGAAAAGAACTAGACGGAACCGAAAGTCTATAGAAGGATCATTGGGACCAAAAGCAGTTCAACGTCATACTTGCCTTGAGGTGTGATTGTTCATGCCATGGATAAGAGGTCATTAAGATGTGTGTGTGTAGAGAGAGAGAGAGAGAGCTAGCAAAAGTTGAGTTTTGGAGCAACTCAATTACAATGGGATGATAACAATGTGGCATCATCCATGTTTATGAAGATGTCAACATCTTTGAACACCCATGTGATAGTCTGAATGTGATTTCAAGAGGTCATTAAATTAAATTTTTGTTGACATAATTCATCACAGCCATTAAATTAGTTGTGGATTTCAACAAATACCGAGACTTGTTGTCAATATAATAGTTATTAGTAATTAGGTTAGTAAATTAGACCCAAATAATATTATTTTTTCACTTTGTTTGGTACAATCACAGAAGAAAGCATAGCTTTTGATCACTCTGGCATGTGTAAACTCTCTTTTCCCTTCATTAAAAGAAAAACTAAAGTTTAACATTAATTCAAAGAAGAAGTGTTGTGTTTATGCTTGACTATGCAGCCTAACTTCTTCATGGAAATCCCAGAATTTCCAAAATTTCCAAAGGATATCGAAAACTTTGTTCGAGTTTATGTCAACTTGGATCAGCCACCTTCTTCTCTGCCTGAAAAAAAAGAATAAAAATCCTAGAAATAAGCCACCTCTCCATCCATATTTATTTGAAGAGCAATGTTCAAGAGACTAAATTTAGGACATAATTTTTCATGTATATAAACTACACGGCTTACTAAGCAGCCTGTCAGCCAAATGGGTGTGTTTGTTTGCCGGGTAACTTGCGTATTAGTAGGTGTGATAGAATAAATTAGTACATGAGACCCAATTATATATACTTTATTTGTTATGTAATTTATCTTCAATATTATTTTTTGGGTCCTAAGCCTGACCTGATTGCTTCAATAACAATATACTTATGTCCATGAGTATATTGAATACCACCTAATAGGTGGGTATTATTTTCACCAACTGTATAACACACACAATTATCGTAATGCCCCTTTCTCCAAAGCTTGGCAATCCTCGAGACGACTCGTGAAATCAACACGAACTCGACACAGATTTAGCGGATTTTGAGTGTAGTCTTAACAGGTTCAGATGATTAACGGGTTAACTCGACAGACTCATAAAATAAATGAATTGATTTCATATTTAACCCATAAACTCTCGTTTAACCCGCTAACAATGACACTATAAATTCTCCAAAAAAAATTTGGGTCTCTCATCATCTACCTATTTCTTTCACATTTGTTGTTGTGCACACACTTTTTTATTCAGTCATGATTTATTGTTATAATAAACAAGTCAAATATATGTAATACATTACGAGTTGATAATTTCTTGTGTAAACTCAAAAATTACAACTGATTGTACCGGTTAACTCATCTAATAAATAAGTTGTGTATGGGTGTGATAGTTATACTCATTTATATAAACGAATGGAGTATATATAGAGGGTCTTTTTATACGAACTCATTCCACCCGATATGAAATTAGTTCATCCAACACGATTGTCAGGTCTACTTTATCCAGAGTCCCATGGATTGTAATAAGATGAAAAGTGTTTTTTTTGTATGAAATGCATCACCTAACATTAACTGTTTTAGTAGGTCCGACTTAATTCATTTATATAAAAACAAACAAGAAATGATATTGGATAGTATTGTAATATCGATAATAATATCCCTTTAAATAGATTTCGTATAGATAACATTTGCCAATACCAATAAATGCTATTCGGCAAATAGACACGCCGTTATCTTTTCAGTGCAATACAAAAGGATTAAAACATACATCCTGGACGAATAAAAAATAAGAGAAAATTGTGAAAAGGTACAACATTTCATATTCATTTGTGTTAAAGTATCTCAATATAAAATACTAGTCATAACTCGTGTCTGAAGACACGATAGAACAAAAAATTCGAGTCCTAAAAAATCGATATCACTATATTAAATAATATTTTTTCTTTCTCACAAATTAATCAAATATTAAATGGTTGAACATGCTATAAAAATAAGTGATGTGATGGTTTTGGGAGATAAGAAATGTATAAGAGATAAAATTCAACTTCCTGTATGTTTTATTATATAGTTTTGTATAGATATAAGGGAAAATTTAATTCAGATCCCCTGTAATTAAGTTTAAATTTAATGATACTTGCTTTCAATTTTGAAATTTCACTGTCACTCCCTGTTAGTGATTGTTAAATTACACAGTTAATGGCGATGGTTGATTTATAGAAATATCACCGAGTATTTTAACAACACCTAACTTTAACAACACCTCATGTAAATAGACTTAACTTTAATAACACTCTTTCTGATTCTGAAATTTCAATATAATCCATTTTAGTTCTATTATATTAGCCTTTATTTTGATCAATTTAATATTCAATTTTATCAAATTAATTTTGTTTATTTAATTTAAACTAAATTAACATTTCATCTCATCAAATCGATACAAAATTGATATTTAATTTTATCAAATTATCATTTAGGTATATTAATTTAATATTTCATTTCATCAAATTAATATTATTTTTTTAATTTAATATTAAGTTATTATTTATTATTTATTTTTATCATATCAACATCAAATTAAAATTCAATTTTATTAAATTAAACTATTTAATTTATTAAATTCCATTAATTTAAAATTTAACCTTATCAAATTAATGTCATTTCTTTAATTTAACATCAAATGAACATTTAGTTTTATTAAAATAACATTCAAATTTATTCAATTAACATTAAAGTTAATCAAATTAATACTAAATTAATATTTAATTTTACCAAATTAAAATTAAATTAATATTTAAATTTATCAAAATTAAGATCAAATTTAGTCAATTAATATTAAATTTTATCAAATAATTTTAAATTTTATATATGAAGTATGATGTGTGAGGAGCGGTCGAGCAACGTTGTGGATGACATATGATAACAGAGGAATTAGAAATGGATGAGATTTTGACATTGATTTTATTAATTGTAATTTTTATTATAGAAAAATTATTTTTAAATATAAAAATTATTATGATGAAAAAATATAAAAATTATAAAAACTTGATTATTTAATCAAATAAGTGATAATACGATGACTAATATTACAACAAATTTATTATATGACGTTTTAAAATAAAAAAAATTCATTGGGATAATATAATGAATAAAATTATGTTTGTTGGCTGACTAGCGCATATATAATAGGAAAAAAATCGATGACATTTTAGTCTATTTACATAATAAAGAGTAATTTTAGTATTTTCATAAAATATTTAGTTAAATCATTATTTTATCTACTGGCAGAGATAAAAGTTATTGTTATAGGAGTTGTTATTGAATTTAGATTCAACTACATGATATTTAAATGAAACTTTTCCTAAGATATAATATGTAGATATAGTATGTTTTCGATCTTTGTACTATATATATGTACAGTAAAGATGTGCGTGTGATATAAACAATAAAGATGGAGAGCAGCTATATTATGATAGAATTTTAGGGAGACGTGTGTCTCAATTTGGAAAGAGAATCATGAAAGATGATAGTGTAAGGGACAGTCAATGTCTCAGTATAGAAAGTGATTCTTTAACATAGAAAATAAAATTAAGGAAATAATGATAAGAGTTTTAGGGAGAGAGAGACAGAGTTGAGGAATGAGAGATCGCTTAATACTAAATTTGATTGGGTTGGGGAATTAAATTTAGGGATGTTAGTTTTTGAAACTAAAAGTTTTGAGCGGCAAAAAATTTTCAAGAGCTAATATGGTACGTCGGATCGAAACAATCTGAGACGTCAATAGTTTGAGACAATTTGAAATATCGTCAGCCGTTAGATGATGTTTTTTTTATCTCGAAACGATCTGAACTGCGTTTTGTCTCTTGAATTCAAAATCGTTCTACTTTATTACATAGATATGTATATAAGTATCTTTGTGTGTAAATGTTTGGTGAGAAGATACACTTTTGTTGATTTTTAAATTTTTCTTTTACGGAATTGTCATTTTTCTTTATTAATGAGAGACAAATCTGGCAGTTATATTAAGGGTTCAATTTTCTAAATTTATGGAATAGCAAAACAATTATTCAAACATTCTTATTCCTAAATTTATGGTAGTTATATTACACATTCAGTTTCCTAAATCTGGCAATTATACATTTTTTTAATATATTCCTCTTTCATTCAACTGAAGTTGTTCAAACATTTATTTTTATTCAAACATTCATGTCTTACTCATATTTGAATAATTTTTTTTTTGTTTTTTTAATAAACCATAATGAAAAATATATGTTTTCACCTTATATAATATCATTTGTTGCACCCAAGATGTGTTTTTTTTCATTGATATTTTAAATTTAAATTTATATGTATGTTATTCGATGTATTTATAAATAACAGTGGTATATGTTGCATTGGTACAGTGATAAATGTCTCATTGATACAATGGTACATGACAATGTCACAGTGCTAGAAGACAATGTCACACTAATACAAGTCAATATCACAGATATCATCCTATGTCACAATGATACAAACCAAATTTACACTACTACAAAACTAATATCACACTACTACAAGTCAATGTCGCACTACATACATTGACATGACACAGGATACAATGAAATATCATAATAGCATAATACACAAAAAAATTATATGACAGACACATCATGAATAATTAAATATAATATAAATAAGATTACATAATATCACAAACAAACAAAATAGGACAAATTGTGTTTGTGGGTGGAATTAGAGTTGTGAGGAGGTGGTGATGTTGTTTGTGGCCTTGATCAAATAGTGTATGTGGGGTTAGAAGATTTTAAGGGCGATGATGGCAGGTAAGTTATGTTGTGAGAATGTAGTTGTATATGACATCTTTGATTTTTTTGGCAAATTAACGAACATTTGATGTGCACGTAGTACCAAGTACCAGAAGCAAAAAAGTATTTGAGGGGAAAAAAAATAAATTAAATAAAAACGTTAGGAGAAACAACATTTTTTTGAGTTAGAAAAGTTTGAACCTCAATATAGGTCAAATATGCAAGTCATTGTACATAGTAATCGGCAAACTTGTTCTCATGGAAATTTTTGCTGTCTCCGTATCACATTTCGTCCTTTACTCACTCAATATCCTCTTTTTTTGTTCGTATTTCAAAAATTCCTGAATAACTGGAATTTTGATTTTCCGCTTTCAGTGGAAGAGCAACGTCAACCGGTTGGTTTTCCAAATTCGTATCACAATTATGTTGGGAAAAAGTACGGACATGATGGACTTTCAAACATCCAAGTGGACTTCTACGCCTAATATTTTAGTTAGAGTGCTTCCAGGCCAATATAAGGTTATCTTCCAAAAAAAGCAACCCTACCTGAATCTAGTCAGATCGTGTTGCAGGGAAAATGTGCATGTGATTAAATCCATCCCCATTCTCACTCTGTCCTTTGGGGCCTATGTATCGGCATGTTTTGACTAATATTTTAAAATATCTAGGAAATAAATTTCTAAAAATTTTCTCCTTTTATATTCTCTTTTCGAGGTATTTTCAAAATATTATTATTTTTTAATTGACCAAAATAATATGCAGAAACAAAATTTTCATCCTTACTTACACCAGTTACTCAACCCTTCTCACCATCTTAAGCCAAAGCATACCCCTATAAATACATCAAGAGCTACCTTCAGTTCTTGCTCATCCACAACTCTTCTACCCCTTGAGAACTCTCTAGTCCCATCTCTACCTCTTACCAAACAGACTTTGAGTGAAAAATGGCAAACTCTCGAATTGCAAGGTTTGTCACCGAGGTTGCACCACCACAATTTGTTAGTGTAATGAGGTACCGAGACTCTAAGATGTTATTAGATACGATTAACGAAGAAGAGAGAGAAGTTAGCACAAACGATTCTCTTTCATTGTCTCCGAAGTGTTTGGCTTCATCATCTTCTACTTCTTCATATTCAAAGACAACTTCTAAGAACTTTCTCATGGGGGTTCGTGCTCTTTTCCAGTCTCTGAAAACTAAAAGCCCACGTTTTGGGCATGTCTAGAAGCCAATTGTTTCTTCTTTGGAAGCATCAGAGTTCTCAATGTAGTCATCTGCAGTCTTTTATTTGCGTATGGATAGCATGCATTATGATACCAAAAGTTACACTTTCTAAAACGTCGAAGTTATACTTTTTAGAAGTGAAGTAACCTCTGTTTGTGTTCAATACCTATCAATTGCGACTTCACCTTTAAAAAAATATAACTTGGCTTTTGAAAGTTATAATTTTTCATAATTGATCACAATATTTTATGATCTATTATACCATTTATAATTGTAATTCACTCCATAAAAAATATTATAACTTGATCTTTAAGAGTAGTATGGGTGGCAGAAGAGCTTGATGGGGTGGGATTGGCAACACAGGTGGGCGTATCTCAATTGTTTCCATTTCTTGATTTGGGTTTTAAGGCAGGTGTGGCTTTGGTTATGGAGAAGAGAAAGAAAGAAGGTGTACATAGCCTGTAAATACTTTTGTATTGGAAGACATTAGTGAAATTGCCTTGGGCTTTTGGGTAATGAAATTCATGCCATTTTATCTGATTTTGCCAATTTCCTTTCGGTTGGGTGACACGTGGAAAGTTTTTTTTTTTTTTTTTTTTTACTGCATAAAAGTAATAAGCATGATAAATTCACCATTTTCTTTTCTTTTTCACAAAACACCATGTGCCTTCTTTTACACATCTCGGGATCCATCTCGGGATGACAAAGGTAGGATGAATAAATTTTATACTTGGTTTAGTCAATTTATATGGGTTTGTAAAAGAAATCATAAAAGAGTCTCAATTACGGCTTCTAGTGATAGTAGTAATAAGAAAAAAATTAAGGTTAAGGTTAAGGTTCAAATTAAGACAAATATGACCTAAAATCAATATTATCAGGATCGGTTATCGAATCGACAAAGGGACTGGATCAATAGTTCAATGATTCAACCGTTGGGTCAACTGGTCAGACCGATCATATAATAAAAAAATAAAAACATATATATATATATATTATATATATAAACATAATAATTTAGCCAAAAAAATATAAAATGTGTCTAAACTAAAAAAATATGATATTGATAAAATCATCCAATAAACTATTAGATACAATATTTAACATGCACTAAAATTTTGAGTTTCAAATGACAACACAACTCAAAATACTAAAATATAGAATGAAATATTATAATAAGCTTAAATGCCAATAAATTCAAGTTTTAAGTTAAATATTTCTAAACTTCAATATCAGTCAATCAATGAAAATATAATTAATGAAATTCAACAAACCGAATATAAGCAATAAATATAAGTAATGAAAACTCTATAAATATCTCAAATTAAATACGTGTTTTCATTACATCTTCAAAATAAAATAAAGGGTTAATTACAAATTGTATTTCGAAAAATAATTCAAATCTCAATTTACATCCTCAAAGATAAAAAAATCTCAATTTGCACCCTCAAAGATATAAATTTGTATCAATACACAACTCAAGCTAAAAGTCGTCAGGTTGCCGTCTAAAACTAAATAGATAAATTATATTTAGATCCCCTCATGTTTATCACTTAATCATTTGGATCCCTTCACAGTTAAAATATTACTTCCACACCTTCTGACATTTGTGCACATGTAACACATAACTCATTGTCGTTGATATCTGTTAATATAACCGTTTAAAAATATAATTTCATCATAATAAAAAATTATAATTTCAGACTATCCTTTATTTTGTGGGCACATTATATTCTAAAATTCAAAATCAAACTTACCATTTGAATACTCAATATAATGCAGATATTTTTATAATGTTCTTTATATGTAATACAATATATCACTTAAACATAATTATTCGAATGCCCAATTGGGGGAACATTTTTAGTCTTATTTAGATTCTCAAGGGATGTAGGTGTAATACTTCCAATATAAGGGCTCTAAGTGATTAAGTGACAAGTATGAGGGAGTCTAGGTATAATTTATTCATTTAGTTTTAAACGGCAAACCGACAACTGTTAGCTTGAAGTGCGAATTAATACAAATTTTTATCTTTGAAAATTTTATTTTTGAGTGAGTAAATTGAGATTCAAATGATCTATAAGGATGCAATTTAAAATTAACCCTAAAATAAAATAAACTGACTAACTAGGTCTTAACTCGACTAACTATACCTAATAAAGATAAAAAAAAAAAAGGTTGGTAATATCTGGTATTGCAACCATTCTAAAATCAAAAAATAAAATTGTCAACAAAAGAAAAATTATAAATCAAAAGATAGAAAAGAAATAAAAATACAAATACAAATATAAAATAAACTGTAACTACTAATATACAACAAATACATGTCTGGTGAATCCATGCCCCTTCAATTATGAATTGTTCCTTTACCACTTTTCACCAACGACTTGTTTTTATCCGGTGGTAGTTTTTTGTCAAATCATCACTCACCACTCCTATGACAGTTAACTAGCGGCTTTCCACCGTCGGCCCTCCTCTTGAGATGGGGTGCAGCTCCCCTGCTGTTAGCGGAAAACAGCAGGTGATGTTGTTAAATAAGACGGCACCGTTTAGATGACCCGACATGTTATTTTACAAGTTTGTACAATCTATCTACTTGGATATGCTTTTCTTAATGCATTCTCCATGGCTAAGTTGATGGTGATTTCCGTCACATGCAAATACCCATGTATGTTATTTCACAGGTTTATACAAAAACAATATGTAGGGAAAGAGATATTTGTGGTCGCGAAGAGATTGTGAGTCTGCCACTCTTGATTTGATAGAAATTTGTGATGCTCTTCTCCTTCACAACCATGGATCCCTTGATTTATACCATTATTGTGATGTGGATTGGGCTTGATGCTCCGACACTCGTTGCTTGAGTACTAGCTATACGTTATCTTTTTTAGCAACACTTGTATTTATTGGTGCTCTAAAAAGTTGTGGCTCGCACAAGTGGTTGAGGCCAAGTATCGAGCACTCGCCCACACCCCTACTGAGATGACTTGGATTACCTACATTCTTCAAGACCTATATGTTCGCCTTTTACAAATGTTGTACTCGCTCTGTGAAAACCATTCGGTATGTGACTTCGAAAATGTTTCCTAAGTTTGCCCAGTACTACATTGAGGATTTTTGCAGCCAAGTTGGGTGTGAGGATCCCCGCCACCTTTACCTTGCGGCTGGGTGATAAGGATAAGAAAGTTCAGCCATTAGAAGGATAAGACTCGAGGCCAGTTGACAACACTAGTAGGTTGAATATTTGGAGTTTGTCATTTTGAGGTTTTTTTTTTTTTTGGTGCTGCATTCAGAGAGTTTTGATCAGCCCGAATTATGCCAAAGATATGATACTGCCTTTGTAACCTACTCATCTATGTACATCATAGTACTAGGCTTGGAGTAAGTCAAGTCGACAGAACTCTTGTTTTTTATAAATCTTCTTTCTGACAAATATGGTATCAGAAACAAACCTATCTTACTGGTGAGGTGGGTCCCAGACGCGAACGTGTGGGCCCTTAAGGGGATGGGTCCTTGTGACCCAAATTCAAGGAGTCAAGGTGGATGAAATGAAGTGGGACCATCAAGTAATTATTAGGCGGCTATTTCATACCATGAATATTAATGGAATGTAATCATTTAATAAAAAAAATTATAAATGGATAAAATAAGACTTATTTTCTATCATAAAAATAATTATGTATTACATGATTGAGTGGTTATAAATTTTTGTAGGGTTTAATTACTGATTTATTTATGTATTAGTGAATTGTTATACCACGTAGTAGTACTGACGTGATATAACGGCTAAACCCAATAATTTTTCCTATACTTCATGCCACAGTAGCTGATAAATTGCCTTATGAATAGTAACTTTAAAATTTCTTAATTTAATCTATAATATAAAACAGAGTAAATTTTAATAAGTCTATCCAGTTATCTCAAATATAATCTAATAATTATTAACATTCTTCTTAAAATTATTCACATTGTAATATGCCTTCAGACACAGGTTATCTATAATACGTTTATAATAGGGACTTTATAGTATTCATTTTCAACCTTCTTCTAAAAACCATTAATGTTAGTGTAATGGCAGCGCAAGTGGTGAAAGGGTGTTATCTGTCAGATTCCTTTCAGGTCTTATTCAGTTCCAGAATGGGCGGCTTCAGCTATCCTTGTTATAGATTACCCTTTACACTTTTTTCTTTGCTGGACCCCCCCATATAAACACAAAGTTTTGCTTTACAGAATCTTACAACTGATCTCTCTTTTTTCCTTTATTTAGTTGTCCTTGTCGGCATGCACACGCCGTGCTTACATAATGATGATCATGGTGGTGGGGGCACTGGGAAGGAGTTTTATGATGGTGGTGAGTTAGTGATGAGGTGACAGAAAAAGGATGGAACTACTCCTTTCATGGGCGATTGCCAAAAATACCAAAGATCTGTAAAATTTACTAATACCCTTTATTAAATCATACGCATTATAATTTTTTTTTTTTGGTCATGAAGTATTACAAGACTTTCAACCCCCAACAATACTTTCTAACATCACTATACACATTAAAGGAAAAAAGGCAATGCTTTTTGACCTATTCAAAAGTGCATCCTGGTCATACTACCTTTTCTCTCTCATTTCACTTTCTGTTCTGAGTTGTAAAGTTCATATTTGTTTTTGTTTTGTGGCCAGAGTTTTACGGGTTGTAACCCCACCCCACCCAACCCCCTCGGCCACTCCTTCACCAAGGTTTTTTTGACTATTCTACAGTAATTCTGAAGCTTCCGACGTGATTTCTACTAGTTTTCGTGAAAGTGTGTTTGCAAAACATGCTTTAAGGAAGGAAACATAGAAAAACATGGATTCAACATATGTTTAGAAACAAAATACAGTAGTCTGATCGTTGATTCCTCTTTATCCATCTTTCTTCAACAGACGCAAAAATCGAACAAAAAATGCTATCCCCTTTTCCCATCTATTATCCACAAGAATAGATGAATGCAACATGTGAGGGACAGAAGAAGAAAGAACCAAAAGCCCATAGAAAGACCACTGGGATCAAAAGCAGTTTGAAATTTGGTGAAAGTGAACCTTACTTGCACTGAGGTGTGACTGTTCATGCCATGGATAGCAGGTTAATAAGATGTATGAACATTGAGAGAGAGAGAGAGAGAGAGAGAGCTAAGAAAAAGTGTTTTGGAACAACTCAATGAAAAATTTGGGGGGGGGGGGGAGGAGAGAGAATGGGAATGACCAAAAAAATTGACGAGACAAGAACAATGCTGCATCATCCATGTTTATGGAGATGTCAACATCTTTGAACATTCATCTAAAACTGTGCATGTGACTTGTAGGGGCCATTAAGGCATTGTTGCTGCGTACAATCGCAGAAAAACATAGCTTTTGATAACATTGGCATGTGTTAAAAATTCTTACATTATCTTTGATCTGCAATTATCCAATTGAACTCTCTTTTCCCTTCATAAGACAAAATCAAAGGCTCTACATAAATTTAAGCAAGGAGTAGTTAATGTTTAACTTACAGCCTAATTTCTTCAACGAAATCCAAGAATTTCAAAATTTTCCCCAGGATAACGAAAACTTTGTTTGAGTCGGCCACCTTCTTCCCTGCCAGAAAAAGAACAAAAATCATATAAATAAGCCACCACTGCATCCAAATTTACTTGAAATGCATCATCAGAAAGTAAAACAAAAACCACGAGCAAAGTTCACAAAATCATTCCTATCCCCACCCAAAAGCGAGTTGCACTTTCTTTCCTGATTCTATTTTTTTCCCTGTTTTCTAGTAGTCTAACACCTTTCAGCTAAACAATTTGATGACGTGGGATGGGGTGGGAGATCTCCTTGCCCATAATTTTCCCATCTCATGTCTCTTTACTGGGAACTTATACCCTGCAACCTTTCATAGGGTGGTTGACAAGCCAGTATCCCATGAACTCAGTACAGTTTTCCATAGTATCTTCTAGCTCTCTAGTTCATCAGAATTCTGAGGTATCAAAATATTTCTAGGCAATTTAAACATGAGAGAGAAAGCACTAAGAGTACCACCTTCCCGACCTCAAGTTATAAAACAATGAAAACAGATGAGTTTTTCCAAAAAATGAAGAGCTGTTCGATAATAGCTACAACGAAAAAACAGTAACCTTAGTGAAGTTCACATAGAAGATTTATCGCACATGGAGATTTCCTTTTGGATTTTGGTGCTTTTCTCTTTTTCAGAACTCCAATGATTCATACAATTTTTCCATTAATGAATTTTTTTTTAAACTTTTCTAGGTTTCTTGGGTTAATGAATCTCAACCTTATTAA
>CAUOFW020006655.1:0-23326 GCA_963454935.2 Ilex paraguariensis | reverse complement strand
AACTAAATACTAGTCAAGTTACTTAATAGTGAGTTTCGAAATTAATATAAATGTGAGATGATTAAGCGGGTCAAGGTGCACCACAACATCTTTGAGGGGGCAGATTCAAAATTATATTAGCACATGTATAAAAACAAATTTTGCACACAAAAATTGAGAGGGGCCAGGCATAGTGTGCTCCGCCCCTGCCAAGGTTCATGTAAATACAACACAAATGGCATATAAAATATAATTTCTCTCATTTTAGGTATATTCTCGGGACATATCACCTAGAAGTTCTCTAGTTGTAGGTAGATTCTCAGAGTCCAAAGTAATAGGGAGGCATTGGCATTCTTAGCTTGACATTCATCAAAACTATTACACTCCTTTCTCAATTGATTTTGTTACACTAATGGAAAAGATTAATGACTTCTCTATAGAAAATGATCTTTCCAAGGAATTATAAAGACATTATCAAAAAGAAAAGGAAAGTGAAGAAATGGAGGATGACAAAGCTTTGAATGATGGGGAAAAAAATATCAGTGGCAAAAATGAATGACTAAATAAGTGCTGAGAAAAGTAGGCAAGGTGAACTTGAAGCAATTTCATGGGCCCAAGGCAAGGCGAGTGAAGACGCATGCGCTCGAGCTTAAGCCCAAGGTGCATGAGGCAAGGGCTTCCTTTCATTCAGTGATGTATTTTTGGCACTAGTTTATTGACTTTGATTTGAGTGATTTATATGGATAACACCATATTAGAGCTGGTCTCCTCCATCCTAGGAAGCACGGATACTCCTCAAGGGGTCGATGTGACAGTGTCAAATACGCGTGGGACACGGCCGAACACGTGTCCGATACTTCCACGAGTGTCATGAACAGTGAAGAAGGACGGATACGGCTCAGATACGGGTTGATACGAAGGGATACGGCTACAACAATGAATTTGAAATCAGAAAAAAGGAAGGGGGGAAGAAGACGATGTACCTGATCAGCGATAGCCACAGCCACAGCCACAGATCTCCTCATCTTCGAGTAGGTATATCGTCTTCATCTTTTGGTCTCTCTTCGACCTCTCTCTCTCGCTCTCGCACATCGCCTGAGCTCTGCGACTTCGTCTGCTTTGCCCTAGTTACTGAAAAGCAAAAGGGCTGCCTTTTTCTTTTTATTTTTTTTTTGCTTGTCTTAATTTACATTTCAACCCCTATTATTTTTCTTCTTTTTTTCTTTGCCCTAATTGCTAAAATAATTTACAAATAACCCTTGGACTTCTTATATTTTATGTTAAATTACAATCATACCTTATTAGTTGTCACCCACTGCCCAATTTGGTTTAGCCCACTGTCCATAACATATTAGCTCACTAATCAAATTTAATATTAACTCATTTGTCCAATTATAAAATATTAATTAATTACTCAATTTTATTATTAATGTTATTATATATATAAAAATATATTATATTATTTTAATTAGTTGTATCCTCGCCATACCCGTATCCGTATCATATCGGATACGACACCCATGTCCGTATCCGTGCTTCCTAGTGTTCATCCTTTTCTTTTTTGCTTCTACACACAACCCAAAACGTCGTTTGTCTTTTATTTTTTCTTATTTGTGGTTTGACTTTCTACTAAAAGAGGACTTACTAAGTCTATGTTCAAAGAAGACTTTGTATTTGATATGTCTATCAATCGAATCTATCATGCTCTCTTATTTTTTCTTTTTTTTGTTTCTTAGGGGGAATCACACTTTGCACCCCTAAAGATATAGGAATTCCCACTTTGCACCATCAAAAATTAGATTTCCTAAATTTCACCCTCGATGTATTAAAATTGTTGCAATGTGACCCTACTGTTAACTTCCGTTGCTCATTTCATCAAAAACCATTCCATTGAGTTGAAGGAATGAGTAACGGCTGGGGTACATTGGAATACTTTTAGTACAGTGAGGGTGCAATGTAAAAATTCTTAAATCTTTCAAAGTGCCAAATGTTATTTGCTAGAACTTAATTGTGTAACCTGTTTAATTGTGCATTTGATGGATCTACGAGATGCCAAGAATTGTTTGTGCAAGATTCCTAGTCATACTATGAAGATTGTGAAGAAGACTATTTAACTTTACCTATTTTTTGGTTGTATTTTTAACCAATTGGATCCTTGAGCCATTTAATTGCTAAATTTCTTTGCTTGCTTGTAATGGTTAATTATTGTAATTGAAATCGTTTAATTGGTTCAATAGGGACTTGTATTTCTTTTGACATCACTTTTGGGTAAAAATTGTCGGTGTTAAAACATCTGCTTGTTATGACCCACGCATAAGTTCTCAATCTCGCTACAATGAATCCTGCATCTTGCGGGATTCATTGTACGCGTTGGGCCTCCAATAACAATACATTGAACAACTAAATCAATACACAAGAAAGACAACAAATACAACCAAACAACTCTGCCTTCCAAAACACATCTAAATCCAAAAACCAAGCCATCTAGTCGTTGTATGTGATGAGGAAGCCAAATCCAGCATCTCATTCACCATGGTTCCAGTAGATAAAGTTTCTTGATACAACAAAGCCTACCACATCGTCATTGCTACCCTAAGTTATGCAGTGGCATGCACTCAGTGGAAATGCTGCCTAAAAGGCTTTCAAGGAGGGATCTGCCTCTAAGACAAAAATCCCATTTCGAACCGGTTTTACAAACCTAAAAGGTCCTAAACTAAAGCAGTAAAATGTATCAGCTTTATTCCCTTAATAACAATCAATGAATTCAAATCCCTCTTCTTTCAAGCATCTCTAGTCATTCTTTCATTATAAATTCTAATATAGGACCAACAATCAAGTGCTGATCATAATCAGATTTGCCTGTTGAGGAGCTGAGATTGGAAAAAGGTCATAATAAAGCTCAAACCAATTGCAGGTATGCATTTATAATCACACAGAAACTAGTAAAAATGCTGCCCAAAATCTTTGTAAGTTAGGTTACTGCCAATACCAGCAAATAACATCCAGTAAAACCTCGACAAGAAACCTGATCACAAAATGGGTCCAACTTTCCTTCTTGATGCATATCGATATTAGACTTCCATTTGAAGAGTCCAACGTACATTTTCAGCAACATTCTTAATCCACCCTCATTTTAAATTTGTGGTAAGTATCGAAAAATGAAATTTCCCACCATAATTAAAACGCCTTCCTTAAAAATTTAGATTCCAAAAAAAGTCTCAAATCTTATGACAAAATGAATACCATCATAATCCCCAACCAGTTCCACACCAAGTATACAACCACTAATTGAGTTGAATCCAATAAAGAATAAGAACATAAACATGACGCTGAAGAATCATTTGAAAATTTTCTACCATATAGTCCCCAACTCAGTTCTAGTCTATACAACACAAATACGGATATAAAATAAGGGTATGATACAATATGAATAAGTTAAATTATGACAGAGAGAGGAGAAGAAAGAGAATACGTTTATGACAATAGTGAAAACTAATGAGGGAATTAGGTTATCTCCCTTAGTCTCGTGTATTTATAATAATAGGACTTAAAGTACATAAATACCCCTTATAGACATCTCTTAATACTCCCCCGTAAGTTGAGGCATAAATATCTCTCATGCCCAACTTACAAACAATAGGATGAAAAATCTTACTACCCAATCAGCATCACTGAATGCTTCCAACTTCAAGTGACCATAGTTAGAGAACAACATGCCTTTTCCTGGATCAGATTTAAGACACCTCAAAATTCTATAAACAATATCTAGATACTCTATACGAGGATCATGCATAAACTGGCAAACAACTCCCACGATATTAGCGATATCTGGAAGTATGAGCTAGGTATATCAATCTCCCTACTAGTCGTTGGTACCTTTCTTTATCTGCATGATCTCACTCATGCCACTGCTCAACTTATGATTAGCCTCATTTGGTGTGTCTGCAACTGCAGGTCTACATCCTAACATGTTAGTCTCCTCAAGTAGGTCAAGAACATTCTTCCTTTAAGAGGTATAGATCCCTTGTCGAATCTAGCAACCTCAATCCCTAAAAAGTACTTCAATAGACTTATGTCTTTGATCTCAAACTCCTTTGCGAGGCATAATTTATGCTGAGACATCTCCTTCACATCATTGCCTCTAACAACTACGTCATCCACATAAACAATAAGAAAAGTAACCACTATGTGCATTACTTTGTTTGTATCCAAACCTTAGCATTGCTTTGAGAAATCGCCCAAACTAAGTTGTAGGAGACTGTTTCAAGTCATAAAGTGTTTTCCTCAACCTACAAACCTTTTCAATAATAGAATGAGAATAAAACCCTAGTATAATGTCCATATAAACCTCTTCCACCAAGTCTCCATGAAAGAATGCATTCTTCATATCTAGTTGTAAGGGCCAACCCAGATTAATAGCACAAGAAAGAAGTGCGCGAATAGAATTTATCTTTGCAACGAGGACAAAGGTATCCTGATAATCAATGTCATAAGTTTGAGTAAAACCTTTGGCAACCAACCTTACTTTATAGCTTTCAACTACTCCATCTGTATTTTGTTTAACAATAAAGACCCACTTATAGCCTACAGGTCTCTTCCCAGCTAGAAATGAAGTTAATTCCCAAGTGTTGTTCTTGCTTAGCGTTGTCATTTTCTCTACCATTGCTTCTTTCCACTTAGGATCCGCAAGAATTCCAACCATGTGGAACAAACAAAGACAAGATAAGAAGACAAAGAGTTATAAGAAACAAAGTTAGAAATGGGGTGTTGAGTGCAAGATCTCACACTCTTTCCAAGAGCAATAGGAAGAGAAGAATCATCAACCTCTATAACAACAGAAGATGGAGACTTATCTTTTGAAGTTTCTGCGAGAGAATCTGAAACTGGAGTTAGGGGTAATGATGAGCTTGGTGGTACATGGGTTGTCTGCTCTATCGGACGCTGAGAATAGGTCTTAAGATCAAGTCTATCCAACCGTCCAGCAGTATTATGTTCTTCTTCAGTACACTTGTCCTTCTATCCCTCACCACAAACAATATCTCTCAACGAAGGGAGAACAAATGAGAGCTCCTCCCATGAATCATATAGTAATTTCTCTTCCTCATTACTAGTCTCCCCCCTAAAGAGAGGACTAAGACAAACCAAAATAGGGTTCGGTCTCACGAAATGTGACATCCATGCTAGGCTTGCTAGCATACTCCTTGTGAGATTGAGGATCATAACATCTATAACCCTTCTGATTAGGAGAGTATCCAACAAAGACACATCACTCAGCCTTGGGGTTAAGTTTGCCTCGAGAATGAGGAGAGACCTAAACAAAACAAGCACACCCAAATACCTTGGGAGAAAGAATGGAAGACAGAGACCTTGGAAGAAGTTCAAGAGGGACCCTACACAGAAGAACACTAGAGGGCATGCAAATAATAAAATATGTAACAATAAAAACAGCATCCTCCCAAAAAGTTATGGGAACATTCATAGTGAACAAAAGAGCACGGGTAATATCAAGAAGATAACGACTTTTGTGCTCAACAACCCCATTTTGTCAGGAGTGACTACAATAACTTGTTTGATAAAGTATAGCATGCTATTCAAGGTATGCTCGAAATTCACTATCAATGTATTCAATTGCATTATCACTTCTAAAGGTTTTAATGGTCGTATCAAACTGGTTAGTTACCATCTTATGAAAAGCTTTAAAGTAAGAAAAAACTTCACACTTGGTTCGAAGTAAATCCTGTGAGCCCCGAACATGAATATCATAGCATTTTATAAATATTGTTGGTTAAAGTGTAATTACTAATTATTTGCATTGGGTTTTAATTATGATGATTTAGTTCTGAAAGTTAGGTATGCTTTTAATTACAAAGTTTTATTAATGAATTACAATGAAGTACAGTATGGATGGAATTTTAAACATGTTGGGAGAGTTGGGTGTTGAATGATGGAATAAGAGAAACAACTGGGAGGTTGATATGAATAGGGAATTAGGTGTGTGTGATAAGGGACACCCGGCATAAGGGTGGTCTTCAAGCTTAGAGTATAAAAAGGGGAAATCCTTTGGGAGCTAGTGTGTAGAGGGAGAATTGGTGGATTTTAGAACTCTATCAACCTCATCTTCCAAACACCAAAAGTGAGTAAAAAACCCTAGCATGCTTGAGCTTTAGTGGAAATCTTTCTTCGAAACTTGTATAATTCTTGCTAGAGCACAAGGAATTGGATGGAGGTTGTGAAATTGAAGGCCTAAGAAACCACTAATATAAGAGTGGAAGTTCGGTGGAGTTTGACAGAGTTGAGCGGCAACGAAGGTAAATGGAAATTCACAAATTTATATGTTTTTCAACTCATAAATGTATTGTTGTAGTATGGGTAGTAGTTTGGTGGTATTAGAATTGGTTTGGGTGGAAGAAGATGAAGTTTGAATTGGAATTTTAAGTTACAGAACTAGGTTCAACCGTTAGAACATTGACCTTGAATCGGTTGAATAGATTCCAGTACTTTGAGGTTGAGCCTAATGGACAAGTTGAACTTGTTGGACTTTAACCGGTTCATCGGGGTTAATCTTGGCAAATTGGCTATGATGTTCTAGGCTTCTATTCCACCTTTCTAAAACCTTGATGGGACATTCAATAGGCCTTAATGAATTCTTTATGGGTTTAAAGGCTTATCAATATGCAAATTGAAGATCAATTGAGAAAGTAAGAAAGTAAAGAAAAGTAAATCTTAAGCATTGTTGTGGATGGTTAAAATATACCACTTGGAGAAGTATATGGAAATATGTAATATGAGCATGATGTGTGTACACAGATGCATGTTTGATATTAAATGTATTTATATGGTCACTTATCCGTGATCTACTATGATATGTGATAGGAGCTGAGACATCGAAGTCTACGCCAAGCACACCTAAGATCTCATTTGGAAATTAAACTGTCTTACTGTCAGACATTAGTTGAGTGTGCTTTTTCATGTGACACATAATAGCTAAAATATGTCTGTGTTATTTATGTAAATGTACGATGTTTATTTGATCTAAAAATAGTTTGTGGTCTTAAGGTAGTGAATTTAGTCTTTATGGTTAATACCAAATTACTGGTATTGAATAAGGGATTAATTAATGATTGTCAATGACTATGTTAAGGCTAAAAGCCTTATTGATGTGTAAAGAGACTATTGGCTAATATAGCCCAAAAAGGGCAATTGGTTGACCTTAATGGCCATTGTGTGGCCTTAGTAACGTTACCATGCCTTAGTGGCGAATTGTGCCTAAATGGCAAATATAGCCTTAATGGCTATGCTGTGGCCTTAGTGCCGAGTATGTGTGATTATGTGAAAGCTAAGTCTATGATGGTTTGTCATTATTATTAGTTGATAATTATGAAAAGTTGTTGAGAAGCAAGGATACCTTTTAAATAATCACGATAGTACAATGTTGACATGTATATGTTAGATTGCTAGTGTGTGAAGTATCTTTTTGTCATTATTTGTAAAATAAAAAAGTAGATTCATTGAGTGTGTTGTGCTCACTCCCCACAGTCTATGGTTTTCACGATACTAGGAGAAGAATGAAGCCCATTGTTGAGTCTTAGAGAGTCGAGGAATTTGAAGTTGGGTCATGATGTAGTAATGTGTAAACGCTTAAGACATGTAAATTTGTATGGCTATTAAGTATCAAGTTTATGTAGTTGAATTAAGAACCGAGTAGGAATATTTAAATACATGAATTTAACTTAGTGTATATGGTTATGCATGCATGTGAATATTTTTTGTTGTTTATGTAATGGAATATTAAAAGTCATGCATAGGGTGACAAGTTATTGGTTAGTGAATGGGGTCCACCCACCGAAAATGGACAATAAGTACTATTTTCCGGGGTAGGGAGTGACAAATACACTCAGTTGACACAAGAATAACAATCAATGAATGTAACAAATCAACGATAATCAAAACGAGAAACAACCCGAGAGGGACCCTACACATCATAATGAATAAGCATAAAAGGAAAATCACTTCTTTTATTAATTAAAGGAAAACATTAACGTTTATGCTTTGCAAACTTGCGGGCATCGCAAGCAAAACTACTTCTAACACATGATTTAGCTAGAGTAAGAAAAAGTTTCTCCAGAACACAAAAAGAGAGATGCCATTAACGGCGATGTCACTGAAACACGAGAGGAATAAAAGATGCAATATCCACATGTAGAGCCTGACCAAACGACAATGAAGATGAAGAGACAATATCCAATAAATACAAGCCATCATGTGCTTTACCACTGCCTAATCGTTTTTCCCATAACTAGTTCCTGAAACACACAATAAGTAGAGAAAAATGTGATAGAGTAATTTAGGGAATGAGTAAGACTACTAACAAAAAGTAAATTATTAGAGAAATTTGAAACATGAAGAATATGTGAAAGGGAAATAGAGGGAGAGCATTGTACAAAACCTTTTCCGAAAATAGAGGATAAAGAGTTATTAACAACACTTACTTTATCCTTACTAGAACAAGGAAAGTACAAAAAAAACATATTAGAGGAACCAGCCATATGGTCACTAGTTCCAGAATCAATTATCCAAAGAGAAGAAGAGACACTGAGAAAATATGATGAACTACGTGTGTGAGCAAAGTTGGAGGAAGTCGATGTAGAGAGAGAAGCTATGATGGATAAAGTATCAATTCTAGCCATCAAACGCCTAAGAGTGTGCATCTCATCCTGGAAGAGAGCAACATTATCATCGAGGAAATTTTAGAAATATGAGCCTGAGATCGCATAGTACCACCATAGCCTTGGTTAGGACGACCATGCAACTTCCAACAGTGCTCTGTAGTATGGCATTCTTCCCAACAGTAATCACATTTTAATAGATCACGATCACCAACACCACTCTTATCACTTGGACCGACTGGCCTCAACATCCCGTGAAGTAGGAGTAGCACATAAAGCAGAATGATTCTAACTAGGAGTGTATACTATAGCACTACATTGACTTTCGTCTTGTTGAACATAGGCATAGGCTTCTCTCAAGGTGGAGAAAAGAGATCGACCTAAGACTTGAACTCGAATATGATCATACTCCATGTTAAGGCCAACAAGGAAATCACATACCCGCTTTTTCTCCATCATCTGCTAAAACGCAACTACATTTACAATACAAACAACTTGGCAACTCTGATAATAGTCAAGTTCTTGTCACAAATTACTCAATTCAGTATAATACTCAGCAAGGGATTTATCTTTCTAATCTAAACCACGAATCTTCTTCCTTAATTCATAGGCCTGTGCATCATTACCTTTTTATGAGTACGTTTGTGCAGCTGTAGACCAAATCTTCTATGACGTGTCCATCAACAAGAAGGTGTGACCAATAGATGGCTACATTGAGTTGATCAACCAAGTCATGCCGATACAAAATTTTCAAAAAGTAGGACACGGATACGTTTGCAATACGTTAAATAATATGTACGTGTATATATATATATATATATATATAAAACCATGTGATAAAATAAAAATATTATCATAATAATCTTTTAATTCATCATTTCCCTAATTTTAAAAATTCACATCATGATATCACTGCATAAAAAGTACAATATAAAATATAGCAATACACATTTAACATTAACATCCATGATCTAACAATCAATGACTTCTACAACCTTTATTTTGAAAAATATTCCACTTTATAATACTAATTTTCAACAATTTCCAAGATCTCCAATTTTATAATCTCATTTTTCTCACATAACTTTCGTATTAAAAGTTTATTTCGTTTGTACATCAGTTCGTATTTGTATTCAAAATTATGCTAAATTCATGTATTATGTTCTATGTAATGATTATAACTTCTTTTAGATTATGATTGTGGCTCATATCCCTTTAAAATTACAAAAATTATTTGAAAAGTTCTCAAAAAATTGAAAATAAATCTCAAAATGTGCCCCCAGTATTCTGAGCGTGTCAGCCGCGTGTCCCTACTGTGTCCAAAACGTGTCCTAAAAAAAATTTAACAATCAAAAAATCGGACACTCATTTTAACGTGTCTAACACGTGTTTGAGCGTGTCCGAAGCATGTCCGTGTCTAACATGGTTCAAAGTCGTGGTATCGGTCATCAACTCGGAGGGCACTGATATACATCAGTCACGACATCTTGGCAGGGTATCAGCTGATACGTTCAAAATACTAGATAGAAAACTCAAAAAATTCTAAAAAAATTATGAAAAATATTTAAAAATATAAACAACATCATCCGTAGATCATATGTCAAAATACATAATCTAAGACATTAAACATAGTAAAAACGAATTATAAGGGCGATATCAAAAATTTTATTTTTATGATATTCAATTTAAACATTTAAAAAATACCGATCTATAATCATCGTCACATTTTATAATTAAATAACACATGAAAATTGCCAAAAAAAATCAATTTGATTTATGTGTGTTTATAAAAAAAAAATTATGTATGGGAACATATAAGAATTTAAAGAAATTTTAGTTTATATATTTACATATATAATAATCATGCAATCTAATTTTATAATAATTAAATAGGGTTTTAACATACTCCCAATGCCCACCGACATATATATATAACACTAATGCTATTTGTACTGACTACTAGGTACCTACCAGTCCAACACTCTCATTTCGTTGAACGTGGAGAGAGAGAAAGCGAGCCGATCATGATTCGTTAAGGCAGAGAGAACCATCATTCTATTGGAGAAAAGATGATGTTGGGCATTCCAGCTCAACTTCTAAAGGGCAACAAGAAGTAGAAGAAGAAAATAAAGATTTGCAGGTTTTTATTACATATACTCTCTATTCTTCTTCTTTTGTTCTTTTAATTCCAAATATGTGTGATTTGGGTCTGGAGGGTTTTTTTTGTCACTGATGTAGGGTTTGAATTTTGAAAAACTAATGAATTTTTGTGAGTTTTTAACTGATGGGCATCCAATTTTTTGTTTTATTTCTTATCAATCCGCTTCTCATTTGTTTATTTTGTTACGAATTCAACCTTAACCGATAAATGTGCAAGTGAGTCTCGTCCATTTTCTTCTTCCTTTCTCCTTTTTTTAGGATTTTTGCAGCTCAGATTTTTTAGATCTGGTTGCACCATAGCAGTCTAACTCGGATCGACTCGGCCAAGTCCAACCGATTTAGCTCTGAGTTGGGCCGGTACCACCGAGTTGTAACCGAGTTTGGACCGATTCAGTCGAATCTCGTTATATTAGTGTAACGTGTATCGTTATCGGATCGGCAACTACTGAGACGAATACGACTCGGCCAATACTTAGAACCATAGTGTTTGACACTGACACTCTGCCCAAATGAAATGTTTATACTTCAAAAATTTCAACCATTAGATTGTATCAAACAAGCCAGAATCAAGTATTTTGAAACAAATAGGCAACAAATTCCAAAATATAGAAAAAAAATAAGGAAAAATACATTGAATAACCTTTAAAAAATTTAAAAATTTTTTGGGGAATAGAGAAACCTTAGTCGTTCATGTTGGTATTTTTTTTTTTTAGGGTTTAGAAAAAATGGAAAAAAAAACTATGAGAGGAAGAGAGTAGACTTACATCACTAGAAAAACAAGAAGATGAAGGAAAAAATATCAACTTATGGATCGAGCTCTAATACCAAGTTAAATTATGAAAGAGAGAGGAGAAGAAAGAAGAGAGAAAGAGAATACGTTTATAATAATAGTGAAAGCTAAGGAGAGAATTAGATTATCTCTCTTAGTCTCATGTATTTATAATAATAAGACTCAAAGTACATAAATACCACTCATAGATATCTCTTAACAGATATGATGGTAAGGTAAGTAAGATGCAGATACAAGAAAGATGTGTCAATAAATATATTTCCTATACAAAGATGCCTCACTAAATATATTTCCTATATACTTCGTATATATTATCATTTGATAAATTTAGCCCCTAAATAAATATATTTCCTACATACTTTGTATATATTATCATATGATAAATTTAGCTTTGACAATATACATGTATATAGTTAGAAATAACTAGCATTCAGGAAATATAATGTTAACTTATTTGCCAAAAAGAATAATATAAACTTCATCATTCAGGGCATTTCAATGGACAAACTGATCTAAAACATAAGTAAATAACAAGGCTATTCAAATGCGGGTCTTGCTTTCATTTTCTAGATGTAACCAATCTGAAAATTTCAGATAATGACGTATTAAAAGCAGGTTGTCCAATCACATACCGAATAGATCGGCATTTTGAGGTTAAAATCAAATTTTCCCTTACCCAAGACTTCACATATATTTGTTCCAAAAAGTACTTATTTTATTTCCTCCACTGGTCCGTTTTGAAAAAAAAAAAATTACACATTTAATCTCGACTTATCCTAAACCTATCGCTGTGTATCACCGCTATCCCAAATGTATCCAATATTTAAGAAGTGTTTTAAAATATTCAGCCGTATCCAACACATAGATAGCGGGATCTGACACGCATCCATATTGAATACTAATACTCCAAATCTGGTGGAGTATCCAAGCTTCTATTCCACACAAAGTATACATACCGAGGCTAAGAGCCAAACATTGCTTGAACCCAACAAGCAAGGAAAAAAAAAACGCAATAGGTAATACTGAGAAAACTTTTGCACAGATTCTGCAATGATGCAGGAAAAGTGTATCAAATATCTAAGTTTACAGCATCTCATGCAAAAACAAAATTTATATATACTTGCACAAATAATGAAACCATAAACAACAAGATAAGAAACAGGAAAAAAAATGAAAGCAAAAAGTCACCTGGAAGAATTAACCGGGAGTTTTATTGTTTTAATATGGAGACAAACCTGACAAACAAATAAGATACATTTCAATATATGTAAGAAATAATTGTTGACAAGTCCATCAAAAACAAAGTGTAGTCACCAATAAAAATACAAATAAATAAAATCAAATAACGATTACCTGCCCAGATGGACTATCCAACGTATACCATACTGCACCAGTTTGACCTTCACTTTCAACAGGAACTGTCACTGAACCAAGAACTGCACTTTTCCAAATTATATCCCAATCATAAATGGTCACATTAATCTGCCGACAAAATCAGGAAAGAAAACAAATTAGTTCATGTGATACAAGAAACGCATGCACTAAAATACTAACACTCGCATGCAAACATAAGTGTATAATGAGAGATAAAAACTCAACTCAACTCCACAAAACCTTGTCCCATCATTTTTTAGGTTGGCTACATTAATCATGTTTCGTCAATGAACTCAACTTAGGGTCATGTTTTTAGTTAAACCACAAATTATCACATCGGCATTATTACAGAATCAGCCACAGAATTTTCAGAAATCACAGAAGCTGCCCCAGAATTTTCTGAAGTTACAGAATCAGCCCCTTGAATTCTCAGAAATTACAAAGTCAGCCTCCTCATTTTCAGCATTAACCCCGAACTTTCCAAGCTACTTCGATCCTTGACTAAGATTGGTCTCAGTCGTTTATTTTCATTGTTATGGCAAGTGGAAATTCACCAATTACATCATCTGTGGATGCTTTATCTATTTCTTCTTTGATAGGCCAGTCTTCATCAGCTTCTTTAGGCATATTTCACTCTACTTGGGTGTTTGAGTCGGGTAAGATACATCATATGACCTAGGAAGCATGCATACTTCCCGAGGTGTGCCATGGCAGTGTCGTACATAGCCGGACACGTGTCCGACTGGAAGTGTCTTAAATAGTGAACTCAATTGGACACAGCCAGAATATGTCTAGGATACGACCATGACACAGTCAGGATTTTTTTATTAAAAAAAAATAACTTTTAACTATTAAAAGGAGTGTAATTTCTATTTTTTTAATATATTTATTGTTATGTAATACTATGAATGTTAATGGATGTAATGATATCTGACGAAAATGGTGAATATGTATTTTTATCTATTTCACTTTTAATTAAAATAATAATTTTTGCTATGTCTTATTATTTATATTATTAGGGTTAAATGCATAAAACCTCCTTGTACTTGGGATCATTTGCATGTTACCTCGTTGTTTTAACTGTTGTATTAAGCCCCCTCAACATAAAAATAAAGTGCAAAAATGGATGGAGTCACTAATTTAATGGAGCGACGCGCTCAAAAATGCATGAGAAGATAAAATGGGAAAAAATTATAATGTATAATTCCAAAAATACCCTCAAGCCCTGCCTGCCCAACCCAACTTGCTCTCCTTCTCTCTCAACCTCTTCAAACTCTCTCCCTTCCCCATCGAAACCCACCACATGCAACACCCCCACCCCAGCCAACTTCCACCATACCTCCCCACCCCATCCAGAACTCCCCCAACCGAACCCCACCCCGCCAGAACTCCCACCCCGTTGAAACTCTCTCTTAGCCTCTACAAACCCCCTGCAACAATCCCTCCCACACTGAAACCCACCCCTTGCAACTCCCCCACCCCTTGCAACTCCTCCACCCCGTTGAAACTCCCCCACCGCAGTCGGAACTCCCCCAACAAAATCAATAAAAATTTATTTTGGTCCTCTCCGCTGAAACTCCATCACTTCTTTTGGCCCTCCTTTGTCTCGTCTCTCTTAGATTCTTGCAAATGTATGGATCACATTCAAATTTATTTAAAAAATATGTGATTATTTGGTTGATGGACTCGTTTGAATTTACTCTTTCTTTCATATTTCCTTTATGGGTATGAGTTTGTTGTTCAAGAAACTTGAAGGTTTGAGAAATCAAAGTCTCATCTAGTGCAAAAGGTGGCAAACTTTACTTTAATTTGGAGGGTTTGAGTTATTCACAAATCTCCATCTACTATTTTTATTTTTTGGGTTCTCCATCAACCTTTTATTGCTTCCTGTTCTGGGTATGCTTCAATTTTTTCAAATTTTCTTTTTTGATTATGATTCCATAAATTCAGTCGATTTTATTTTAGGATTGATAAGCAGTCAGATTTCGACCAAGAGTTGGCCGAGTTTCTTGACCATAAAGCTTCGATTACCACAATTTCGATCGATGGGGTTTGCTCTTTTGATGTTATTGATCAAGCCACAGGCCTTCTCAACTGTATTTACCGGCCAGCCCTAGAAAGGTATAGAGAGAGAAGGGTTTAAGGCAAAAGAAGGGTATTGGAATGAAAATTAAATGGCTAAATAAGGGTATTTTGGTATTTTTATAAATTTTGTAACAGACATCCACTGTGGTACTTTATTTTTAAGTTGAGGGGGACTTAGTATAACAGTTAAAATTACGAGAATGTTACGTGCAAATGACCCTAAGTATAGGTGAATTTTTTGCATTTAACCTATATTGTTATAATAAATTCTTTAATATTACAACTCTATAATTATTTTAAAAATATATTATATTATTTTAATAGTTGTACTTGTATCCATGGCATAACCGTGTCCTATATTTTTGAGTTTTGTCGTATCCCCATATTTGTGTCATATCGAATACAACACCAGTGTTCGTATCCGTGCTTCCTAGTATGTGACTAATGATCTATATTTATTTTCACATCATCTCTCCTTTCTTCTACTACTGTTATGGCTGCTAATGGCACTCCCATGTCTTCGACAGGCGTTGGATCTATTATTACTTCATATTTATCTCTTTCTGATGTTTATTGTATTCCTCAACGATCTTTAAACTTAATTTATGTTATTCAACTCTGTGATCTTAGTTATACTGTTCAATTTCTCCCTACAAGTTGCCTTGTGCAGGATCCTCATTCCAAGAACTTAATTGGGACAGACCATCGAGTTGGAGGACTATATGTGTTGGAAAAATTGCATGTTCCAACTGTGGCTACTTCTTCTGTTGATTTGTCTTTTTTTCGTTTGAATCCTAAGCCTTCTACGTTTTATTTATGACATTATTGTCTTGGGTATATTTTTTAGTTCTTGTTTGAGGTTTTTAATTTCTAATGGTGCTTTTAGAAATTTAAGTAATTATGATGTTTCTGATTGTAATGGTTGTAAACTAACCAAATTCATGGCTCTACCTATTAAGAATAGTTCTACTTCTTCTGCTCCTTTCGACCTTGTACATTCTGATATGTGGGGTCCTACCCCCATTCAGTAGTGTTTCCTCAGTCTCCACCATTCTATATTCCTCCCAAAGTGTTTGGTTGTATTTGTTATGTTCATAATCTTCGTATGGGCTTTGGTAAACTTGATCCCCGCACTACTAAGTGTGCCGTTTTGGGTTATTCTCACACCCAAAAATGTTGCCGTTATTATAGTCCTACTCTTCGTCAATACTTTGCATGTGTAGAAGTCACCTTTTGGGAATCTATACGCGATTTCTCTGCTCCACCCGTTCATCTTACTTGTCAACCTAAGTCATCTCTCTAAATTGTTTTATTGCCTATGCCTACTATTCCATTTCCATCTTTTGAGTTTTCTTCTATATCAGTGTCTTCTCTCGTACCTTCCCCCACACCCTTACCAGTTTACTCTCGTCAACCGAGGCTACCTATACCAAATTCTATTCCACCACCAGCTTCCTCATTGTCTTCAAATCCGACTACTTCAATTCCCTCCGACTCGTTACCAATTGCTCTTCGTAAAAGTATTCGTTCTTGAGTTACTAATCATCCTATTGACAGTTTTGTTTCTTCATGTTCATTATCTCTTTCATTTTCTTGTTTTACCACCCAGTTATCTACTTTGTCTGTTCCTAAGACTGTCTCAGCTGCCTTATCTAATCTGCGTTAGCGACAAGCTATGGAAGAAGAGATGCATGCACACCATGACAGTCATACTTGGGACCTTGTTTCGTTACCTCATAGCAAGCAGACTATTGGATGCCGATGGGTCTACACCATTAAATTTCATCTGGATGGTTTTGTGGATCACTTTAAGGCTCATCTAGTTATCTATTGTGTTGACTATGCCGAAACTTTTTCTCAAATAGCCAAGTTATCTTTTGTTCAAATTTTGATATCTCTTGCTGCTACTCTTGATTGGCCTTTATTTCAATTAGATTAGATGTGAAAAATGTGATTTAATGGAAAAGATCTATATGGAGCAACCACCTAGGTTTGTTGTTCTTTGGGAGTATCAGAGCAGTGTGTAAATTATAGAAAGCACTATATGGCCTGAAACAATCTCCACAAGTATGGTTTGGAAAATTCTCGTATGCGGTGTTGGATTTTGGTCTCCATAGGTGCCTGACAGATCATTTAGTATTTTACTCGCATACTAGTGCAGGTGACGACTTGTTTATGTTGATGATATTGGGAAAACTGGTGATGACTCTGTTGGTATAGCCAAGTTGAAACAATTTCTACAGCATCGCTTTCACACCAAAGATCTAAGTAAACTTCGTTATTTCCTTGGTATTGAAGTTGCTAGGTCGAAACAAGGCATTAGCATGTTCCAAAGAAAATATGTACTTGACATTTTGGAGGAAATAGATTTTTTAGGTGGTCGACCACCATAAACTCTTAGTGGATGAAGTGCATGTTTCTCAAATTCTCGACAATATCATCAATTAGTTGGAAAGTTAAATTATCTCACTATTACCTAGCAAGATATATCTTATCCAATGAGCGTAGTAAGTCAATTTATGGAAGCTCCTCGAGTTCCACATTGGGATATTGTTATTCATATTATCAGATATCTCAAGCGAGCTCCCGGACTTAGATTGTTGTATAAACCTCATGGTCATTTTTAGATTGGAATGGTTCACAGCCGCTGATTGGGAAGATTCTTCCTCAGATAAATGATCTACTACAAGCTATTGTGTATTTTTGGGAGGTAATTTGGTTACATGGAAGAGTAAGAAGATAACAGTGGTGGCACGCTCTAGTGTAGAAGCTGAGTATAGAACAACGACCTCTAGTGAGTTAACATGGTTGCAACACTTCCTCCAGGAAATTAGTTTTTCAATCAACACACCAATTGAGTTGTTGTGCGATAACCAAGCTACTGTTCATATTACTTTTAATCCTGTGTTTCATAAGCGAACAAAATACATTGAAGTTGATTACCATTTTGTTCGAGAGAAAGTGGTGCATGGAGATATTGTCACATCATTTGTCAGATTTAAGAATCAACTTGTTGATTTGTTTACTAAATAATTGAGAAGTTCTCAATTGAAAGATATTTGTTCTAAGCTGGGATTCCATGATTTATATTCACCAGCTTGAGAGGAAGTGTTAGAATAAAATGAGTGATAGTATGTAATAAGTATATCTCAAGAGGGGTATAATTGTCTTTAGTTGTATCTATATGCATAAATATATGTGGTGAAAAGGAAGATAGGTTTAACCTTCTAATTTCTCTCCTTCTCACGTCCGCCTCTCACTCACTCTCTCTCTCTCAACATTTACAGATATAAAGACATATTCAAGGATCAAAATTTCGTTTCGAAGTACCGTTTCGGTCAACTCAAAAATAGAAACGTTTCGGAAACATTTCGGAAACGCAATGGAAACGCAGAAAAAACATGGAAACGCATAGAAACACAAATGCAATCCATTAATTTATAAAGATATGCTAAATAATTTATTAATTCAACATATTTATTAGGTTAACATCAATTTATACAAGAATAAATTTAAATTTGAGGAAAAAAAAGGCTTAACTTGAGGCGAAAGTCACTTAAATTAGTTTCAAACACTTAATTTTTATGAAATAAACACATTTTTACATAATATTAAGGTCTTATAATACACATGAAATGCTAATGAGTACATACTTACATGGTTACATCCATTCCCCTGTGGAGTGTCGAGCAGGCTCATACATCGGTGTAGACTCTGGGTAGCTACTTAGAGAAACTCCATATGTGACATAAATATGATGATAATAGTTACTCCAAATCATATTATTACGGTAATATAATCCAATTAATAATACTATTTTATTATAATACTAATAATTAAGGGTATCAAATTAAATTAATGATACTTATGTATACTTAAAAATTAAATGTAATTGCAATGGGTATTAAATGTAATTACAGTAGGTATTAAATATAATTACATTAGGGTATTAAATGTAATTGTTAATACTTATAACAAAAAAAAAAGCAAAAAACTTGCACAGCAATGAGGTATTAAATATAATTACAGTATGTATTAAATATAATTATAATGGGTATTAAATATAATTATAGTAGGGTATTAAGTGTAATTATTTATTCTTATAACAAAAAAATTATAAAAGACAGAAGAGCAGTGGGAATTAAATGTAATTATAGTGGGATATTAAATATAATTATAGTGAGTATTAAATGTAATTACAGTGGGTATTAAATGTAATTATAATGGGTATTAAATGTAATTATTCATAATGAACCGAATATATCACTGTTTTGTCGAAACGGTTCGAAACAATGCCGTTTCGACCGAAACGGTTCGAAACAATGCCGTTTCGACCGAAACACTGGAATTTTGTGATTCAACTACTGTTTCGTTTCGGAGTGTTGAAATTCCGAAACGTTTCGGACGTTTCGGACGTGTCGACACGACATTTTGATCCTTGGACATATTAGCAATAGGATTTGAGTAGTACTTTTGGAGAATATCTTAAAGTGTTACTCCCATCAATTACAGTATTTTCATACACGAAGATGGCAATTGTAGTTTGTTTGCTAACTAATTCTTTTCCAATTGCAATGTACTAGCAATTTATCTCCTTCAGCAAAAACCATAAAAAATGCTAATAAATGTCCTTTATAATTTGCCTAGGGGAAAAAATAGTTACAAAGAAGATTTCTTGTACTTCAATAGGGAAACTGAGGATAACAATCATAAATATCTGATTGCATGACATGTTGGTTGTAAATAATTTAGATTTTAGAGAACTTGTTTGTATCCAGAAACTGTAGATGCAAGCAAGAAGAAAGAGATATAACCAAGGATTAAAATTCGTTTCAATGTATTATTTCGGTCACCTAGAGAATGGAAACGTTTCGACGTATTTCAAAGACGTTTCGAAAACAGGATGAAAAAATAAAAAATTTTAAGAATTACTTTTCTAAAATATTGATCAAAATATATCAAAATATCTGGAAATACCATGCAACATTCTGAAACAATTGTACAAATACATTGAAACATTGTAAAACACCTCGAATCATTATAAAACACCTCAAAGTATTAGAATTTCGATTCTATCACTGTTTTGTTTTGGTCTCCTTAAAAATGAAAATGTATTGACCGTTTCGAAACGAAATTTTGATCCTTTATAACTCAAGCGATTGTAAGAGCCATATGCGCAAAGCTTAGTGTAAATAGCAAAGCCATTGACCAATCCAAACTCATAGTATCAAAGCTTAAAGTTTGGTCCAGTAATTCAAGAACTTAGCAAATCTTTGTAAGAGTATTTAGACAGATTTGGGCTCTCTGATTTCTGCCCAAATATGTTTTTTTTCCTTGGACAGGTTGTGTTTGGTGACTAATTGGAGTTGTTTGTTGTGTGATTGGTTTGTGGTTGATTTAGTCCCTGGTTGGTGACTGGTTTGCTCTCTTGGTTGCGTGATTTGTGGTTGGTTGGAGTTTTTTTTTGGGGGCGATTTGTTATCTAACAATCCTTAATTTGGTCCATTATGGCAACTTCTGCGGATGTAAAAACTCCTTCGATAGCTGACTCGGTGAGACAGGATCTTTCTGTGGCTGATCACATTAGGGAAATCACTTATATGAACCTGCATGGAACCAACTATTACTCTTCGTCTCATGCTATTGAAGTTTTTTCGTGTGCTAATAAGAAAGTGAAATATTTGATGGGGAGTCCTCCTAAGACCTCCAAAGATTATGAAGGCCGATGGAATGGAATCTTCTGTGTGGCCTCTAATGTTCAACTTCTTGATACGATCAAGAAGATATGGGACTCTCTTAAGGGGATGTACTCCCAAGAACATAATGTAGAAAAGTAGTTGTTTCAGCAAAAAAAAGTAAGAAAAAGTGTAGATTTGGCCAATGAACCATCAAAATGGATGAAACAACAACTATGTAAGAGGAAGAAGGTAATTTCACACCCCAAGGAAGCTATTCAAGCCATCGGATTGCATCAAACAAGCCAAAATAAGCGATTTTGGAAAATTAGACAAAAAAATTCAGAAAATAAAAAAAAATGAAAAAATACATCAAATGAACTCCAAAAATTTTTGAGAATTTTTCTGGGAGTATTAGAACCCTATTTGACCACACTCGAAGTTTTTTGAATTTTTTAGGGTTTAGGGAAAAACAAAAAAAAATGTGGGAGGAAGTAATTTACTGAAAAACAAGAAAATGAAGACAATACCAACTTACGGCAGATCAACCTCTAATACCATGTTAAGATATGAAGAGAGAAAGAAGGAGAAGAAGTAGAGAGGAAGAGAAAGATTGAATGAATAGTAGTTGCTGAGAGAAAGCCCCAAAAACCAGATCAGAGTTATCTCGGTTACGCCCATGTATTTATAATAGTAAGCCAGCAAGTGCATAAATACCCCTAATAGCTGTAAGACATCTCGTAACAATTTTTCAATAATTTTGGAATTGAAGATATTACGGAGTGACCTAATATTAGGTCGACAATAGGCAAAAATGTATTTAACAAGCATTAACTTTTAAATGCCTTCAACTTCATCCTCTATCTCGTCTTCTTATGGCCGTGAAAAGATGTATGGCATACATCCACATTGTGTGCCTCAGCCGGTTCACTTATGGGCCAAAACGGCCCCAACTCAACACAAATTTTTTTTCAAAAAAAAATCATCTCTTTGTGTGTGTATATAAGACAATAATCACAATTTTTTTTTTTGTGTCCATTCTTATCATGTTCTTGCTTCAATAGTGCTTTTTCATAGAATCAGTTAACAATGGTGGGCAACTGCAAACATTTCTGCAATTAGTCTTGACTTAGCATATTGATGGCTTTTTTTCTATTTTCTTAATTTGAATGCGAAATTGTTTGTAATTGGCCTCTATTCTTTTGCGGCTGTCCATTTCGATTTTTCTACTACTATTAATTACTGTTTTTGTTGTGTTTCAATTGGGCTTCAGTGTTATTGCTGCTTTGTTGTTTTGATATTTTAATAGTGATGTCTGGAAAATTATTTGTAAAGTATGTTATAAAATTCAATATTGTGAAAAATTGATTGCGAAACCGAATGAATGATCAATGGATGATTGATAGCTTAATTATTATATTTATCTATACTACTATAAAATGTCAATAAAAACGAAAAACTTTTGATTGACTACAATAGCCAAAAAAAATGTAATACCCATACTATCCAATTTGTGACTTATAATAAAATATTAATACTATTTGTGATTGTGGGGGTTGGGTGGACTGTTGGACTGCTGCAATTAACAAATGGATAACTCCCATTTTTCCAAACACCAAATATAATGTAACCTCCCAAGTTGCTTAACTTTCCAACTTTGCACTCCACTGTCTTTCTTCCTTCCTCCCCCACCGCATCTTTTACTCTCCGTCATATATATCCACCTATTCAAGCCAAACCTCTCTCTCCACCATCCCTTATTCAATCATTGGTTTCTCTCTCTTTATCTCTTTCCTTTGCATCAATTGATTGTTTTATGGTTTTGGTAAGGTCTTCATTGAGAACTATATTCAGTTCACAATTTTCGGGTAGTCCATGCTTTGGGTGCTCAGTGGTGCATCGAAAAAAGGATGATGCTACTGCCTAGAGAGAAGTAGTTTGATTTTTTTTTTAACTAAGCAAGAAAACTTGTGATCGACTCTCGAAAAAACTGGTGGAATACAGTAGTTGGTTTTTAGCTCGAATGCACCTCCAATCTTCACAATTCTTTGTCCTTCATGAACAAACGTCTTTTATTTCTAGAATTTTCACTTCATTTTTTTTTCATTTGTGTTTGCAGAAAAGTGACAGTAAATGAACAAGAAAAGAGAAGTTAAATGTTTATGATTTCATAAAAAAATTGAATGTTTTTTTGTTTCTACAATTTTGATTTCCTCTCCTCACGAGTGTTACTCTCCTAGACAACATCTCATTCCCATACACAATCTGACACAAGTACAAGGGAAAGAGAAGTGAAAATGGTGGCTCTATAGCATGGAATTTGTGTGTAACATCTGCATGGAATTTGTTGTTTCTCCATTCATCACTCTCCAATAAGTCCCCGGTTTGTACTTTGTTCAGGACCTCTTCAATTTCATTTTGTTGATGTCACATGGTAAAACCGTAAAAGAGTTCAAATCCTTCTTTAACAATTCATTTGTTCATTCTTTTGATTATTGCTTCATTAGTGATTCAATTTGCGCAGAGAAAATATAGTTTTAGTTTTAATTCTTGGAAGCTCAAGGCAAGGAACTTCATTATTAAAACAATTGCAATTA
>CAUOFW020006654.1:0-23327 GCA_963454935.2 Ilex paraguariensis | reverse complement strand
TACGACTAATATCTCAAAATGCTATCTCCAAGGTAATTGAGGTGTGTGTAGACATGTGCATCCACTGAGTTTTTGTTTGTAGGGATGACAGTGGACTAGGAAAAAAACGGGTTTTCGTCCAAATCAGTCCTTTGGACCGGGGATGGACTGTACGTATTGAACGGTGGACGTATACAAAAATACCTGTATAAACATGTGCGGGGATGAAGGCGGAGATGGACTTATCCTTACGCCCATCCCGTCCCCGTTACCCGTTATATAATATTATATATATATATATATATATATATATATATATAAAACTCTTAATTAAAACCCTTTGTTTTGATTCTCTGCTAGTTAGTTTCGTGACTCAAAATTATAATGTTTGTGCTTCCTTGATATCATCTTGTGATCCATTTCTTGTTCATAGTGAGGTATTTATCTTTTGATGCATCGAGTCACTGCCACATTTTTTCAACTGAGACCTCCTTTGTGCTCCTGTTACTTCAGTCTCATATGACAATTGCATTGTTGCTTTTAGAATTTAGATTAAAGAATAGTTTTAATTCTCCTTTCCCAATTCTAGATTTAGATTTTAGAGACAGGTCAAAGGATAGAATAAGATGTGTGACAATGCAATGATTTGTAGTAACAAGGTTGGAGAGAACACAAGATGGTTAATTTAAAAGGGGTGTGACTATCTGGCAGCCTTAGTTTTGTCATGTATTGTAGAAGGGAAACAGATAAACAAAAGAAATAGGGCAGCAGCCCTGGGTTGGTTTAATGTGCATTTTGGTGGTGTTTCTAGGGCTGTTTCTAGGCTATTTCTGGTGCTGTTTTGGGGTTGCTTCTGTGCTATTTTTCTAGGGCTATTTTGTTGTTGTGATTATGTTAGAGGTGCTACTGTTTCGTTGTCAATGTTGCTCCTGATGTGTTTCTTTAGTGTTGTCGGAGCATTGGATTTAGTAAAACATTAGGATGTTTATTGGATTTAGAGATCTTTAGTTAGAGTTATTATTTGCCACACTTTTTATATTGTTACCTCTTCTATTCTTGATCATAGCAAAAAAAAAAAAAATTAAATTATTTTTAATCTTTAGAATTTTGGATTATGTTGACTTGAACTTGAACTTGGGCTTAGACTTAGGCTTGGGCTTGGGCGGGTATGGGAGAAGCGGGGATGGGGACGGGGACGGGGATTATAAATTTACCCTTGGACGGGGATGATGATGAAAATTATACCTGTTAGTGGGGGTGGACTAGAGATGGATGAAAATTTTTTAAGTGGGTACGAAGATGAAGACTATACCCCCCACCCCCGCTTCGGTCCATTGACATCCCTAGTTGTTTGTGTTAACCAAGAGAGAGAAAGTATTACCGATGCTGTCGGTGGTAGGAAATGCGTGGTTGATGGTGGGCCCAAACTTTATATGGGTGGGCTTAGTGTTTTGGGCTAGATGTTTGGCCTAGTCCTTTTCTCTTTGGTTTGGGGCCAGCACAAATGATACATTCAATCCCAATGTAATCATTACACCCAATATTTAGTCCAACAACAATGTGTTGCAATCCCAATGTGAAGCTGGGTGCGAAAGGCTTGCAAATGGCTTAAAAACATGAGAATTTGGATCAAATCTGGGAACAATCCCAACCACTTTTGTCTACCTTAGTACTTCTAGGGGCTGTTTGTTTGAAGTATTAGAGTGGTACAAATGGGTGGTATTAGGGAAATAGTATGTAGGACCCACCTTATACCTTGTTTGTTTGTCATTTTATCATTAGTACTATTTTTCGGGTCATAATACCGACCTAACATGAACAGGGACTTAAATGCCTTGTATACGGTGCTATTGAATACTACCTACTAGGTGGTATTATCTTCTCGGTACAAATGAAAGGATGGTATAAGAGACTAAAATGACACAAATGCCGTCATGTACAATTGTCTTTTTAAGGTTACAAGGTTATAATTATCTTTTTACCACCCATAGTTGCAATTGTTGACTTTTTTAAATAGGTATTGCACAGATAATGTTTGTGACAAACAAATAAGGGAAATGATGAGATAATAGTTTAAGACTGGGTATAATATACCATTGAATAAGAATAAAATAGAAATGATTTCTAATACCACCAAAATCTAATACTCAAAACAAACAGCCCCTAGAAGATGGTTTTAGCCGTGAATTATCAATGAACATAGACAATCTGGTCAAAATATGAGGTGTCTGGCGTTTGCGGGAAGCCGCTTTGTGGGTTAGACCTAGAAAACACGAGATACTATTGGAAACCTTGTTGGAATTTTCTATATGATAATTAATCGATAAATATTTATGTTAAATCTCTTTTTATTAACTTCAATTTTTAGAATAGTTAATAATTCAATATGGTATTAAAGTATAGAGATCATGAGTACAAGGCCAGCCCAAATGGTGGGTCAAAAAAGGGCTCCAAAATATGATGGAATAAAGGGTCAAAAAAATACCAAGATTCACTCTTCTCTTCTTTAGTAAATTGGGTAAATTTTATGGATACCTCCTTGACATTTAGTTTTATTACTCGGACTTCTCCTAATATTTTAGAAATTAAACTAAGACTCCAATAGTTAAATGGGGTTAATGATTTTGATAAAAAAAAACTATTTTTTCCCTTTCATTATAACTGAGAATAACTAGCTAGCTAGAAATATATGCGGGTCCTAGTCAACCCAATTTGAAGCCCTTTCACTTGATTAGGTCAAAATAAATAAGTTTAAAAACAAACTAAACCTATATCCAGACCCATTCACAAACTTCAGCCCTAACCCAAATCATCTCCTTCTTCACTCTCTCTCTCCGCCAAGCAGACAACCGCCAAGCAACCTTTCTCTATGGCCACACAACCTTTCTCTCCATGACCTCCAACCTAAAATCAAAACTTCCCCGTTGCACCCAACCATGAACTCCCCCTATCTAGCTACTCCTCAGCCACCCCACCCCTGATGCACCCTCCCCACCTGCTGTAAATACCCCATCCCTTATTCTTTTCATCATTTAACACAAAACCATCATCTAAATATTAAAAATTCACCACATATTTATAGATCTAAAAAATAAATTGTCTAATTGAAAAAGGGGAAAGAGTTTAGGGGTGAAATTAGTATATGGTTGAAAATTAAGTGGTGGTTGTGTGAATAAGGAAAACTAAGGGGGGGACCTACGTGTAAATGGGTGAAAAAAGGGTGAGTCAGGGAGGATGCTTGTCTCTCCCTTAGCCTCATTTCCTTTTTCACGTGTATGTGTGTATGTTTAACGTAAGAGAGGGGAGTGAAAAGATAAAGAAGAGATGGGTTGGGAGGAAAAATAACCCGATGGATGAGCTTCGGTCTTTCTTTTCAAAATCAGCATGTAATGAACCAGTTTTCTTGGTTCAAAACAGATTTTGTTGAAGAATTATAAGAGAGCAACTCCTTTAGGTAAGAAATTATGTTAATAATTCTTTGTATTTAGTTGTTTAAAAGCATAGGAAAAGGGTTGGGTTTTGGGTTTTGAATTTCCGTTGTGAGGGATGTTTCAATTTCGATTTTGGTTTGGTTTATGAATTTTGATATTGGATATGTTATCCATATGGGTATGTGATGTAAATCGTAATAGCTCTGATATCAAATTGATGTAGATCGTATTAGGGAAGAATTAAGGATGAGAATAGAAGAAGAAAGAGATGAGAAAAGAAGAAAGGGATGAGAATAGAGAGAGAATTTTAGGAAGAAGATTCAATATTAATAATCAATTTTAGGAAGAAGATTCAATATCAATAATCAATAATCAAAGTCTAGTCCCTCAACAAATATGTATCCCCTATATATATAAGGAATTCGCAAATCCTATATATATAAGGAGATCATAAACCCTAAAATAAATAAATAATCAAAATGACAACTAAACCATTAAAAGTTGAAAGAAATTACTTAAAAACTAAATATTAAAAGTATCTAAATAACTATCATAATTAATCTATAATATATATTTAATTCCTACACGATCCCCATCATTCTCCTCTGGTTGAAAAAAAACTCTCATCCGGAAAGTCTTCAAAGTAGAAGTACCCCCAAGAGAGCAGGATGAAGATAACATAATGCCTCATCTAAAATGAAAGAACCATGGACTTCTTTCCATCGACTAGCATAAATGCAAGAATCTCTATCTGTATAAACACCTGCGAATAAAATAGGAGGCTCTAGAGTACCTCGATTAAGCAACATGTCCTCCCAATAAAAATTTGGACTAATACTAACATTCAATGAAAAATTAAGCAAATAAACATTAGATCCAAACTCAAGAGTAGCAAAAAAATTTCCATTAGATTTGAACAATAGGCATTCAATGGGACAAGACATCAGTGACAAATGAGTAACTATAACACCCTGGTGCTGAAAATAAAAAAGTACAGACTCAATTGAACACTTGACAGTAGACAAAGAATCAAAGTTAACACTCTCAAGTGAGGCAGAATCCAGAATAATGTCAACAATCTCAGATTGGGAAGAATCTGTAACAAAGTCATGATGACTTGGACAAGTAGACATAGAATAGTCACTATTAGATTCTGTAATAAATGACTCGATTGGTTTAATATCTTGCATAGATGTAGACTCAACAAACTTTTCTACAATTTTCAAGATCAATGATGGTTCAAGAATTGACACAAAGACTCACACACACTTTCTTTCGAAATGGACTCTTGTGGGTGCAAAGGAGGAAGACTCTGATATGACGAAACTAAATGAGGGAGTTGGAAGTCCATATGAGTAACATTTTTTCTTTATCTGACACTAAAATATCTAAATCTTTTGCCACATTCGAATTAGGAAGCATGCAAAAATAACATGGACATCGTTTAAGTAATCATGATACTCATATGTGACGGAATTAAAATTGGAAGATGTCCTATCAGTAGACTGTGATTGAGAACTCATCAAGGTATAGTTGGATTTCTTATAAAATCTCTCAACCGTTAGAGCATATTGATAGGCTGCAACTAACGTATTAAAAGTGTATTGTTTAACCTCCCTACTAATTTTTTGTCTCAACCCAAAAATAAACTGATCAATTGTCCAAGGTTTTTCAACAATGTCACACAAGTACATGAGATAATCAAACTGGGCAAAGTAATCAGAGATACTAGAAAAATGTTGTATAAGATTGAGCCATTGGTCATAAACTTGATCCATATAAGAAGTAGGCAAATACTTCTCTTTCAATTTATATCTTATTTCAACCCAAGTGATAGGTGATTCTCCTAAGGGGTCTAGGCTTCTTTGGATTGTTTGTCAATACTTCTTAGCGGAACCCTCCAACATCAATTTAGCAAAACGGACACAATAGGAATCTAACGTGCCATGCCAATCAAAATATTCTTCTAAATTAGCTAACCAATCCAAGAATTGATTGGGATCTGGAGTACCACAAAATGTAGAAGGATCTTTGATTCGTTTGGTCATATGGGTTGACTCTATGTAAACATTTTTTGACTTCCTATGATGATGACATTGAGGAGAGATTCTTGAAATATGCGTATTAGAGAAACTCATGAGTGACTCTTGGAACTAGGGAATGACGCCAAAACAAGTTCAAGAATGTAATTGACAAATAATTTGGATCCTTTGCAATTTTTTTAATTTTTCAATGAATAAAAATATCAGTTTCAAATTTCTATAGGAGTATGCATACCATAATCAAGAGAAAATTTTGAAACTTTTTGGGAATGATTCTACAATTTTATGAATTTATTGGGAATATTTTTTGTAATTCTGGAACTTCTGGGAGGAAGATTTTGTAATTTCTAAAACTTCTAGTGGTGATTCTGTAATTTCTAAAATTTTCTGGTAGTGATTCTGCAACTTCTGAAATTTTTTGGGTTGTTTCTATAATTTTTGAAGACCTCTTGGAATGTGTCTGTAATTTTTGGGACTTATGGAGATGTTTCTGTAATTTGCTGAATCTGCTGGGAACTTTGGTTCAAAACTTAACCCACCAGGGTACTGTTACAGCGACGAAATATGATAAAAAAATTTGTTTTCTCTTTTTTTTTTCTTTTACTGATGAACAACGTTTTTGGATAAATAGTATTTTTTTTATGAACAGTACATGGATGAACAGTGCACCCGTGAACAGTGCGATGAATAATAACTTCGTTTTTTTTTTAAAAAAAAAAAATTTTGAATCGAAGTTGGGCTTTGATACCAAATTGATGTAAATCGTAATAGCTCTGATATCAAATTGATGTAGATCGTATTAGAGAAGAATTAGAGATGAGAATGGAAGAAGAAAACGATGAGAAAAGAAGAAGTGGATGAGAATAGAGAGAGAATTTTAGAAAGAAGATTCAATATCAATAATTAATAATCAAAATCTAGTCCCTCAACAAATATTTATCCCCTATATATATAAGGAATTCACAAATCCTATATATATAATAAGATCACAAACACTAAAATAAATAAATAATCAAAATGACAACTAAACTCTTAAAAGTTAAAAAAAATTACTTAAAAACTAAATATTAAAAGTATCTAAATAACTATCATAATTAATCTATAATATCTATCTAATTCCTACACGATTCCCATCAGTATGCTATTAGTATGGGTTTCATGTGAATAAGTGTTTGTAATGGGTGTGTGAGGGTTTGAGGGTGTTAAGGTTGAAGAAAAGAGCAGAAATGAAAAAGGATTTATGTTAGACTTTTACTGGCAGGAAGTGATGTTCTATTGATAGACTGATCATTTGTGAGGTGTTCTATTGATAGGAAGTGATGTCCTACCGGTATAACGATATTCTCTGAGGTGTTCTACTGGTAGGAACATGAAATTTTCACCACTTTTGTCTCTAATTCATTAACCATTCAATTTCAAGACTTTTCAAAGAATACTAGTGGGTTCAAATTAATTTTAATGAATTTTAATTACCTACAAATATGTCGATAAATCCATGGGTTTGAATACATTATTGTAAAGGAAATGGGGTATTGAAAATGTATTGGGTTAAGCCCAATTACGTGTTGAGAATGATATTTATGTGACTTGTGACGAAGTATGTTAGGTATTGAGGTGATGACGTTAGTGTTAGATTTACCTAAAGTTACATAGGGAGATTAAATCCAAGTTTGAATTTAATCCGAGGTGACTGTATTGATTCATATTGATTGAAAGTATGTTTATATGTTTATTGACTGTACTTATGTAAAAAATCATGGAAGGTAATTTGGTAGGTTATAATTTGTGAAATTGTGATTGTTTGTTACTAGGTATATTTATTTGTAATGGCCAGACGGTAACTTAATGGTTTAAGGATTGTGAATTGGTGTTGGGAATGGTTTCAAGTGTTTGAATTGATATTAGGTGCTTACCAATATCTGGTTGTCAAGACTACTGCGCATAAACAGTAGCGATATAATAGTTGAAATTGTCGAGCGTAAATGGTAGCGATGGATTGCCGAGACTGCTAGGCAAAAACAATAGTGATACAATTGTTGAGACTCGCGAGTGAGATCGGGTAGCGAAAACTGTATGGGATATCGAATATTGCATAGTAAATTTTGGATATTGTTATTTGGATGTTGAATATTGATTGTTGAGTATTGGATGTTGGATATTTAATGTCAATTCTATTTTAAATGTGTATGTGAGATGTAAATATAATTGTTTAGTACTTATGCGTTTCCTTTTAATATGTCTTAAATATACTCACTGAGCATGTGGTTTGCTCACCTCCCAACAATGATTTCTTTTCAAGTTCTTGGAATATAGGAGGTGGTTCACTAAATAGTTTAGTTTGGCGTGGAGAAGTTAACACCAGAGTTATTGTATACATGTAGTAAAGACATTTAAGGGTACTAACAATGCATTACGTGCGTCGCATGTGAATAATATTTTTTTAAAAAAATTAATAAATAAATATTTGGTATATGTGTACTTGAATTAAATATCATCTCAAATTTACCAAATTTATTTTTTTATCTCTCATGCTCCATTATAAATTTTTTGAAAATTTTGTATATTTTCAAGAGTTCTTGTCCTTACTTTAAGAAAAATAATAAAAAAATAAAATAAATAATTAAAGTTCTGTTTTATTTCTATAATTTTGTAATTGAAAGTGATTTTTTAGTGATGTTTGAAAATCAAATTAATTTGATTAAGTTTTTACTTATAAACTATCGAATAAAATAAAAATAATTATCAATATATCAATCATAATGGAACTTACTGTATTTAGGGTTAGTTAGATAAATTAAGATAAAATTTAATATACAACGCTATAGTAAATATTATAAAACATATTAAGATTTAAAAAAAATTAAAGCTTTCTCATAAAATGTTAGCATAGTTTAAAAAGTTTTTGTAACAAAAAAATCATGTAAAATTATATATACATTATTTTTAATCTTAAAAATGAAATGGTTAAATATTTTGATGAAAAATAAAATATACATATGTAGTCATAATATTATCTTTATAAATGAGATAAGTAATAATATATTGATGGAGTTTTTGAAGATTTTTTTGAATATTTTGTTAAAATTTAAATTAATGCATATATTTTTTAAGAATAATGTAATCAATTAAAAATTTTCATAAAAAATGACATTTATAAATAGAGAATAGATAATTAGAAAATTAATTTAATTAAGATTTCACTTATAAATCATTGAATAAAATAAAAAGTAATTATCAATACACAAATCATATTATAATCTCAATGTATTGAGGATTATCTAGGTTAATTGGAATAAAATTTAATATACAATACTATAATATATATTATAAGGCATATTAATTTTTTTGTTAAAAAAAATTGAATTTTCACTTAAAATCTTAACACAGTCTGAAAAGTTTACTGCGGCTAAAAAATTATGTAAAACTATATATACATTATTTTTTATCTTAAAAATTAAAGGGTTAAACATTTTGATGAAAAATAAAATATAAATATGTAGTCATAATATTATCTTTATAAATAAGGTGAGTAATATTATATTAATGGAATTTTTGAAGGTTTTTTTTTTTTTTGAATATTTGCTAAAACTTATAATTATGCATATATTTTTGAGAGTAATATAATCAATCAAAAAGTTTAATAAAAATTGATATTTATACATAGGTACTATATAATTAAAACTGATTTTAGATGTAATTGGAGCTTTAAATACATAAAGATGTGATGGTAATTTAGATATTAATTGTGAAATGATATAGTGACTTTTTTAATTCATTATGAGAGTAAAATAGTGAATCAAAAATTTTTCATGTTAAGGTAATTTTATTAGTAGTATATATGATGCTCTAGTTGTTGTGCCACTGCATTGAATTGTATATTTACAGGAAAAATGTGTATTGAGTAAATGAGTTTGATTAATGAAGTACAACTTATATTACTGTGGTTTAAATAATGATTTAAAGATTAACATGTTAGGATTAACCACATCCTAACTCTTTTTTGGGATGGGGTGGTTCAATCGATCTATGCTCGCTAACTTTTGCTAGAGCGATCTCTTTATGATTTAGGGAAGAAAATGAGAAAAGGCCGCAGAAGGTAGCACAGAGCTCGCTTGACCAGTCTTTATGGTCGCTCGAGCGGTGTTTATGGTCGCTTGAGAGGTTCCTGTCTTAGTCTCATTTGAATGTGTTTTTCATTCTAGCGACAACCACCCTATGATTGGCTTCCCACCGATCATGCGATAGTTCGCAAATTTGAGTTTTTTTATTTACTAAGACTATCCTTATTTCAGACCTATAAATAGAAAGAGTTTCCCAAATCTAGATTATGTATGTTGTGAGCACTAGAGATTCAATCCAACCTGACAAATTGGAGTTGAAGATCTTGATGGTTAGATAAACTCATTGGTGTATGCATACCAAGGATTGTTGGTGTGTCCATAATTACTCAAGGCCTAGATAAACCGTGTAACAGGGAGGTCCAAATGAAGCTACACTAGACATCAAAGTCGACACTTTGGCGAAGAGACAACAAGGTAGGGGTGTCAAACGTATCGTGTTTGTGTAACCAACATGTTGTGTTATTCATGTCGTGTCATTGTTATTCGTGTCGTGTTCGTGTCAAGATTCACGAAAAAAAATCTATTTAGCGTGTTCTGAGTATTAAACATTAGTTTAGACTATTTACTATGAGTACTTAATAATCGTGTCAATTTTATAATCATTTGTGTTGGGTTTGTATTGGGTTCGTGTCAACGGATCAGAGTTGACACCCCTACAATAAGGAAATGAGCGTTTGACTATGGTATGAGTTGAAGTATAAGTCTTGAGCACTTATATGTTGACTTAGCAATTAGTGGATTAGGCTTTGGAGAACCCCGATTGATTTCCCACGGTTTTTCCCCGAGAAGGGTTTTCATGTCAACAAATCGCGTGTGTTCTTCCTCTTTATTGTATACACTTGTTATTGTTTATACACACGTGAACTATGTGTTTGTGGATTTGATTGATTGAATATTCATCCATACATAGTTGTGCTTTAGGTTTGGGTTTGGAATCTCAGTGAAATAGATTGTAAGCGAATTAATTTTACATTAATTAAAATCAATCGTCATGATAAAAAGGTGGTTGTGGTAATTAAAAGGGTTCTCACATTAATTGCTGAATCTTTGTGAGAAGAGGTAAATGTGGTGGGTTAGGTTTTAATTGGTAATCAATTGTGCTAAAATTGAAAAACTTATTCATCCCCCTTTAGGTATAGTATCTTGAACTCCACGTGTATAATCGTGAGAAAAAATCAACATTGAGTTCCCTCTCCCGAAACAAGAAGTTATTAAGTTAGGACCAAGTCTCATTAGGTTAAAAATAAAATAGTGAAATATTAATTTTACTATCTAAATGGTTAAGTTGTGATAATTTGGTGATTATGTTGGGGTTCGACGCAGATCTGGCATAAATCTGATATCCTGCACCTTATCGTACTGACAGCTTACACCAGCGCCACTTTGGTACCCACTAACAATCCACTCCCGTGTTGGATTTCCTTGTCGAGTAGCGCTAAAGTTGAATTCGAAAGCCACCTGTGTCCACCGAAGTCAATAGCTGATGCAACAAGATTTCTGAAAATTTAATTTTTTTTTTTGTATTTTTGTATTTTTAGTTGTAATTTTTCTTAAATAAATGGTGAAGCCCTTACATCCCCAGCTAATAAATTCTCGAGAATCAAAATTGACCTGAACTTTGAAGTTTGTTGTGCTTTGTTTTGCAAGTTTGAAGAGACTCAAACACTTTTCCATGCTTCAACCACTTCTCCAATACAAAGGGCAAAACAATGGTAGCGCCATATAGTAGTATTTTAAGGCTTTCTAGTAGAACTCCACATTTGTTTTGGAGAAATAGAAAGCCTTTCACCATACTAGACATATAGAAATTGTGAAATTGGATGAGTTCACTATCTTGAGTTCACTGTCTTTGAGTTCACTGTCTTGCGTTCACTAGTGTTGCCTAAACGAAGCTGGCCATTCCCAAATCACACAAAACAAGACCTTAAAGTTTAGAGAATTTAGAGTTTGGAATGATAACAACGACGAGCTTTCTATGGTTTTCTATTGTTGCAAGAGAGAGGTAGGTGACTTTCTTTTCATGTAAAAAGAATGTGCATTTGAGACAAAAGGAAAAATATGACCATATCATTTTTGTTTTTGACTAAACTCATAGGCGGTACTAAACCTAAAGTTATGCTTTTTCGAATTTTTAAGTTATAATTCAAATTCATATGATTGACAAAAAAATTTATAATTAAAACGAATTAGTGTTATAGTTTAAAAAAATTATGAACGATCATGAAGAACATCTATAATCTATAATCTATAAATCTTTAAAATGTCAAGATACATGAAAAATTTTATTTGGACACTTTTATCCTCCAAAATTTTAAAAATGCAAAGATTACCATTGGAATTGGAATACCACACTTGTGACATTCGTAATATTAAATGAGTCATTAAATTTTTCATAGTGAGCATTATTGTATTTGCTTAGTGTAGATATATCACTCTAATAAATCTTATAATGTCAAAAATATTATATTAGCTTTTCATCTTCCAATATTTTCATGTTGTTATTAAGTCTGCCATGTGTGAGGTAGGATAAACGAAATGTCATATCAATTTGTCTTTCTTATAATAATTAGCATAATCGTCTACTATATATATATATTATACTACTTCTAATCTATATCTATATTTATACCAGGGGCGGAGCTAGGATCCTCTCTTAGAGGGGGCAAAAAAATGACTAAAAAAAATTTACTAATTGATACAAAAAATTTAAAGTTCAAGCATGACAAAGTGTTTTAGAATCAAGACAATATTATTATATGAAACTACAAAATAAAATTTCGTTTAAAATATGATCTATAAATAACTTTTAAATCTCAAAAATAGGTTATAAGTGATTATTTTAAGTTCAATAATACTACATTAACCAACATTTGGGACCAAATAAAGAGCCTAAATGACATGACAGTCTAATCAGCCTTCTAAATCAGCTGTCATGTCATTTAATAAAACAGGCTAATTAGCTTTTTAAATTAGCTACCATGTCATTTGAGCTTTTTATTTAGCCCCAAATTTTGATCAACGTGACATTACTATTTTAAGTTACTTAAAGAAAAAGGGTTAGGGATAACTTTTCACATTTATTTTTCTCAATCGAAAAATAAAACATTTGTTTCAAGCGGGCGATGAGGCAGTGAGCTACTAAGTTGTTTAAAATAAAAATAAAAAAAAAACTTGGATCACTATTAATTCTCAAAAAATTAGGGGGGCAAGTGTATTAAATTTAAATAAAGTTAAGTCCCTTAATATGTGAGTTGATCAAAAGTTCAATGGGGGCAAGTGCCCCCATACCTCATAATGTAGCTCCGCCCTGATTTATACTACTTCTAAAGTGGCTCAAGGAGAAAAAGTTTTAATTTCCTTATTACCCTTTAATAATTCTATAATGTCAAACATGTCATATTATCTTGAGTAATGCTATTGAGACCTAATTTGTTGACTTAATTCACTATGACCTTTGGATTAACTGTAGGGCCCATCAAATATTGAAACTTAGTGTTGATCCAATGGCTCCATTGAAAATCATATCATTATGTCAACAAATTAGATCAAATTTTTAGGTTCAAATAGTATTACTCTATCATCTTATATTTAGCTCTTAGACTCTTCAATTTCTAAGAGTAAAAACTCTTTACATTTTATCTTGTTTACTCACTGTTATAAATTTCATTTCATCCTCAAATTCCAAAACATATGGACTAGCAGACGGCCGGTCCTCACACCGGCTCTGTCTCTTCCCCTTTCTTTCCCTTTCGGTTGCCGCCCACACTTCCGCGCAATGTTCATTATGAGTCTATTGCATGGACAATTCAAACGTCAATTTACATGCACTTTGGGCCATGCAGTTGAAATTTGAAAAGAACTAATACAAACCATCCATACATCAGATGGCCATGACCCTGTAACCCAACACATATTCTTCTAATCTCATTATCCTTGTCATCTCTCAAGTCTCATTTTCCATCAGCACATTAACCAAACTCCCACAGATGGTGAAATTGATGGAGGAGTGGGCTCATCATCAGCTTCTTTCTTATACTTTTCTTCGGCTTCCTGTGGTAATTGACTATTTGATGAAGGTCAAGTGACATCCTTAGGAAAGATTTTGTTATTTTCATTCATAGTAGATACGTAACAATTCATGGATGTATTTTTAATCATGTGTTAGGAGCAAGAAAAAAATCATGTTTCCACATTTCTTGAACTAGACATATACAGGCATGTGTAGACATGTTCAAAATTATTTTTTCTTATTTTTTTTCTACAGCTTGATGGTGCTTTGGAGTTGGCAAGCATTGATAAGAGGATATTTGCTAGAGTTCACTTGCTTGAAAATGTATAACGGTAACATTCTTCAATCGTTCATATTATTTTCCATGCATTTCTCCGCTGGATAGGCATCCTCATTGTGCTGAAATCAATATTCTTAAAGGTCATGCTCGATCATTAGTTGATCACATGAAAATTTAGAAGTGCTTGGCTGATGATTTTTTTTTGGTCATCTTTCGAGTACTCTTTGTGTCAAAACTATTCTATTGTTGCTTTTTTTTTTTTCTATCTTGTGAATACTCTCTGTTGGATTTGGACTTTTGTGCCCATATTGTGAGCTCTATTGGCTTTCTAGGAGAACCTATTGTTTACACTACTATTGAATTTTATGCCAACAGGGATAGCTTGCTTGGGCCATATATTGAACTTGTTGATGCCAAGAGTAAAACAAAAAGTTAACAACTATGGCATTGTGGGGGACAAGTCATGAAAGGCAAGTTGTAGCATATTCAGGAATATCCTTGCTTGTTATGCTATTTAGGTTTTTTCATCATGGATTGTTTGCTTGTAACTTTGTATGCCTTTGAAACATAGCAAGATGAGGGCTTTGAGAACTGGAGTAGGTTTTTGCATCATGGATTGTTTGCTTGTAACTTTGTATGCTTTCGAAACAGAGAAAGATGAGGGCCTTGAGAACTGGAGGAAACAGTGATAAGTCTAAAACATGTTATGTTGGCAGTCAATGAGGAACTTGACCTATGCACTAGACAAATCGTATGTATTTTATCTATTGGAGGTTTTTTTTCCTGTTATAAGCTTCTTTTATATGTGAAAATTATTAATGGTCTAAAATTTTATATTCTTTTTTTCTTGTGTTTTTGGCGGTTGATATGGAAATTTTATTGTTATCCCTTACCGAAAAGCATAATTGGGAGAAGCAAGATATTTCGTCACATAGTTTGAGGCAACTGATGCCAGTCAATTCTTTCCATGTTGTGACAAACTTGCTTATAAGGTGTTCACAATTCCTTTTCTCTCTCGTTGTGTGTGTTTGGTCATATACGTTATAATTTACTGGACTAACTAAAATAATTTTTTGAATATGAAATGCAGAGTTTTTTGAGCAAATTGACTAACAATATATTATTTTTTTTCTTTTGGCATGTTAGTTGAAGGATATGAGGCATTATTTCATCTCTCTAATGTTGAACACACCTGACAATGGTCATCTTTAATTTTATTTTGACCTCAGTAGCTTTTGAAATCCCTGAAATTTTAGGGTTGGTTTGACCTCATTATTATGAAGTCCATATATAAGCAATCGCTAAGCTAACATGGTTGAGGAAAAAAGATGGCCATCACATGACATGGTCCCTTCACATATACCAAACGACTTTCTTAAACTATGCTTGGTGTGGTATATTTTTTGAGTCACACTTCCCTGGTTAGCTTTTACCTCAACCCTATTACCGAAGAGGAAAAAATTCGAGAGTGATATATCTAGGATTATACCAAAAAAAGAACTCTTGGATTTGATTATGGTGGCAATGAAAATTAAATATATAAGTCATTAGCTTTTAACATATCGCAATTCTCTTGACAAGAGTAAAATGCTCATACTTCTTACATAATAGAATTGTAAGTGAATCTTGCACAATTATTTTTCATTATTTAAAATCAACTTATACACTATTTTTCACCTCTTAATTTTTAGGATAAACTTGTGTTTGTGTTGTACTTCTTGTAGTGATAATTAGAAACTATTATGTAATGCATGCAAGGATTGAACAAGGAACCCTCATTGTTGCAATTCTCTCATGCTCGCAGCTTTGTGAGAAAGCTTGTTTTAAATTAGTAACTCGTTGAACTTGAACCTATCAAGGGTTTTATGACTTTGCAACCACAAGCCAATTTAAAACTAATTTCTCATGCGAATCAGTGGTTTTGATTACTGGTTACCTGAGCAATAGTTAGAATTTTGTTATTGTTAAAATATCTATTGAATAGGGTTGTTTGACATTTTTTTGTCTTTAGCTTTGGTTGACATTCACAAATATAATTTATAATTGTTGTATATAATTTAAAGGTGACTAGAACAGTCACTTCAAAGTTATGCAGGTGCAAGGCCTATGCATCATTATTTATAAATCATACATATGAATTGTGAGGTTATGATTGTTTGGCATCATCATAATAAGTTGATTATATTTGGTCAGATCACCACTACGAAATTAGAAATCAATGATGGATCTAATAAGTTGATATTTGTAACAAGTCAAAAAACAAAAAATTATTATTGTAATTCAAAATGACAACATTCTTCGAAATTCCTATATTGTCCTTCAATGACAATTTGATCAAGCAATACTTTGCTGTAAAAATAAAAAATAAAAAAATTGTAAATTAAAATTGTTCATGTGCAATGCACTTGTGCATCAACTAATAATTTTTAAAGATCAAATTGTATTTAACAAAACACATATTCACATAAAAGAGGGGAAAATATTGTTTTAGTTAACTGTCTTAAGTCTATTGTTCAAGTTCATTGTCTTTTGAGGTCAATGTCTTTTCAGTTCACTGTCTTTAGTTCATTATTTTTTAGTTGGCTGACTTGGGTGTGTGTGTGGGGGGGACGAAAAAATAGAAGAGAGAGAAAGAATTTAAGAATGAGAGAAAGGAACTTGAGATTTTATTTGGGATGATTTATAAAATTCAAAAAATACTTCTTAAATAAGTTTTTCTCAACAGTACTTTATAAAAAATTACTTTCATTAAATAAACATTAATAAAAGTACTTTATAAAATAAACTTAAAAAAAAAGTACTTTATACAAAGTACATTCAGATTATCAATTAAAAAACACTTATCTCTATCTCAATTTTTATTACATGTCCAAATCATACATAAAAATTGAGTGGTGGCGGTGGGTGATGGATATTGATGGTGATGGTGGGTGGTGATGGTGGGTGGTGGCTAGTGGTAGTGGCGATGGTGCTAGGCGATGGTGGGTGGTGGTGATGGGGTGGCAATGAACGGTGGCAACGGTGAGATGATGGTGATAATGGTAATAAATATAAGAATTAAAAGTCGTGAGTCTGAAAAATACTTTTTAAAAGTAATCACAAACACTTCCTTAAGTAATGACCTTAATTAAGGGTATTTATGTAAAGTCTTGATTTTATGGACTTTTTACTTTAAAAATGTTTAGGCTGGATAACCACGTACCAATGCCGAGCCAACGGGCAAAAGGGGTACCAGGAGGTTTGTAAGGGCCCTCAATTAAGATGTTCTCCTTGGAGAGATCAGTAAGCTTGGAACCAAGCCTTCGAATGTGGAGAGCAACAACCTTCTCCTCAAGGTGATGGGCTAGACATAAACCTTCTTATAATGTACTTGGTTTGTCTCCTCCTCCAAAAGCTCAAGCTGGCCAACAACTTAGTAAAAAAGTAGGACATCACAAAGCTAAGGTTCTCTGTGGCACAACTTAAATGCATGAGACAGACCTCAGCCAAGAGAATGATGATTTGCTTCTCCCACTACTTGTTTGGGGCTTAATGGTGATTCACTTCACACCTGGAATGTCTCGGGTGATATTGAAGGCGCTCGCATTTCACTTTTTACTTATAAGTAATGTTATATAAACTTAAAAATTAGATTTGATAATTACAATCATTGATTTCATTGTAGGTCATAACATTTATTGAGACTTACTACATATTCAATGGTTGTGATTATCGAGTCTAATTTTTAAGTTCATATAACATTACTTTTTAACTATACATTGAATTGAATGCAAATTGTAACTATACATTGCATTAAATTTATGAAATTTATTCACCTAGCCATGTGTACACTATAGCTGACTTGACCGACATAAAAATTTAGAGTCAATCCTCCTATAAATAAAATATACATATATCATAATGGTTATACGATAAGAAATTTTGTTCCTAAAGAAGTGAACAAAATAAAAATAAATTATGGACGGCTACTTATGCGTAAAATGTGATGCGGCCAAGGTTCAAATACGCACAATATATTAGAACCCAAATGGTCTTCTAATTGAAACTCTTGGTTGTTCAATATCAAATGCATGCCTTGTTCGTTGAAAACTTACAGCAAGGCATAGAGAAGTGGCATAGTCATACTTGTATCCTCCATTACTTTGAGAAAGAATAGTCGAAATGCCCTAAAAAACCACAAAATGGACATACCAGTGTATCAATATCATTCAAGCAACTCAATATGTAGAAATGTATTAACATTTTACATATAAGATATATGAGGACAATATAGATGTTGTTAACTAAGTCAAAATTTTATGCATATGAATTGCTCAAACATTGGCATAATTTTTTTGCTTTCAACGAACATGTGCTTATTAGATGATGGGTTTTCACCCACATAATCAGACATTGATGAAGCTTTAAGGAGTGCTTTGCTCGTAACTAAAAAGAAAGTTCGAAAGGATTTAAACAACAGCGGTGCTACATCATTGGATAGTCAAAATTTTAAAGTAGGCAATAAAATAGTGAATTTGGGAAACAAGTCTAATAATCAAAGATGCATTGTAAGACTCTGTCCCTTTTTTCATCTAATAGGTCAAGATTGACTAGAAGTGATTCGTTGTTTTGTTCGGGGTTGGTGAGCTCTGTTCTTGGGGATGAGATGCCCATTTCCACAAGGGCCACCGTTTCAGTACCATAAGCCAAGACAAAGGGCATTTTTTGAGTTGCTATTCTAGCGGTGATTTTGTAAGCTCATAGCACTTTTGACAGATGTTCCACCCATCAACCTTTTAGTGCTTCGAGTTTTATTTTGAGAGCTATCTTAATAGTGCAGGTGGTTACTTCTGCTTCCCCATTTGACTGAGAATGAGTTGGTGCCTAGAAGTAATTCTCTATGCCTAGCTCAACACAAAACCCTTTGAACCTAAGATTGTCGAATTGTTTCCTATTATCTGAGATGGTTACCCTGAGTATTCCAAATCTACAGATTATGGGTTTCCAAGTGAGGCTGTGGATCTTCTAATCTGTAATTTTTGCAAGAGGTTCTATCTCAGTCCATTTGGTGAGATAATTCACCCCAATTGTCGCAAATTTACATTGTCCAGTGCTGGTAGGGAGGGTTTCGAGTATGTTTAATCCCCATTACTAGAATGGCCATGGACTAACCACTAAGGCAAGGCGCTCTGGTGGGCAGTGTGGGATATTGGCATGCAACTGGCAGGTTTGCACCTTTTGATCAGCTCTGCTGCGTCTTTGGACAGGGTAGGCCCAAAATATCCCTGCCGTAGAGCTTTACTAGCCAGAGCTTGAGCTCTGATGTGATTGTCGCAGATGCCTTGATGGATTTCTTTTAAGATGTACTTTGTCTCTTTGATGTCAACACACTTTAAGAGAGGTGATAAGAAGCCTTTTTTGTACAAATTCCCTTGGAGGATGATGAATCTGGAATACTTGTCTCTTAGCCGTGATACTTCTTTGGAATCTATTGGAAGGGTCCCATTCTATAGCTAGTATTTAATTGGGTCCATCCAAGTCAGCTAAGTTTGAACAGGGAATACCTCCTCGACCTCGAAACTTACTGATCGTTCTGTTACGTGCTCAACTGGGATGAGCTTGTCTAAGCTTTTTTGGGAAGCAATGGCCATCTTGGCTAAGGCATCAACTCGAAAATTTTCAGCTCTGGGACATGCACGACCTTAAACTGCACAAACTTTTTTATCAGTTCCTGTACTTTCATCAGATATAGAGCTATTCTCTCTCCCTTAGCCTCGTATACTTCTTCGATCTGTTTCACTACCAGTTGAGAGTTATTGTGAATCACAAGTTACTTTGCTTCCATGAAATGGCCCATCTTGAGCCTAGCAATCATGGCTTCGTATTTTGCCTCTTTGTTTGAAACTTTAAAATAAAATCTTTGGGCGTACTCTGTCTATCTCATCTGGGGAGGTCAGGATCAGTTCAACATCGCTACCTTGGGCTCGCCTCCATGGATGTTTTTTGGCCAGTTGTGAATTCCGCAATGAAATCTTCTAATATTTTCCCTTTGATCGTGGTTCTGAGCTTGTACCTGATGTCGAACTCGCTAAGCTCTATTGCCCATTTGACTAGTCTCCCTGATGATTTTGGCTTGTGCAAGACTTGCTTCATTGATTGGTCTGTAGGGACCTCTATCGTATGAGCCTGAAAATAAGATCTGAGCCTCCTTGAAGCCGTCACCAAAGCTAAGACTAGTTTCTCCATCTTTGGGTACCTTTCATTTGCCCCCCAGAGCCCTGCTGTTGTAGTAGACTGGTTGTTGAGCTCTATCCTATTCTCTAACTAGTGCTGCGTTGGTCGAGAAATTTGAGACAACAAGGTATAAGGTGAGTACCTCTCCCTCTCTAGAGCTTACGAGGACTGGGGGTGCGCTGAGATAATCCTTGAGGATTTTGAATGCCTTCCTGCATTGTGCATTCCACTGAAAATGCTCTTTTCAAGATTTGGAAGAAGGGTTGACATTTATTGCTTGACTTGGAGACAAAGTGACTCAAATCTGATATCTTTCTTGTTAGACAGTGAACCTCTCTTGTGTTTGAGGGCGATTGCATGTCAATTACATCTCTAACCTTCTCTAAGTTAGCCTTTATACTTCGATTGTTGACTATAAAATCCAGAAGTTTTTTGACGAAGACCCCAAATGAACATTTAGTTGGGTTGAGCTTCATTTAGTACTTTTTAAGAATCTGGAAAGACTCCTCAAGGTGGCTGATATGGAACTTAGTTTTCAACGACTTCACCAGCATTTCGTCGATATACACCTCCATTGATGTCCCGATTTGCTTCTGGAACATGCGATTCATCAATTGTTGGAATATGGCTCCAACGTTCTTTAACCCGAACGGTATGACCTAATAGCAGTACAATCCCTACCTAATTATGAAGGATGTCTTCTCCTGATCATTTGGATCCATCTTAATCTGGTTGTAGCCTGAGAAGGCATTCATGAAACTCAGCAGCTCATGCCCTGTTGTGTCATCCATGATTAAATTGATTTTGGGTAGCGAGAAACTGTCCTTGGGGACAGGCGCGTTCAAATCGGTGAAATCAATGTAGAGGCGCCACTTGTCATTGGTCTTTTTTACAAGAACCACATTGGCCAGCCATGATGGATAATCTACCTCTCTGATGGCTTTGGACTGGAGGAGTTTGGATACCTCCTCGTTTATTGCTTTCTGGTGCTCTGGATGAAGCTTCTCTGATGACTGAGGGGTTAATCCCCTGTATGTCCTCTTGTTTCTATGCGAATACCTTCATATTTTTCTTAAGAAATCAAATAAGGAGGTCCTTAATCTCCTTGAGTAGCTTTGATCCTATGTATACCAAATGCCCTAGATCATCATTGAGTTAGATTGGCTCTAGCTCCTTTGATGGTGTGAGCCTTGTCTCCAACTCATCTCTCATGTCGAGCTCACCCAACTGTTTGGTCTTAAACTCTCTTTTCTTCATCGAAGCCAAGTAGCACTCCCATGCCACTCGCTGGTCTCCTCGAACCATTCCAATGCCATTTTTTTGTAGAAAATTTCAGGACTAGGTGGTAGGCAGAAGGAATGACTCTCCTGGCATTGAGGGATGACCTCCATAGGAGAATGTTGTATGCTTAAGGAGTGTCCACGACCAGGAATCTAATGGTTGTCGTTGATTGGTAAGGAGGGTCTCCCATGGTAAGGACAAGTTGAATTGAACACAGAGGAAACACCCTCCCCCCTGAGAACCCCAGCAGATAGGTCTTTACTGGGTTAAGTTTGTCCCTACCGATGTCCATTTTGTCAAAGGCAAAGGCGAAAATAATGTCGGCGAAGCTTTCATTGTCGATAAAAACTCAATGAATGGTTTTGTCAGTAATGATGGCTCTTACCACTAAGGGATCATCGTGGGGATGTTGACAGCCTTCCAGATCTGTCCCTGAAAATGTTATATCCACGTGCAATTGACGTGCCTTAGACACAATCTATACCTCCAATAAGTCTTAAGCTTGGACTTTCTGATCTCTAGACACAGTCTGTACCTCCACGTCCACTAAATCCTCTAGATATTACTCTGATCTCTCCCATAGGCTGCTGATGATGTGGAAGAGCTTGATGCTGCGGTGCAGGAGATGGATGAGTTTGATTTTGATTATCTTGAGCTTTGAAGTGTCGTAACTGTCCCCTCTGAATTAAGAGCTCGATCTCTTTCTTTAGGTGGATACAATCGTCGGTGAGGTGGCCATGGTCCCTGTGATACTCACAGTATTTCGTTGCATCCCATTTTATGGGGTCAACCTTCCTCTGAGGTGGCCACCTTAGAAGCTTTTCATTCTGTACTTCGTAGAGGACCTGGAACACCGTAGCGTTGAGGGGAACGAATTTTTGTGGTGCGTATGTTGGTTGTAGCTTTTGAGGTGGAAGTCCTAAGCGATCTCTTATATCCCTTCTTCTCTTTGGAGAACACTTTCTATCTTTTTGCGGAGAGCGTTCTCGACTTCTCTCCTTCTTTGGACTTTGACCTTCCTTTTCTCCTTCTCCTTCTCCTCGTGGGTAGTCAAGCTCCCATCCTTGGAGAGGAGAATTTTCTTGCCACTAATAAATTTCTCTGCCTTGGCAAGGACCTCAGTGATATTGGCTTGTGGGTTTTTAGAGATGGAGAACATCAAGTCCTTCAACTAGACTCCCAGCCCGACAATGAAGGTACTGAGGTCAAATTTCTCATCAAGGACATCTATTTTTATAGATTCTGCATTGAACCTCTGAACATAGCTTCGTAGTGTCTTATGGGGTCCTTGGTTCATATTCAGTAAGTGGTAACTCGGCTTTCTATGGGTCCGAGCTTCTATAAAGTGTGAGACAAATGAGATGGAGAACTCCCTAAAGGAGAAAATGGATGCTAGGGTCAACCTATTGAACCAGGCTAAGGCTGAGCCCTTCAATGTAATGGCGAAAGCTCGGTAGCGTACTAGGTCTTGGTACTCATGTAGCTCTATCTAGTTTTTTATAGGTGTTGAGGTGGTTCATGAGATCCTTCGCTCCATCAAAAAGTCTTTATCTGAGGCATTCTAAACTTTGGTAGAAGGAGAAAATGTAGCACCTCTACGGTAAAGGGAGACTCTATCTGCTAGATTAGGGTATCCATAGTCACTGGAGTTTTGCCTTTTGCAGTCTTCTTCATGTGGTTGAGCTCTTGTTGAATCTCCCCAAAGCGTTGCTCCCAATACTGCTCATTTCTTTCCTGCTGGTGTGGGGGAAACTCTTTCTTGAGAGTCCCCCTGTTCTGGCTTTGTACTTCCTCGTCTTCTCTGTTCTTTTGAACTCGTCGATGTATGTTGTTGAATAATTGGTTGTGCTCATTCTCCTTTGTATTTTCCCTTAAGAGATTGAGACGTTGATGTTCCCCATGCTGGGGACCATCCTGGGCTGGCTGTGCCATTGGGGAGTCTGCGAGGAGGTTTAGTAACTCCTCATTTTG
>CAUOFW020006653.1:0-23332 GCA_963454935.2 Ilex paraguariensis | reverse complement strand
TTCCAACATTGAATTCATATTCTTGCTTGGAAGGGAAATGAAGGTTGATTGTTGCATATGCACTTAGGTGGGGAGTCCTCTGTAGGAGATACTCTATTGAGCATAGCTCATCCTATTTGGAAAAACATTTCAGGTGCGGGATACACGCTGGTGGACGACTCTCATTCGGGGCCTCAAGGGTGAAGAGGGGCCGACATGTGGCCTTTAACCTTGGTCTTTTGTAAAATTTTGTTAAAACTATGTTCTGATATGTAAACATATGTAAATAAACAGTAATGAACTTGTATAATGAGGTTTTATGTGGAAAAACTCCATTATGCATGTTTTGGATGAAAAAGAGATGATTGGAATAGATTGGAAATGAAAAATAGTGGAAACAGGCAAAACTGGGCAGAGAGTACCGCTACAGCCTGGTCCAGCAAGCAGACAGTACCGGTACTCATTCCAAAACTCTGAAAATTTTTTTTGGAAGGCGGACAATACCGGTACAGTCTAGATGGTAACGGTACGGCCAGGAACAGTGAGCAAATAGTACCGATACACAATACTGGTACTCTTCCCAAAATCTGAAAATTTTAAATTGTTTTGCCATGCTTTTGGCCTTTGGTTTCCTTGGTTCTAATGATAAAATGGACATTAAATAAGGTATATTGGACCTTGGTTGGATTAAATGATTAAAGAAACACGAGTTACACGTGTGAGTTATAATTCTGAGTATAGGTAGACTATTAACTTGATGTCGATTTGTGCGACACTCATGGGTCTTTCCACGGGTTGACGGGTGGTCAACGGTTAATTAATGACCCCCAATTTTTGGGGCGTCATAGCTTGGTATCAGAGAATAGGTATACGATTTACCTAGGGTTTAACGGGCATAGGTCTGGACCATTGCATCCATTGTGCATTTCATGTTTTGTGCTTAAGTTGCTACATGTTATGTGCTGTGTGATTATGTGATTTATACGCATGGTGAGATGTATATGGAAAGGAAGAACACTAGGGTTAGAAAACAAAACCTTGGGGTTCAGAACAAAGGATGAACGAGATAGTTTAAGGTGAAAACTTGATCCCTAACTTTGGGATACTAAGTTGTGTGTCTATTGCTATCTTATGTGTGAGTAGATGGCAACTAGAGGAAGGGGGCGTCGGGGTGGACGGAACAATAACCAACCACCACCGACCTTTGACCATCAAGCTTTAGTAGAGGCTATCGGTAGGCGGCTGCCACTATAGCACAGGCTAGTGCTACAGCCGCTACTATTGAATAGACCGGTGCAAATGTGGGTCAAGGAGGCTCAAGTATCTTCCAGAAGTTTAAGGCACACCAACCTCCAACTTTTCAGGGAGGGCCGGATTCGATGGTGGCTAACCATTAGTTTCGACAAGTTAATAAGATCTTGAGGGCTATGGAGATCACCTCCGATGCCACTAAGATAACGCTAGCTACATTCCAGCTAGAGGGAGAATCCCAACTTTGGTGGGATTAGGTAAAGGACTCCAAGAACTTAGAGGCAATGACATGGGGAGAGTTCAAGGAGCTCTTCATGGGCAAGTACTTCCCAGCGGCCGCGAGACATGCAAAGGCCCAAGAATTCTTAGATTTGAGGCAAGGGACTATGATTGTATTGGAATACGTAGCTAAGTTCATTGGATTAGCCCGTTTCGTCGATGACTACGTGGCCACAAACATGCCTAAGGTGAGGAAGTTTGAGGATGTTCTGAAATTTTCTATTTGGGACAAAATTGTGGGTCTCTGCCTGCAAGATTTGGACTCAATGGTTGAGGCATCTATGGCCATTGAGAGAGCGGTGGATGATGAACGAAACATCTGAGAAGCGGGCGTTAAGGACAAGATGAAGGAGGGTCAATCCTCTTCTCCTAGCTCGGGGAAGAGGCAGATGACCTTTACTCCACAAGGACAGAGCCGTGGCTATCAAGGCCAAGGCCAATGTCGATCCTCCCAAGGCAGGGGAAACTATAGGACTACTTACTAGGCTGGTTAGAGGACATGTTTCCATTGCCACCAATCGGGTCACATGAAACGGGATTGCCCTTAGAGGCAGGGATCCTAGAGTTATAGGTCGTCTCAGTCCCAGTCATCGGTGGGACAACCACAAACACACTACATTCCTTCCTACCCTACCATGGGCCAAGGAAGCCAGTACCAATTCTAGGGTGCTACCCAGGCCCCTACTACTTCACGAGCGGGGACTCCACAATCAGCCCAAATGGGACAGGGCATGGGTCGAGGTCGAGGACAGGGCATACAGGCCAAAACTTCAGGGACCTAGGGGCGTGTCTATGCCATCACACCTCAGATTGAGCCAGTAGATCAATCGGTCATTTAGGGTGCATTTCTACTCTCTCGCTTATGGGCAATGGTATTATTTGACTCTGGTGCATCTCATTCTTTTATTGTTGCATCATGTGTGAAAGATTTGGGCTTAGAGGTTGAGACCTTGGAAGAACTATTGCATGTGAGTTCTCCCCTAGGAGCTAGGGTGAGTGTTGATCAGATATGTCGGGGCTGTGAGTTAGAGATCCCAGGAATTCTGCTCACTATGGACCTTAGGGTCATGAACATGTCAAAATTCGATGATCTGCTCGGGATGAATTGGTTGGCGGCACATCGGGTCATCATTGACTATGATCGGAATAGAGTAACTGCTTACACACTGGACGGTGTTTGTTTCAAGTTCCAGGGAAAAAAACATGATGCTTTGCCCCAAGCTGTGTATGATTCTCAATGGCACGGGCAGTTAATGGGTTGGTGAGCAAGCCTTACCCTAGAGGAAGAGGCGAGATAGGAGTTAGGTCTACCTTGGGTGGTTTGTGAGTATGAGGATTTTTTTTCAGATGAACTACTAGGATTACCTCTACATAGGGATGTAGACTTTACCATTGAGTTACATCCCAGTACATCGCCCATTTCTGTGACTCCGCATAGGATGACACCTACTGAGTTATAGGAACTGAATGTGAAACCCGGGAAAAATTTTAACTTTTTCTGAAAAAAAAAACGGCAAAATGGTAATTTGCCATTATAGTGTGGGTAAAAAAAAAACTGGTATTTTTATAGACCTCGGATGATGAAACGGACCTCACCGTTGGATTCGTCTCACGAAATCTAGTTACCCAGACAAATTTCGTCGAATTCTGAGATAGTCAGATTTTTCACGTTTTTTCGAGGTGACGGGTGTTCGATGACCCCAAAAAACGAAATTTTTATAAAAATTTGAAAATTTGAAAAATATTTTAAATAAAGTTCATTTAAAATATTTTGAGTTTAAATCGGTACGAAATTTAATCGTTTCGAGATGAAAACGGACCCGGACAAAGGACGACACTTGGCGCGACGAGGGCCAAGTGTTTAGAAGGTATAAAAGTGAGCAAATATCTGAAAAATTTGGCCGGCTGGATCAAACCAAAGAGCAAAGGAGAAAAAAAATATATAATTCTTCAAGCTTTCTTTCGCCGATTCTCGGAGTTCCGTCGGTCGAAATTCGTTGGGCCAAGAATTAAAGTCGATCTACGCGACGAGAGCTACGCGTGGGTACCAAAAACAAAGATTTTGACCGAAGATTCAAAGAGAGGATTTTGGAGAAATCTAAACTTTGGGCTTCAATCTTGTTCTTGAGGCTTCCTACAAATTCTTTACGCTTCAAGAGGTAGGGTTCCTCCTACTCGGACCTATTTCTAACCTAAGGTGTCCATAGGGTTCATGTGGGCTGTTTTGGGTATTTCTAATATTTTTCCATTATGATTGGTGCTATGGAAATGGGTAGGGTCAATTTTAGTGTGAATTGGTAGTTAGAAAGTGCTAGTTTGTGATTTCTTGAATGTTTAGATAATTGGTTATATAAAAATCATATATTCTGATTTTTATTTTGTTTAAATGATCCATATAAAATCTTGGCTTGATTTTGGTATATGGAAGTATTTATGTAATCCCTTGAAAATTGAGATCATGTGGGCATGCTTTGTGTTTTATATTATGCCTTGTGAATGAAATGTAATATTAGCATGTATTATGTGTTATCATGTTGATGGAGTGTTGATATATGCTCTTGGATATATTGAACTTGAAATGGTTATGTGATTATATGCAAATGATATTAATTGCCATGGTATACAATGATATTTAAAAATTGTCATTTGGCATGCATTGCAATATGGACATGGAATTAACATCACATTCATGGGCTACATGCATGAGTGTGGGTGTAGGGTTGCATGGGGTGATCAACACCAACATTGGTTCTTGATGGTAGGCTCGGGAAAGTGGGATGGAATGTCCTACGGAGTCGCACGGTGACATGCATAAGAAAACTTGTGTCGGGTATAGCAAGTAGGGCTAGACACTCCCTCGGGTGAAAAACCCGACCACTTGGTTCATACACTTACCGGCGGTGAAATTCCAGAAAAGTGTAACGGCGTACGGAGCCGGAGGTGCGATTCCTGAATCCGATACCCCATAAAGGCACATGATTTTGATATATAAATTATTCATTTGATGGGAAACATCCAAGAATGAATTAGTTTTATGACATATGGTTGATTTCAAAATGATCTTTGGATGTGTTTCATCAAAGACGTTTGTTTTACACGTAAGTGTCGCGTTGTGTTGTGGGAGTCGGTGTGGGCTCGGGATAGCATGCATGGGTGAGTTTCATCTCATTACTTGGCATGACATCATGATTTTCCAACATTGTATTATATGTTATTGTTGGAGGGAATACTTGTTGTGAAATGTTGCATTTATACATTGCATATGCATTTTAGGTGATGAGTAGCCTCTGTAGGGATTATTCTACTGGGCATTGGCTCACCCTATACGGGAAACATTTCAGGTGTGGGTCATGCACCAATGGACGGCTCACAATCCGGGTCACATGGTTGAAGAAAAGTCGACTTGTGGCTTCCAATCCATTTTTTTTTGTAAAAGTAGATTTGTAATTAAATTTTGGCATGTAATGTGTAAAGGAATTGTAATAGAGTATATATGGACTGTTTTAATATAACCTTGCATATTTTGATATAAATATGATGATTGGACCCGGTGTGGTCAAGTTTTACGTATAAAATGGACCCTGTGTGGTTATGGTATTATATTGGACCTCGGATGGGTCATGTAAATGTTGATTGCACAGATTGTGTTTTGGGGTAGAGCTTCCCATACAAAGGAGACTCTGCCCGGATTTCGTTAAATTATGGATCCTGGTAAATGGGACACAACGGTGCGATATCGAGTTATACGGTATCCACGGGCATTCCATGGGTTGATGGGAAATTAACGGACCCCGTGAATTTGGGGTGTCACAGCTTGGTATCAGAGCCTAGGTTATACGATTTACCTAAGGCTTGTTGGGCATTGGGACTAGACCATTGCATGCATTGTGCATCTCATCTTATGTGCTTAAATTGTTATATGTTTTGTGCAACGTGTTATGTGAAACATGATTATTTGCTAAGTGATTATGTGAATGATATGCATGGTAAAAGGCACATGAAAAAAAAAAAAAACAAACACTAGGGTTAGAAAACATAACCTTGGGTTCAAAAAAAAAAAAAGGAATGAATGGTATAGTTTTATGTGTAATGTCTACTAGTAGGTGGCACACGCACTACTAGTGAAACAAGGAGGAAAATCTTCAAGTTTAAATACTTGACTTCTATCTTGGGATACTAAGTAAATGCTCTGTTTCTATTTGACATGTGTGTAGATGGAAAATAGAGGAAGGGGAAGAGGACGCGACCGAGGCAGAGGTGGTAGGCAGAATAACAACCAACCACCACCGGCCTTTGACCAACAAGCCTTCATGGAGGCTATTGGTGCAGCGGCGGCTACCATTGCACAAGCTAGTGCTACGGCCGCTACTATTGCACAGACGGGTACAAGTGGGGGCCAAGGAGGCTCCAGTCATCTCCAGAAGTTCAAGGCACATCAACCGCCGATCTTTATGGGAGGGGTGGACCCGATGGTAGCTGATCATTGGTTCCGGCAAGTTGGCAAGATCTTGAGGGCAATGGAGATCACCTCTGACGCCACCAGGATAACTCTAGCTACATTCCAGTTGGAGGGGGAATCCCAAGTATGGTGGGATTGGGTGAAAGACTCCAAGAACTTGGAGGCCATGACATCGGTAGAGTTCCAGGAACTTTTCATGGGGAAATACTTCCCGGCCACTGCGAGGCATGCAAAGGCCCGGGAGTTCCTAGATCTAAGGCAAGGAATGATGTCAGTGATGGAATATGTGGCTAAATTCACTGAGTTAGCACGTTTCGCTGACCAATATGTGGCCACAGATATGGCCAAGGTTAGAAAATTTGAGGATGGGCTGAAGTTATCCATCCGGGGTAAAATCGTCGGTCTTCTACTACAAGACTTCGACTTGATGGTCACCACAGCTTTGGCCATTGAGAGAGAGGTGAATGACGCAAGGAGCATCTGGGAGTCTGGTGCAAAAGATAAGAAGAAGGAAGGCCAATCCTCTTCTTCTAGCTCAAGGAAGAAGCAAAGGACTTCTACTCCACAAGGATTTCAGGTACAGGACCGCAGTTATCAAGGTCAAGGCCAAAGTCAATCCTCCCAAGGTGGGAGAAATTAGAGACCTTCTTACCAGGTTGGCCAGAGGACTTGCTATCATTGCCACCAACCGGGTCACATGAAGAGGGATTGTCCTCAGAGGCAGGGATCCCAGGGTCATGGGTCGTCGCAATCTCAGACTTCAGTGGGGCAACCATAGATGCAGTATGCTCCTCACTACCCTACTACGGGTCAGGGCAGCCAGTACCAGTTTCAGGGTACAGCACAAGGCCCTACTATTTCTCGTGCAGGGACACCGCAAGCTGGCCAGATGGGCCAAGGAATGGGTCGAGGAAGAGGCCAGGGCTCACAAGCCGGGACTTCAGGGACTTCGGGGCGTGTCTACGCCATGATGCCAGAGACTGGGCTGGCAGATCCGTCGGTGATACAGGGTACATTTCTACTTTTCCGCTTATGGGCTAGAGTGTTATTTGATTCTGGTGCATCTCATTCATTTATTGCTGCATCTTGTGTGGATGACTTGGGCTTAGAGGTTGAGACCTTGAAAGAGCCATTGCATGTGAGTTCTCCCCTAGGTGCTAGGGTGAGGGTTGATCAGATATGTCGGGGGTGTGAGTTGGAGATCTCAGGGATTCTACTCACTACGGACCTTCGAGTCATGGACATGTCGAAGTTCGATGTGATCCTTGGGATGGATTGGTTGGCGGCACACCGAGTCGTCATTGATTGTGATCGAAAGCGAATCACTGCTTACACACCGGATGGGGTTTGTTTCATGTTTCAAGGGGATAAGCACGGTGCTTTACCCCAAGCAGTATACGACTCCAGATGGCATGGGCAGCTGATGGGTTGGCTAGCAAGCCTGACCCTTGAAGACGAGGCGAGGCAGGAGTTAAGTCTACCTCGGGTTGTGTGTGATTATGAGGATATTTTTCCGGATGAACTACCGGGATTACCTCCACATAGGGATGTGGACTTCACTATAGAGTTGCATCTCGATACATCTCCCATCTCTATGACACCACACAGGATGGCTCCTACTGAGTTGCAAGAACTCAAGGTACAATTGCAAGAATTGTTGGACAAGGGGTTTATTAGACCGAGCACTTCACCTTGGGGCGCTCCGGTTCTGTTTGCTAAGAAGAAAGATAAGACTCTTCGGTTGTGTATTGATTGCCGAAAGTTGAATAGGGTCACTATCAAGAATAGGTACCCTTTGCCGAGGATTGATGACTTGTTTGATCAGCTGAGGGGGGCACGAGTCTATTCCAAGATAGATCTTAGAACCGGTTACCATCAATTGAGGGTTAGGGAGGAAGATATTCCTAAGACGGCGTTTAGAACGCGGTATGGGCATTTCGAGTTCACAGTGATGCCATTTGGATTGACCAATGCTCCAGCGGCATTCATGGACCTCATGCACAGGGTGTTCCAACCCTATTTAGATCAATTTGTTGTGGTTTTTGTTGATGACATCTTGATCTACTCCAAGTCTGAGGAGGAGCATGAGAGTCACTTGAGAATTGTTCTCCAGACATTGAGAGATTATCAGTTATATGCCAAGTTCAGCAAGTGTGAATTCTGGCTTACTGAGGTGAAATTTCTGGGACACGTGGTGTCGGCTTCGGGTGTATCCGTGGACCCGGAGAAGGTTGAGGCAGTTATGAATTGGGAGAGACCGAAGTCAGTCTTCGAGATACGTAGTTTCTTGGGATTGGCGGGGTATTACCGACGGTTTATTGAGGATTTCTCTCGATTGGCTGCACCTATGACGAAGTTGACCCGGAAAGATGTCAAGTTTGTGTGGAATGATTCTTGTGAGAATGCATTCCAAGAGTTGAAGAAGAGGCTTACTTCAGCTCCTATTCTGATAGTTCCAGAACGAGGACAAAGGTACACGGTCTACTGTGATGCCTCGAACGACGGGCTGGGATGTGTTTTGATGCAGTCTGGGAGGGTAGTAGCTTATGGTTCTCGACAGCTAAAGAATCACGAGCAGAATTACCCCACACATGACATGGAGTTAGCAGCCATTGTCTTTGCCTTGAAGGCTTGGCGTCACTACCTGTATGGTGAGCAGTTTGAAGTATTTTCGGACCACAAGAGTTTGAAGTATATTTTTACACAGCGGGACCTTAACATGAGGCAACACCGGTGGATGGAGTATTTAGAGGACTATGACTTCACTTTGCATTACCATCCTGGTAAGGCAAACGTGGTGGCTGATGCACTTAGCCGAAGGTCACAGAGAGTTTTAGCTAGTGTAGCTTCCCAGGAGTGGCAGATGCTCGAGACTGTGGGACAGTTCGGACTATGTTATATGGGTCAGGCTCAGGGTAATTTGGGGAGTTTGGTGACTATACCGTCTCTGCTGAGCAGGGTGATTGAGTCCCAGAGTCAGGACACGGAGCTATTGTTCATCCGGGACCGTGTACAGGCAGGTATGGGTGACGAGGGCTGGGCTACTCACTCAGATGGTAGTCTTCGATATCGAGGAAGGGTTGTGGTTCCTCAATTGACAAATCTGAGGGAGGAGATCCTTAGGGAGTTTCATTGCTCCCGTTTTGCAGTTCATCCAGGGGGCACAAAGATGTATCATGATCTTCGTCGCCAGTATTACTGGAGTGGAATGAAGAGGCAGGTTGGCGATTTTGTCAGTCGATGTCTCACGTGTCAGCAGGTTAAGGCTGAACACCAGAGACCAGCGGGATTACTCCAGTCTTTGGAGGTAGCTGAGTGGAAGTGGGAGCACATCACGATGGATTTTTGTGACCCATTTGCCACGGAATGCATCACCAAAACTGCCTTTCCATATAGATCGTCGTGGCATGAACTTTGTCAATAGATTCCTTGCTAACTCCTCTTCCAATTGATCTTGACTAGCTCCAGCTTAGTTTTGTTAAGAGTTCTCTTTCTAAACCTGACCCATTTTTAGACCGTCTCCTGAAACACCTACCTATCCTGCCTGTGTTTTTGGGCCCCCCACTCATTCAATCACTTGCTTGTGATTGCATCCATTCCCCGAAAAGGGGAAGGTGAGCAATCGTTTGCTCCTGTTCATGAAATATATATAAAATCAAATTTAACTAGATCATCTTTCCATACCATTGAAAGAAGTACCGAGCCTCTAGGATTAATTTATAGTGATACAGGTGATTTGAAATATGTTAAAAATAGAGGAAAAAAATACTTTATTACTTTTATTGATGATTGCACAAGATACTATTATTTTTATTTTCTAAGAAGCAAATATGAAGCCTTAGAATGTTAATGCATTATAAGAATGAGCTTGAGAATCAACTTGGCAAAAAGATTAAGTCAATAAGAAGTGATGAGGGTGTTGAATATGATGCACCTTTTGATAAGTTTTGTCAAGATCATTGAATTATTCACCAAACTTCAATGCCTTATAAACCTTAGCACAATGGGATTGTTGACCATAAAAATAGAACATTGAAAGAGATGATGAATGTCATGTTGCTAAGTTTGGGATTTAACTTGGGACTTGTGGGGGAAGCATTTCTTTCGGTGAAATATATTCTTAATAAATTAGTCCATAATAAGTTAAATAAGACCCATTGTGAATTATGGAAAGGTCGAAGACCTTCCTATAAATACTTTAAAGTGTGGGGGTGTTTGGTTAACATGGTAGTTCCAATTCCCAAAATGATTAAAATAGGACCTAACACTATTGATTGCATATTCATTGGCTATACAATTAACAATAGTTTATATCATTTTCTTCTTCATAAATATGATATTCCAGATATATATGTTAATGCTATTATTGAATCTAGAAATGCATCTTTCTTTGTAAATATATTTTCTTGTGATAATGCACATGATGCAAGTTCTCTTAAAAGAACTTATGATACTGTGACTAGTAATATAGATCAAGTGTCTATAGAGAAAGAAAGTGATGATGAACCTAGACGCAGTAAGAGGGCAAGGATTAATAAGTCCTTTGGTCTAGATTTTTTGACATATTTGTTTGATAATGAGCCTAAAATTTCAAAGAAGAAATGCCCACTCCTCAAGCGCCATTTTGGAAAGAAGCTAGAAATAGTGAAATTGAATCCATGCAAAATCACACCTAGGAGTTGGTATATCTTCCACGATGAAGTAAATCAATGGGGTGTAAATGGATTTTCAATAGGAAAATGAAAACATATGGTTCAATTGATAAGTACAAAGCTAGACTTGTTGCCAAAGGCTACAAGCAAAAGGAAAGTCTGGACAACTTTGATAATTATTCACCTGTTACAAGGATAATAACTATTCATATGCTAATATCTATTGCAGTATTGCATAATTTTGAGATACATCAACTGGATATTTAAAAAACTTTCCTAAGTAACGAATTAAATGAGAACATACATATGGATCAACCTGAAAGGTTCATTGTTCCAAGACAACAGAAAGTGTGCAGGTTTGTGAAATCACTTTATGAATTAAAGCAAGCACCAAAATAATGGCATGAGAAATTTGACAAAATTATGATACCAAATGGATTCAAAATTAATGAATGTGATAATTGTGTCTATGTCACAAACACTAAAATGGACATGTTAGTATTCGTCTAGGTAGTAATAATGATATCATTAAATCTATCAAGAAAATGTTGTCTAGTAATTTGAAGGATTTGAGTGTTATAGATGTCATACTCCAAATTAAAATATCTAGCAAATCTAGTGGACTTGTATTATCTCAAACAAATTATATTAAGAAAATTCTTGAGAAGTTCGACAATAATGGTAGAAGTATTGCTAGAACACTAGTTGATATAAACCTTCATTTGTTTGAAATATTGGTCAAGGCATGTCGCAATTGGAATACTCTCATATAATTGACAGTCCATGTATGTCGAAAATTGCACTAGACCAGATATAGCATAGATCAATTAGTAAATTGAGTAGATATACAAATTACCCGTGAATAGACCATTGGAAGGTGATAATTAGGGTTCATAGATATTTAAGATACACCCTGAATTTTGAATTGCACTATACAAAATATCCAGTTCTACTAGACAGGTATAGTGATGCCAAATGGATATCTAATTCAAAGAATTTAAAGTCCACAAGTGGATATGAAATTACATTTGGTGTAACAGTTGTGACATCAAAATCCTTTAAACAAATGTGTATTGACAAATCCACAATGAAATCTGAATTTATCGCTTTAGATAAAGCAAGTGAGGAAACCGAGTGGCATAGACATTTTCTATAGGATATTCCAATATGGGCAAAACATGTGCTTACAATGTGTATACATTGGGATAGTCAATCAATGATTAGAAGGACATACAATAATATGTATATATTAGCAAGTCACGACATATGTCATAGACATAATACTATTAAGAAATTGCTCTCAAATAGGCTTATTTCTATATACTATATAAAATCAAAGAAACATCTAGCGGATCCTCTTACCAAAGGTTTGACAATAGAACAAGTAAATTGCACATCGAGCGGAATGGGACAAAAGCCTATCACTTAAGAGTCACCATAATGGAAACCCTAACTAATTGGCTTGAGCTCCCAAGATCTAAGTTCAAAGGAACAACCGAATTGTGTGTGATTCAAGAAAAGCACTAAGGAAATAAACTCTCCAACCTATTCTTGCAATAAATTAGTGTTTCTTATGACAATTATTAGTGTAAGCTATGATTTTAATGACTTATACCTTAGAAATCCTAGTGGGATATAGAATGATATTCTAAATAGGAGTCACCTATATGGGTATGAAGAAGCTACTTGTAGGAGAATTGTAAGGCTAAATTCTCTAAAGCACTCATGAAAATCAGGAGTTATTTAGGTTCCAACTGAACACAATCGAGAGAACCAATTTTGTTAGCAAAGAAACTGTGTGAAGTCTATTCTATCTGATTTACTAAAATAACTAAATAATTCAAGACATCATGTTCACTATTAAGTTGATAAATCCCATGAACCTTCACTTGGGAAGTTTCAAGGTCAAAAGCTACCTATCTCAATGCACGATCTTTTCAAGATATACTCCTTATAGTGTGTTAGAATTATCATTTGCATACTAAAAATCAATTTTTCATTCATGTGGGGGATTGTTGGACCAAATAAATCTTTTGGGTGTAAAAACCTAATTTTTAGTTGAGTTTGAGTCTAAATTATAGTTGTGGGTTCATGTGTATTACGCGAGGAGAATAACGTAGTATATTCGCTTTCTCAAATCAAGTAATAGGTGAATAAGAAAATAGACTTCAAATTGACCCACTTGGAATGTGGACATTGAGGATAGGACATATGGGATTTGACACCAATCCCACAATGATTGGGTAAGGAAACTTTGGTGAGCATATGTACCTCAAGTTGGCTCTAAGGGTTGGGCCACAAAGGGCACCCCACTTTTTTGGATGGGAGATGACCTTGATGGGATTAGGTTTGACCACATGCACATGTTAGATGAGGTTTGGATCCAATCTTATCTTTTGGATAAAATTTGTTCACTAAATGGGTCCTTAATTTCTTACCTAAATTTTATTTTATGCTCGTTAGAATTAAAATTTGTATTAGATCATATTTGAAATTTTCACCACTTTTGAATTAATTTTTTTTTTTCTATTAATGAATGGGCAAGCATGAATGGTGTCTTTTGGGTTGCATATGATTGGTGGTGATTGTTCTGAATAGTCACCCGTGCTTCTATTAATTTTTCTAGATTTATTAGCATTATGCACTTCCAAAAATTCGTGATTACCAAAGTCATTACGCACTTCCCCATTTCTGAGAGTACAGAAGCATATTATTAGTTCATTGTGCAAACCAATTGTAGTGTTTCCTCTGAATGTGTCATCATTGTATCCTGAGAGGCAGACGCTCAAGAATCTATAAGCACCAGAATGGAGGCAAAATCTATCTTAAGGACATAATGTCAAACACTAGCTTTGATCAAATTCTTAAATTGTTCCTATTCGACAATTGAGTCAGTTTATGTGTTATTATTTTTGTTCTTAATTTCATGATCTATATCAAAAATTACAATAACTAAAATGCATATATTTTTTGAGGTGCATGAAATGAATATGCAGATAGGTCACTCCACTTATCCTTCAGGGAGCATTGCCCCTCAACACTACATAGCTATCCAAAAAAGACCCCATCGTACCTACGTTTGAGCAAAAGCTGAAGTCTGATCTCGTGTTCTGGGTGCTGAAGAGTACGTTTTGGCCCACCGAGCTGTCGTAGCTATGGAAACTTGAACTGAAGTGATGAAATCTAAGTTCTTACCTACTAGATCAGGACCAACTGCTCAATGGTCCTCCCAACACTTATGATATCATCTTGCCATAACTTAAGATCACTGAGACTTCGACATCACATATCAATATTAAAGTTGTTTAGGTAAAAATAATAAGTTGTGAACTCGGTTTGTTTTCTCTCTGTATATATTATATGTGTTGCCTCATTTAATTGACTTAAGTGTTCCTAAAATCTTCACTCCTATCTTTAACAATTCTTGAGGTGCCAACATCATTATTTCAATCTTTGATAAATCTATGTGGATCTTACATATCCACATATGGAAAAACAGATCAAAAGAAGGAGTGTGCAAGCTCTCCATGGTTGAAAAGGCTCATACCAATGTCATGTCCACATCAAATATGCTCTAGCATTTATCTTTGTTGACAAAGTGTACAACAATAATCTTCCTAACATTGATTGTATCACATGCTTTAACATGCCACCATCGATGCCTTCAGATTACATGCTTCGACACTCCCCCTTAAACTAGGATCACTCTACAACAAGTTTAAGGAAGTGGGTTGGCCTTGCATTTGAGAGAAATGAAGTTAGCTTGTGAGTGGAGTGAGTAGAAAAGTGTTAGATTAAGGTGAAATCCCAAGTTTAAAGTTGTATGGGTGAGAATTTGCGCAGGCCACTCTAGCGGTGTATGGGTCGCTCGAGTGGTTCCTGAAGCTTTCCTGTACAACCTTCTGTTTAGCTGTCTAGACCACTACTCCTTCTCCAATCAACTCACTTAAGCCTCAAAACATATGCATGGGTGTATGTACAACCTAAATGCATATATATCCTTATTTAATCATCTCCTACATTATTCTAAGGAATATTAATAAATATAGAACTCAATTTTCACGCATCCTAGAGCAATGTCCTCTTGGTTCAATTTCACTCACATTTATTCAAAGTTTGCATCTTTGATCATTTCAAGTGTAACATGTGTGAATCCAAAATCTAAGACCATTAGGAATCCATCTAGATTAAATGATTAATAAAATCTACATGAATTCTGAATGTATTGTCTAAGTGAAAACGTAATCGGTTAGTGAGTGTCTTATATGTATTTTTCTTTTTCTTTTCATGTTAGACACTCCCCTGATTTTTACATCCCTTCTACGCATAATGGCTTCAACTAACACGATTGTGGATCCTATACTTCACAAGGTATGCTTCTAAACATGAGTAACTACTCTTTGAGCTTTACATATTAGCAATGACAATAAGCATATAGTACTCTCAACAATTGAAGTGCAATTGATACTAGTCATTTCATTTTGTATGCCTCACGTTCTATTTGGCCACATCGGGGTCTTTTCTCACAGTAGGCTCTTTGGCATCTTTTTAAGGGATATAGGGATTTACAAACCTTTAGCTATATGTTCACCTATCACCAACACTTAGATTCATATAAGGTCATTAATCTATCAAGCTAGCTAGACTCCTAAGTATGAAGGTGAATGATTGGCTTGTACTTGGCTTATGAATTTTTACCTAGGACACATTATCCAAGCACGCTAGGGAAATGATAATTAGTTCAATAAACATCCACCAAAACTTATAACAATCAATTTCTATATGTCCTAATATAAATCATTGCAATGCAATTAACTTTGAATTAAAGATGGATACATTAAAATCAAATCAAAGTGTGATTACCATGATCAGCAACGTAAACAAACAAAAGAAACTATTTTTATTTTTTCTTAAATAACATAAAAATATGCATAACTATGCACTAACAAGGAAAAATAAAGAAATTACCATAAATCCTAAAAGGATGTCCAACTAGACATAAAAAAAAAATTAGATTTAGGTTTTTTATTTTCCCAGAAAAAAGTAAATAAATAAGGAATAATTGTTTACAATGTATGAACCTTGAATGTAAGATGCAATGCATGAATATGTACCTATGTCCACACCTCACCTACCTATTAGTTGATTCTACCTCCTTGGTAGCACCGAGGGATTCCAATTTGGTCGAGGTGGTGAGTTTTTTTTTCTAGAAAACCGGGTAAATTTAAACTTTTATGAAAAATGGAAAAATGATAATGTGCCACTATAATGTGGGTTTAAAATACATGTTTTTATAGAGCTCAGATGAAACAATGGACTTCACTGTTGGATTCGTATCGCAAAAAATAGCTGCTCAGTCAATTACATAAAAGGTCCCCAAAAACAAAAATTATAAAATTTTCTTATAATTACATAAAAGTTCAAATAAAATCAATTTGAACTTAAATCGGGATGAAATAGATCGTTTCGGGATGAAAAACAGACCCGAAAGTAGTAAACGTGCAGTGCAATGTGGGCTGTACAAATTAAAAGTATAAATAGGGAAAAAATATCTAAAAATTAGATATTTTGTCTCTTTATTCCATCTGATCTCACATGTTAGAAGAGAAGAGAAGATAGAAAGGAGAAAACTCAAAATTTCTACTTTCTCTCCACGATCTACGGAGTTTCGTCGGTCGAAATCGCTTGGACCAATAATTAAACTTCATCTACGCGACGAGGGCTACACAACCACACCAAAAATGAGAGCTTTCACCGAAGATCGAAGGAGAGGATTTTAGAGAAATCAAGATTTGGAGGTGGTATTGTGTTCTTGAAGGCTCTACACTTCGATTTATGCTCCAAGAGGTAGGGTTCCCTCCTACTCTGATTTATTTCTAACCTAGGGTGTCCATATGGAATGGTTAGAGGAATAGAACAATATATGACTTGCTTATAGTCATGGAAATAAGGAAATAAGCATAGGAATGGCCTAGACCAATTCCTAACTTGATTTTGATATGTGGAAGTATTTATGTAAACTCTTGAAAATTGGGTTTATGTGGGCATGCTATGTGTTTATAATGTGTTTTGTGCTTTAAGTGCGTTATTGGCATGGATTATGTAGTAACATGCTTATGAATTATGTTAGAAAGAAATGTTAATATGTGATAATTGATGTATTGACATTGTGATGATTTATAGTAATTATATGCATTAGAGATGTATTGTCATGACATATGTTGAAATATGTGGTTTAAGTTTGTCCATATGACATTCATTACATGTGGGGCATGACATTGACATGCAATGGTTCATTAAATTGAATTTGCACGGAGACATCGCATCATGAGGGTATGTGTGCATGGTTGTCATCTTCACCTTATTTGGTGGATGACAAGTGGACTTGGAAAAGTTGGGTCGAAGACTTGGCTAAGTTGCACGGTTGTATGGAAAATTGGGTCGGGGTTAGCCAGAAGGGCTAGAATATCCCTCGGGTGAAAGACCGGTGATTGAATTCGCACTCTGTAGGTATAAGAGTCCATAAAGTGTGTCGGTGTATGCGGAATTGTTGGAGGTAGTCCATAAATTTCGTGTCAACTAGGTGCCGTTGGTGTAAGTCCATGAATACCCACCCCAAGAAAGACCCTGAAATTGTGAATGTCATTTGATGTGAACATAAATGACGGTTTATATACACATTGGCATTCCATTATGTTGTGTGAGTCGGTGAAGACTCGGGTTAAGGTGCATGGGTGAGTCTCATCTCATTTCATAACATGATATGGACTCATTCACATGAGTATTAACATATGTTGAGGTGCCGGGAAGAGCTCAAGTTGATATGTGTGAGTAAGTCTCACCTCATTTCATGGCATGACATGGTAAAATTCCAACATTGAATTCATATTCTTGCTTGGAAGGGAAAATGAAGGTTGAGTGTTGCATATGCACTTAGGTGGGGAGTAGCCTCTGTAGGAGATACTCTATTGAGCATAGCTCATCCTATTTGGAAAAACATTTCAGGTGCGGGATACACGCTGGTGGACGACTCTCATTCGGGGCCTCAAGGGTGAAGAGGGGCCGACATGTGGCCTTTAACCTTGGTCTTTTTGTAAAATTTTGTTAAAACTATGTTCTGATATGTAAACATATGTAAATAAACAGTAATGAACTTGTATAAATGAGGTTTTATGTGGAAAAAAACTCCATTATGCATGTTTTGGATGAAAAAGAGATGATTTGGAATAGATTGGAAATGAAAAATAGTGGAAACAGGCAAAACTGGGCAGAGAGTACCGCTACAGCCTGGTCCAGCAAGCAGACAGTACCGGTACTCATTCCAAAACTCTGAAAATTTTTTTTGGAAGGCGGACAATACCGGTACAGTCTAGATGGTAACGGTACGGCCAGGAACAGTGAGCAAATAGTACCGATACACAATACTGGTACTCTTCCCAAAAATCTGAAAATTTTAAATTGTTTTGCCATGCTTTTGGCCTTTGGTTTCCTTGGTTCTAATGATATAAATGGACATTAAATAAGGTATATTGGACCTTGGTTGGATTAAATGATTAAAGAAACACGAGTTACACGTGTGAGTTATAATTCTGAGTATAGGTAGACTATTAACTTGATGTCGATTTGTGCGACACTCATGGGTCTTTCCACGGGTTGACGGGTGGTCAACGGTTAATTAATGACCCCCAATTTTTGGGGCGTCATAGCTTGGTATCAGAGAATAGGTATACGATTTACCTAGGGTTTAACGGGCATAGGTCTGGACCATTGCATCCATTGTGCATTTCATGTTTTGTGCTTAAGTTGCTACATGTTATGTGCTATGTGATTATGTGATTTATACGCATGGTGAGATGTATATGGAAAGGAAGAACACTAGGGTTAGAAAACAAAACCTTGGGGTTCAGAACAAAGGATGAACGAGATAGTTTAAGGTGAAAACTTGATCCCTAACTTTGGGATACTAAGTTGTGTGTCTATTGCTATCTTATGTGTGAGTAGATGGCAACTAGAGGAAGGGGGCGTCGGGGTGGACGGAACAATAACCAACCACCACCGACCTTTGACCATCAAGCTTTAGTAGAGGCTATCGGTAGGCGGCTGCCACTATAGCACAGGCTAGTGCTACAGCCGCTACTATTGAATAGACCGGTGCAAATGTGGGTCAAGGAGGCTCAAGTATCTTCCAGAAGTTTAAGGCACACCAACCTCCAACTTTTCAGGGAGGGCCGGATTCGATGGTGGCTAACCATTAGTTTCGACAAGTTAATAAGATCTTGAGGGCTATGGAGATCACCTCCGATGCCACTAAGATAACGCTAGCTACATTCCAGCTAGAGGGAGAATCCCAACTTTGGTGGGATTAGGTAAAGGACTCCAAGAACTTAGAGGCAATGACATGGGGAGAGTTCAAGGAGCTCTTCATGGGCAAGTACTTCCCAGCGGCCGCGAGACATGCAAAGGCCCAAGAATTCTTAGATTTGAGGCAAGGGACTATGATTGTATTGGAATACGTAGCTAAGTTCATTGGATTAGCCCGTTTCGTCGATGACTACGTGGCCACAAACATGCCTAAGGTGAGGAAGTTTGAGGATGTTCTGAAATTTTCTATTTGGGACAAAATTGTGGGTCTCTGCCTGCAAGATTTGGACTCAATGGTTGAGGCATCTATGGCCATTGAGAGAGCGGTGGATGATGAACGAAACATCTGAGAAGCGGGCGTTAAGGACAAGATGAAGGAGGGTCAATCCTCTTCTCCTAGCTCGGGGAAGAGGCAGATGACCTTTACTCCACAAGGACAGAGCCGTGGCTATCAAGGCCAAGGCCAATGTCGATCCTCCCAAGGCAGGGGAAACTATAGGACTACTTACTAGGCTGGTTAGAGGACATGTTTCCATTGCCACCAATCGGGTCACATGAAACGGGATTGCCCTTAGAGGCAGGGATCCTAGAGTTATAGGTCGTCTCAGTCCCAGTCATCGGTGGGACAACCACAAACACACTACATTCCTTCCTACCCTACCATGGGCCAAGGAAGCCAGTACCAATTCTAGGGTGCTACCCAGGCCCCTACTACTTCACGAGCGGGGACTCCACAATCAGCCCAAATGGGACAGGGCATGGGTCGAGGTCGAGGACAGGGCATACAGGCCAAAACTTCAGGGACCTAGGGGCGTGTCTATGCCATCACACCTCAGATTGAGCCAGTAGATCAATCGGTCATTTAGGGTGCATTTCTACTCTCTCGCTTATGGGCAATGGTATTATTTGACTCTGGTGCATCTCATTCTTTTATTGTTGCATCATGTGTGAAAGATTTGGGCTTAGAGGTTGAGACCTTGGAAGAACTATTGCATGTGAGTTCTCCCCTAGGAGCTAGGGTGAGTGTTGATCAGATATGTCGGGGCTGTGAGTTAGAGATCCCAGGAATTCTGCTCACTATGGACCTTAGGGTCATGAACATGTCAAAATTCGATGATCTGCTCGGGATGAATTGGTTGGCGGCACATCGGGTCATCATTGACTATGATCGGAATAGAGTAACTGCTTACACACTGGACGGTGTTTGTTTCAAGTTCCAGGGAAAAAAACATGATGCTTTGCCCCAAGCTGTGTATGATTCTCAATGGCACGGGCAGTTAATGGGTTGGTGAGCAAGCCTTACCCTAGAGGAAGAGGCGAGATAGGAGTTAGGTCTACCTTGGGTGGTTTGTGAGTATGAGGATTTTTTTTCAGATGAACTACTAGGATTACCTCTACATAGGGATGTAGACTTTACCATTGAGTTACATCCCAGTACATCGCCCATTTCTGTGACTCCGCATAGGATGACACCTACTGAGTTATAGGAACTGAATGTGAAACCCGGGAAAAATTTTAACTTTTTCTGAAAAAAAAAACGGCAAAATGGTAATTTGCCATTATAGTGTGGGTAAAAAAAAAACTGGTATTTTTATAGACCTCGGATGATGAAACGGACCTCACCGTTGGATTCGTCTCACGAAATCTAGTTACCCAGACAAATTTCGTCGAATTCTGAGATAGTCAGATTTTTCACGTTTTTTCGAGGTGACGGGTGTTCGATGACCCCAAAAAACGAAATTTTTATAAAAATTTGAAAATTTGAAAAATATTTTAAATAAAGTTCATTTAAAATATTTTGAGTTTAAATCGGTACGAAATTTAATCGTTTCGAGATGAAAACGGACCCGGACAAAGGACGACACTTGGCGCGACGAGGGCCAAGTGTTTAGAAGGTATAAAAGTGAGCAAATATCTGAAAAATTTGGCCGGCTGGATCAAACCAAAGAGCAAAGGAGAAAAAAAATATATAATTCTTCAAGCTTTCTTTCGCCGATTCTCGGAGTTCCGTCGGTCGAAATTCGTTGGGCCAAGAATTAAAGTCGATCTACGCGACGAGAGCTACGCGTGGGTACCAAAAACAAAGATTTTGACCGAAGATTCAAAGAGAGGATTTTGGAGAAATCTAAACTTTGGGCTTCAATCTTGTTCTTGAGGCTTCCTACAAATTCTTTACGCTTCAAGAGGTAGGGTTCCTCCTACTCGGACCTATTTCTAACCTAAGGTGTCCATAGGGTTCATGTGGGCTGTTTTGGGTATTTCTAATATTTTTCCATTATGATTGGTGCTATGGAAATGGGTAGGGTCAATTTTAGTGTGAATTGGTAGTTAGAAAGTGCTAGTTTGTGATTTCTTGAATGTTTAGATAATTGGTTATATAAAAATCATATATTCTGATTTTTATTTTGTTTAAATGATCCATATAAAATCTTGGCTTGATTTTGGTATATGGAAGTATTTATGTAATCCCTTGAAAATTGAGATCATGTGGGCATGCTTTGTGTTTTATATTATGCCTTGTGAATGAAATGTAATATTAGCATGTATTATGTGTTATCATGTTGATGGAGTGTTGATATATGCTCTTGGATATATTGAACTTGAAATGGTTATGTGATTATATGCAAATGATATTAATTGCCATGGTATACAATGATATTTAAAAATTGTCATTTGGCATGCATTGCAATATGGACATGGAATTAACATCACATTCATGGGCTACATGCATGAGTGTGGGTGTAGGGTTGCATGGGGTGATCAACACCAACATTGGTTCTTGATGGTAGGCTCGGGAAAGTGGGATGGAATGTCCTACGGAGTCGCACGGTGACATGCATAAGAAAACTTGTGTCGGGTATAGCAAGTAGGGCTAGACACTCCCTCGGGTGAAAAACCCGACCACTTGGTTCATACACTTACCGGCGGTGAAATTCCAGAAAAGTGTAACGGCGTACGGAGCCGGAGGTGCGATTCCTGAATCCGATACCCATAAAGGCACATGATTTTGATATATAAATTATTCATTTGATGGGAAACATCCAAGAATGAATTAGTTTTATGACATATGGTTGATTTCAAAATGATCTTTGGATGTGTTTCATCAAAGACGTTTGTTTTACACGTAAGTGTCGCGTTGTGTTGTGGGAGTCGGTGTGGGCTCGGGATAGCATGCATGGGTGAGTTTCATCTCATTACTTGGCATGACATCATGATTTTCCAACATTGTATTATATGTTATTGTTGGAGGGAATACTTGTTGTGAAATGTTGCATTTATACATTGCATATGCATTTTAGGTGATGAGTAGCCTCTGTAGGGATTATTCTACTGGGCATTGGCTCACCCTATACGGGAAACATTTCAGGTGTGGGTCATGCACCAATGGACGGCTCACAATCCGGGTCACATGGTTGAAGAAAAGTCGACTTGTGGCTTCCAATCCATTTTTTTTTGTAAAAGTAGATTTGTAATTAAATTTTGGCATGTAATGTGTAAAGGAATTGTAATAGAGTATATATGGACTGTTTTAATATAACCTTGCATATTTTGATATAAATATGATGATTGGACCCGGTGTGGTCAAGTTTTACGTATAAAATGGACCCTGTGTGGTTATGGTATTATATTGGACCTCGGATGGGTCATGTAAATGTTGATTGCACAGATTGTGTTTTGGGGTAGAGCTTCCCATACAAAGGAGACTCTGCCCGGATTTCGTTAAATTATGGATCCTGGTAAATGGGACACAACGGTGCGATATCGAGTTATACGGTATCCACGGGCATTCCATGGGTTGATGGGAAATTAACGGACCCCGTGAATTTGGGGTGTCACAGCTTGGTATCAGAGCCTAGGTTATACGATTTACCTAAGGCTTGTTGGGCATTGGGACTAGACCATTGCATGCATTGTGCATCTCATCTTATGTGCTTAAATTGTTATATGTTTTGTGCAACGTGTTATGTGAAACATGATTTTTGCTAAGTGATTATGTGAATGATATGCATGGTAAAAGGCACATGAAAAAAAAAAAAAACAAACACTAGGGTTAGAAAACATAACCTTGGGTTCAAAAAAAAAAAGGAATGAATGGTATAGTTTTATGTGTAATGTCTACTAGTAGGTGGCACACGCACTACTAGTGAAACAAGGAGGAAAATCTTCAAGTTTAAATACTTGACTTCTATCTTGGGATACTAAGTAAATGCTCTGTTTCTATTTGACATGTGTGTAGATGGAAAATAGAGGAAGGGGAAGAGGACGCGACCGAGGCAGAGGTGGTAGGCAGAATAACAACCAACCACCACCGGCCTTTGACCAACAAGCCTTCATGGAGGCTATTGGTGCG
>CAUOFW020006652.1:0-23351 GCA_963454935.2 Ilex paraguariensis | reverse complement strand
AGAGTGACAATCACCTAACTGTATAAACCACATACACATTACCGAAATAATAGTCGGATAAAACCAAGCATAGTGTAAGTATTTGGTTTGACTAGGTTGAGTGCGGATGGGATTGTGAGCTCTTGATACTCCGTAGACTTATCACGGCGTATGCTTGACCCTATACCTCCACATTAGTTTCTCACTTCTTACAAATCAATCTAGCACCCATACACCATTGGAAGAATGTTTTGATTTGATTTGGCATTCCCATTGGAATGACTTCCTTTGGATTAACCAACCTTGTTTCCATTACATTTTCTATCAAAAACTCCACACATCAAAACACAAACTCACAAGATTTTACACTTTTCTATTTTTACAAAATTAGCTGCACACAATTCAACTTTCCTTCCCTGAGGAGAGGACCCTGGAATACTCAATTCCAAGAAAACACGACACTCAAAAGTCTCTCTTCGCTTGGGGAGCACTTTTGCACACACACACATTTTCATTCACATACAAGTTTTCCCCATTTCTAGCATCAAACTCGAGGAGAGTGAAACTTCCAAATTCATATAAGCCATGTACACATTGAGGGTTCATGTTTGGAGGTTAGGGTGAATGCAATGAAACACCCCACATTTGGGAACTCTCATAAATGGTATCAAAAGTCTCAAATGCCATCATCAATTCTTACCCATTAATCCTCCTTGGGTCATTATTTTAACAAATTTACGTTGATGATCACGTAATGTTACATATTTAACGGCCTCAATACATGCTTTTTAACTCAACTTTGCATTTAATTACATGGAGTTACTCAAATTTTTGAATAATGTGAAAATTTTGATGTTGCAGATAATCAAAGGGTAATTGATGGCTTTTGGAACCCAACAACTAAGTGTGGATGAGTGGTGAAGAGATGCACACATTACATGAAGATTTGGAGGCTTAAAAGTGAAAGAAATCAAGGAGGTATTAGTACCTGGTATCAAAGGTACCGGTATTCACACCATTTGGTATCGATAACCCAGTATTTTTAATGTTTGACAATGTTCCCCTTTGAATTTAAAAGTTCAAAATATTAAAGTTGTAGATCTGGATGTCCTCTATCTTGTGCCAAAATTTTAGCTTAATCAGACAGTGGGATCAAAAGTTATGACAAATTTATGAATGCTAGAAATGAGCTACCAGTAACAGACCCTTGCAAGCTACTGGTGGGAGCTTACAACCTACTGGTAGAAGAACCTACTAGAAAATGCCTATTGATAAAACATGCCCACAAAGCCCAAACACTTCTCCATAGAACTCCACCAATCACTGAGGTGTACCTTTGTCCTCTAAACCATTCCCTAACATTTTGGACACCCCATAATGATCTCCTAACCCAAAAAACTAGGATTTGAAGCATGAGTGAGTTGGGAGGAAAGAGAGAAAGAGGGGGTGGTTGGAAAAGTAAGAGAGGACCATGATTTGACTGAATGTGCTTGTTTTTTGCAGACAACCTCTCTCCAATCACTCCAAGTCAGTCACTCATGCTAAGAGAGAGAGGATGGACGAAAATAGGAGGCTGTTTCACACAATTTTATATTACAAGACTTTTAGAGAGAGAAGCTTCAAGGTAGAAGATGAAGTTTAGAGAGAGAAGTTGATTTTTTACATTTTCCATCACCATTTTAATTGTAGTGAGCTTCATTTAACTTGTAATCTTTCCCTTTCACACTCTAATCTCATTTATTCAAGTTTCAAGTTTAGCTAGGTGTCCTTGTATTTCATTTTTACATTGGGTATTTTCTCTTAAAACTATGCATTTTGAGTATGAATGTCATTTCTTTTGTAGTTTTAACTTTCTTCTACATTTATATAAGTCTATGTTTGATTTCATCATAATGTCTCTCTCTTTTATATTTTTTCCTACTTTTATCATGCACAACTAAACCTTTAGTTGGCTAATCCAAGATGAATTTCCTCTTGGGTATGTGAAATCAACTCTCTTTCATTTTTTCTCGTACTGTAAAGTGTTTGATTTGACTAGGTTGAGTGCAGACGTGGTTGTGGGCTCTTGATACACCGTAGACTTGTCATGAGTTTGTCCTTGGTTTTCTTTCATTGTATACGCTAATCTCCAAACATCACCCGGTTTATGTGTGTATGGCTTATATGTGTGGGTGAGTGTCACTCTCACCTGGGTTCGGTGCAAGAAATAGGGAAATGGGTGTGTGGAATAAAATGGGTGTGTGAACAAAAGTGCTCCCCAAGCGCAGAGAGACTTTTGAGTGTTGTGTTTTACTAGGAAATTGTATTCCAAGGTCGTCTCCTCAGGGAAGGAGGTGAATCATTTTGAAGGTGATTTTGGTGAAGAAGGGTAAAGTGTAAAAATCTTTGAATTTGAGTTTTTGTGATTGTGTTTTTTCTTAAAATGAAATGGGACAAGTCTTGTCTAATCCAAGGTGGGTCATTCCAATAGGAATGCCAAATCAACTCAAGACCTTCCTCCAATGGTGTCTAGATATTCGATTGATTCGTAAGAGGCGCGAGACCAAAATGGAGGTGAGGATTCAAGCATACCCTGTGACAAGTTTACAATGTATCATGAACTCACAACCATGTCCATACTCAACCTAGTCAAATCGAAACAATGTACACTACTAGGAGGAAAGAAAATGAGTTCAAATAGCATACCCATGAAGAGTTCTACCTTGGATTAGCCAGCATAAAAATTAGCTACTCATACTAAAGGGAAATATATGCATAATGTAAAGAGACAATGAAGAAATGAAGATTGAAACTTAAATTCATGCAAGAAAACTTAAACTATGAAGAAATGTATTTAATACCCATTTCAAAAACTTGAAATGAAGAAATCTTGACACAACAATGGTGAAATCCAAAATTTAGCATTAAACTAGCCATGTGCTTGTAATAAATGATATTAAAGACATTAAATGAAGTTTACAAAGTCTTACAATAAATAAAAGTGAAAGAATGGAAGAAAATGTAAAAATATCAACTTCTCTCTCTAGAACTTCATCTTATTCCCTTGGAGCTTTTCTCTCTATAATGCAATGTACTGTGTATAATTGTGTATTCTTCTTGCCAAAAAGAGTCCATGGGGCTCCCTAGGGTCTATGTGATAGACCTCCCATCATAGGAGGCTGAAAGGATGGAGAGGGCAGGCTAGCACAGGCCTAGCCTGCACTCCTAGGCTTCCTCTCTTCTCTCTCTCCTCATTAATATTCAAGCCTCTAAAGTACAAGCTAAGGTTGCAGAGTCGATGTCTGTGTGTAAGGAGTGTTAGGGACAAGTGGGAGACCCAATGGTGGGACCCCCAAAGTTGCAAAGCTTGAGCTACAAAATCTGGTGTGTTTCAGTAAAACCTACTGGTGGGCCGATGGAAACCTACCAATATGTTTTACTACAGTGAGCAAAAACTATAGGTAGGTTTACACCAGGTGTAGGTCCAGTAGCCAAAACCTATCAGTAGATTTTCCCATGTTTTGTTAAATTCTTGGTTCCTTCACCTTTCAAGCTATCTTCAAGTCTCAACCTCATCTCCAATCACCTCAAGCACCATGATAGGGCCTAACAAGCACCATTTAAGCCCCTTTTACCTGTAAACATACCGAAACTCCATTAAAAGCTCGAACATTGCAATTCCACTCATTTTAACCGCAAAAGCAAGTATAAAAGGGATGCAAATGTACAAAGGATATGCAATATTTTGTGCTAATTGATGAGCATATAATATTGCCTATTTAACAGCCTCATTACACGCACTTTAACTTAACTTTGCATTTAATTACTGGGAATTAGTCAAAGTAATGCACAATGTGAAAATTTTGATGTTGCAGGTAATTATAGCATAAATGATGGCTTTTGGAACCCTACAGCTAAGTGTGAATGTGTGGTGAGGAGATGGACACATTACATGATAATTGGGAGGCTTGGAAGGTGAAGAAACCAAGAAAAATGCATTTTGGAGGAAAACCTTCCGGAAGGTTTGGCTATAAACCTTCAAGAAGGTTTAGCCCACTGTTTTCCCCATTTTTTTGACATAGTACCCCTGTTTTTCCCATTTTTGACCATGATCTGCTTTCAATCTGAACAAGTATAAAACAAGAAAGTTGTGGATCTGGATGTTCTCTATATTGTATCAAAATATCAACTCAATCCAACAGTTGGGTCAAACATTATGAAAATTCTATGAAAACTGGTCCTGAGTTGTCACCTCCGGAAGGTTTAGCCTACTGGAATAAACCTTCTGAAAGGTTTGCATCGACCATGCAGAAGGTTTTTCCTATAATGCCTAAAAAGCCTACAACTCATGCTCCGCTTGCTTGGGGGTCCCACCATTGATTCTCCCACTTATCCCCTGACATCCCTTACACATCTACATGCCTCTCATCACCTATGTTCGGACTTTGGAGGAAATGCAATTAATGAGGATGAGAGAGAAGGGGGCAGCCATGGTGGGTGCAGGCTAGGCTTGTCTTAGCCTGTCCAAAGCCAATCAACTCACCTCCTATTGATGGGAGGCCTGCACACAGGCTATGGGGAGCCTCATGGACAAAATTTGAAGTCTCTCTTCACCATATATTCAGCATTCCAAAAGCTTGAAGAGGGGAGGCTACCTAAGCTTAGAAAGCTCCAAGGAATAAGATGAATAGTTAGATATAAAAGCTTAGATTTATGCATTTCTTTCACTCATTTCACTTGTAATCTTATATAAGACTCTTGTAATCTTTGTTATTTACTTTTAATGTCATTTATTTCAAGGGCTTTGCAAGTTTAGTTGAGTATCTTAGTTTCTACCATTTTTGTATTTAAGCTTTCTTCATTTCAATTTTTAAAATGAGTATTGGATATTTTTCTTCATAGTTTAAGATTTCTTGCATTAAGTTAAGTTCCATGTTTCATTTCTTTGTTATGTCTCTTTACATATGCATGTCTTTCCTATTATTATGAGTAGCTAGATTTTTAGCTGGATAATCCAATGGAGATTTCCTCTTGGGTGTGCTACTTCAACTCATTTTTATTCCTCCTCGTAGTGTACGTTGATTCGGTTTGACTAGGTTGAGTGTGGACGTGGTTGTGAGTTCTTGATACACCGTAGGCATTGCCACGGGGTATGCTTAAATCCTCACCTTCATTTCGGTCCCGCGTTTTCTATGAATCAATCGAACATCTAGGCACCATTGGAAAAAGGCTTAGGTTGATTTGGCATTCTCATTGGAATGACCTCTTTGGATGATTTCATTTTAAGCAAAATCTCCACTCACCAAAACACAAAACTCAAAAGATTTTACACTTTTCCATTTTCACCAAAATCACCTTCACATAATTCCCTTCCTTCCCTCAGGAGATGACCTTGGAATACCCATTCCAAGTAAAACATGACATTGCAAGATTCTCTCTACGCTTAGGGCGTAATTTTTCACACATACACACATTTTGTTCATTCCACCATTATTCTATTTTCCCATTTCCCACATCATTCCGAGGGAGTGTGACACTCCCCTATCCCTATAAGCCATACGCACATTTAGGGATGATGTACAGAGATTAAGGAGTACAACGAAAACAATCAAGCACTAATCACATCCCCTAACTTGAGCTTTGCTAGTCCCTAGCAAAGTTTATTTTCAAACCAATGAATATGAAATTACAACAATCCATTTACACAAGTAATTCATCAAACACTCAAAATACAAAAATCACAATGCAATTAACGAAATGAAATTGGGCAACATGGAACAACAACTGTGGTAATTCATTAATTACATTCAAAATTGGAGTACATGGAGATAGAGTTCAAAAAGATAAAAAATGGCCTAAAATTCCTAAGGACTCTTCTACTAGGCCCATGACTCCACTCCTAGCTATGTACAACTCCACTTACAAAAGACAAAAACAATAGCATCCTACTCATCACCCTCACCATCACCTCCATCATCACCATCACTCTCACCGTGCTCCTCATCATCGTCCTCATCATCCTCATTAGTATCCCCCACCTCAACTATAGTGGAGGCTGAGGGGGTAGAGGCATGAGGTGGAGGTAAATTGAGAATTGGCTCTCCTAGGAATGTATGCTAAAAAAGTTGAGTCATTATTGCCAAAATCCCGTGCACAGTCTCCTCCAAATCGTCAAGCCACTGAGATACCTTGTGATCTGGTGCAAAAGTGGAAGGCTCGGAAACAAATGGCCCAGTACAAGAAGGCCCCGCGACTGATTACTCTGGCCTTGGAACCCTAGCCCGGTCACCTCGGCTCATCGCCATCCTCTTACTACTACTCACCTTCCCGATAGCTCCGATCTCAAGGGGAGTGATCTTGTCCAAGGCATAACCCTTCACCTTGAAGTGATCGCACATCCCAGTGACCAAGTTTCTAAATGGGAGGCTCACCTTCGGCTTTCTAGCCTCGTCGAATTCCCTCATCACCTCCCATATAAAGAGTGCAAAATCTATAGCCTTCCCCAACATAACTGCATCCAAGAGGGCAAGCTTTTCAATGTTAGGAGTCTACTTGACCCCCCTTGGGAGCAGGTTCTAATGCAAGAGCTTGTTCATCATCCCATACGAATGTTTGAGGCCCCCGACTTGGGATGTTCCCCTAAACTGAGTCGGATCCTTGTACATCAAAGCGACGTATTCAGGGATGGTCTTGACCCGGGTAATATTATGTGGGAACACCGGGGAGGAGGGAGGTGGTCTCTCATACTTATGTAAGGTTGCGATTACAGTAGGGGGTCACATCAAAAGTCTTGCCCATCACGTTCATTTTCAAAACCTCAAACTCACCCAGCACCTTGAGTTTTTTGTAAAACTCCAGACATAAAGACACATGCTCAAACCAAAACCCCATCCCATAAGCCTCAATGATTCACACAACATCGTTAATTGGTCCAAGGGATATCTGATCGATGTATGTCTCGCAAGTAACATTCTTTTCTTAGGTGCTTTGGTACCTGGCATTGTTCCTCGCCTTCTTCCATTGCTAAACACGATTTGCACTAGACCCTTCCCCACTCCTCTTGTGGGCACTTGCACCCTAGGGCTATGGAGAGCTAGGCCCAATGCGCTTGGTGCAGGCCGTGCATAGCAATAGTGCCCCAAACATCGCAAACGACAAGAGAGCCAAAATAAACCCCTCAATCGAGTTCACAACATCTCGGAGGATCCTGCCTTGGCGAGCAATTGCAAAGATTTTGGGACTTTTGAAAATAGTAAAGGAGACTAGGGCTTTAATTAAAATTCGATAGAACTAGGGTTTAGGTCATGAACTTCTCCAATCTTCACTAAAATCCACTAAATCAACTATCCTTGGAGTGAGATTTGAGAGATTAAAGCAATAGGCGAGCAGTTTTTAAGATTAGGAATTTTTGGAGGGGGAAAAGAAATGCCTTAGGGTTTGTGCTTTGGGAAGACAACGAATAGTTTCCCCAAAAAAAAATCGATTAAAAGCCCTAATTTTGGCATTCGATGGAAACCTACTGACAGGTTTTACAACAGTGAGCAAAACCTGTCGGTAGGTTTGTGGTAAAAGCAGGACCAGTGGCCAAAACCTACCAATATGGCATACTAGTAGGTTTTCCCTTATTTGCAAAATAAACCTTTGCAATTCAAATCACTTCCACTCCACTTCTTTTCAAAACCTACACATTCTAACACCTTATATATAACCTCTACTCCACCAAAACATGTTCTATACTTGTAAACCACAATTTGAACCATCATGCCCCAAGTCATTACCGAAATTGCAAAATGATTTAAAATTTAGATGCTCTCAAAACGCAAAATATGGATTTCTACATTAATCTACTAAAATGAAAACCCAAAATGCAAGGCACATATTTAAATGACCAAGGCATTCTTAATTCATTTAAATATCAAAAACTTGAACAATATTCTTCTGTCCTATAAGCATAGAGCTACGAAACAAATCATTTAAATGCCCGAATCAAGCACACATGAACATCACTATAGCCTTAAATACTAGTCTAGAGTATGCACCTACACATTCATTTTCAAACTCTTGTTTTAGTGAATTGGAAAAGTAATTTGAGCATTTACACAATAGAATTCACATGTGATTGGCTAGTCAAATTCAGCTTCAATGCAAAACTCACCAAAAGGTCTCTCTTAACAATGAATCACACCATAGTTATCCTAGCATGCACTCCATGTGTACATGTGAGATAGAATCTTGTGCACAAAATAAAGTATGCTCACATGTAATCCAAAAATGAAGTTCATGCATGAAAATGAAACGACTTTGGCATAATCTCATGAAAGGAATGCTAGGACAGTAGGTAGCAAAACTAACTCCTCTTTTTCTTTGAAAGTATGCATCCCCCATACTTCTCTGGATCATTTAGGTCTTTCACGGGTTGTAATGAGGCCTTGGGGTGATATTAAGGTAGGTGAAATGAAGGATATAGCGTAATAGATAGGGTTGTTCCGAGTGAATGGCCATTGTTTCAAAAAGATCTCCCTTTTTATAGGATGTTTAGGCCGACAACATCACTTCACTCTTCGTTTCTTTATATTCCTTTCCTTAACATTTTCCTTATCTTTTTCTCTTTCTTTTCTTCTTCCAGGTCTTTTCTCTCTTTTTCTTGGATTTTCTTTCTTTTTTTCAATTCAACTCTTTGAGTTTCAACTTTCATTCATCCCTTTTGTTTAGGCTTCCACACCATACCTCCTTCTCTTGTATGATTATTCATACTCAGCACTAGGAACAACCAAGGTGAGGCAGATTTTATCATTTTGCACTAGCTTGGTCAAATGTGTGGCATAGAAACGAATTTACAATTAAGGCTCAAACATAGCAGTAAGGGTAAAATTTTCACAAGAAAAAGGGCAAAGGCTCAAAGTAAAACAAAGATAGCCTAAGATCATTTCTAGATATGCACGGGGGTTCATTGTACATATCATGACAAAGTCAATCTACTACCCAAATGCGCCTAGCCAAAACAAGCATAATGAGATTATTGAAAAAAATTAAAATTTGAAAAAAAAATGTTCCTTGAGTAAATGTAAGTTCCCTGGAAAAAGATTGACACTAAAGCTTTCATGGGTCCTTAATCATCTCCACTATTTATGTCAAGCCTAAAATATGAATTCAATCCATAAATTGTCAAATTTACACATTCAAGGAGCACATACAGTTGAGTTCAAAAGCAGGTACATATGTGATACTCACGCATAGGATGAATTTCTATAATGTGATCATGTGCTCAAGGTTCAAAATAAAGATCAACATATCAACAAACCCAACGCACTCTAAATAAGGGAATATAGATCAACATTTAGATATTTTTTACAAAAATTTTCAATTTTTAAAATTTTCACATAATTTGCAACTATTGTAAACAAAAATCTGTATGACATGTGAAAGGTGACTTTTCACCACAAAAATTTGTATTATCAACAAAAAATTTCTGCAAACATTGGTGTATCATACAAATGGTGCACCTCACCCCCTAACTTGATTCATGCATTGTCCTAAATGCAACAAAAAAGATATGATATGCAATGAAGGACTATAAAAAGATGAGTAGGCTTAGAGAACACCTCGCTATTGAGCTTTGACAAAATACCAATACCTGCGACTAAGAAAAACAACACTATATGAAAAGATGATGTACATAAATGAACAGTTAAAGTAATTTAAAATGATTGTACACTAAAAAGCATACAAATAGTTATTCCTCCAACAAGTCCGAGTAAACCGGATCCATCAAATCCTCCTCCACTCATTGTCCTTAAAAAATCTCAAAAAATAGCTTAAGTCTTTTGCCATTGACCTTGAATTTCTTGCCATCCTTGAGGTTTGTGACTTTCACGGCTCCATTGGGGTAGGCTACCCTGACAAGATAGGGGTCATCCCAACGAGATCGGAGTTTTCCTTAAAAGATCAAGAGATGAGAGTTGTATAAGAGCACTTTTTGGTCGGGCTCGAATGATTTTCTCATAATGGATTTTTCATGAAAGATCTTAGCCCGCTCTTTTGAAATTTTAGAGCTCTCATACGCATCTCTTTGAATCTCTTCCAATTCATTCATTTTTAGCTTCCTATTCTCTCCGGCCATTCTCATGTTGAAGTTTAGAATCTTTATTGCCCAATAGGCCTTGTGTTCCATTTTGACTGGCAAATGGCAAGTCTTTCCATAAATGGGCCGATAGGGAGACATTCCTAGAAGTGTCTTATAAGCTGTGTGGTAAGCCCATAGGGCTTGGTCAACCAAAATGACCAATCCTTCCTATTGGAATTCACTGTTTTCTCCAGGATATTTTTAATCTCCATATTGGCCCACTCGGCTTGGTCATTAGTTTGTGGGTGGTATGTGGACACCTTATGTGTGACGCCATATTTATGCATAAGAGATGCAAATGGCCTATTACAGAAATGCGATCCACCATCGCTTGTCATAGCATGAGGCATCACAAACCACAAAAAGATGTTCTCTTTTAAGAATTTTACCATGATCCAGTGGCCATTTGTCATGGTTGGAATATCCTCCACCCATTTGGACACGTAGTCCACTACCAGTAGAATGCATAGGTAGCCAAACGATACGGGGAAGGGACCCATAAAGTCAATGCCCCAATAATTAACTATCTTTATAACAAGTATAGGGGAGAGGGGCATCATGTTCCTTCGGGTCACACTATCCAAACGTCGACACCTATCACATTCTTTACAAAATGAAACAAATTCTTTTATCAAGGAGGGACAACAAAAACCTAATTGTAGAATTTTTGCCGACATCTTTTCGGAAGAGAATTGACCACCGCATACTTCCGAGTGGCAAAATGCAAGGACATCCGGCTCCTCATTTTTTGGTACTCATCTCTACATGACTTGGTCAGGGCAGTACTTGAACAGGTACAGGTTTTCGAAGTAGAAGTACTTCACATCTGCCATAAATTTTCTTTAATCCTCCATGCTCCAATATGGTGGTATTTGCCCTGTAGCAAGATAGTTACATATGTCAACATACTAGGGAAACAAAGAATGAATTGAAAACAAAGGTTCATCAGGAAAAGAGTTGGCGATAGGAATATGGTCATCAGCATCTTGCACCACAAGTCAGGATAAATGGTCCGCCACCACATTCTCAACACTCTTTTTGTCTTTGATTGTTTAATTGAATTATTGTAGGATGAGTATCCACCTAATGAGTCTCTATTTGACATCCTGCTTAGACAAAAAATACTTCAAATCAAAGTGATCGGTATAGATTGTGAAACCCGAAAAAATTTAAACTTTTTCCAACAAAGGGCAAAATAATAATTTGTCACTATTATTCAGGTTTAAAATGCATATTTCTATAAGGCTTGGATGGAGCAACGGACTCACCATTGGATTCGTATTGTGAAATTGAGTTACCACGTTGAATTTCGTCGAATTTCAAAATAGTTAAATTTTGCACATTTTTCGAGACAATTGGGTGACGAATGAACTTTCAAAGGTCCTCAAAATAAAAATTATAAAATTTTCTTATAATTGAATAAAAGTTGAAATAAAATTAATTTGAACTAAAATTGAAATTTAATTAAGTCGTTTCAAGTTAAAAACAGACCCGAAAATGATAAACGTGCTGGTCAATGTGCACCGCGCAATTAAAAGTATAAATAGGGCCAAAATATCTGAAAATTCAGATATTTTTACCTATTTGGCTGGCTGTGTTCAGACGTTAGAAGGGAGAAATAGAAATTTCTACATTTCTTTCTCCGATCTAAGGAGTTCCACCGGTCGAAATTCCTTGATCCAAGAATTAAAGTTGGTCTATGCAGTGAGGGCTACGCGTATGTACCATGAATGAGGGATTTCACCGAAGATCCAAAAGGAGAGATTTGGGAGATCAAAGGTTTTGGGGCTAAGGAGGTGCGTAGAAGCTTCTATCATTCATCTCACGCTCCAAGAGGTAGGGTTTCTCCTACTTTGGTTCATTTTCTTACCTAGGGTGTATTTGGAAGGAGGTAAGGGTAGGGAATAACCTAGGTCATTGACCATGGTTGTGAAAATGAGGAAATAGGTGTGCAATTTGGCCTAGACCAATTCCTAATTATGTTGGCATAGGAAATTACTTGTGTGATTTCCTTGGAATTTGATATTTTGGGCATGCTATATGTTATATATTATGTTTTGTGAATGAGGTGGAAACTCTTGTGTGATAACATGAATTGTTGCCTTGAAGGTGTTTGCCAAAATGTCTATGCGTGAATCAAGTTGTTATGACATAATGATGTATAACATGCTTAGAAAATTTGTTGAAAAAAATTGTTAATATGTGCTCATTGAGATATTGACATTGTATTGATTTATGGAATTTATATACTTATAATATAAATTGACATGACACATGTTGAGATGTGTGGTTTAATTGTACATATGACATCCATTACATCTGGGACATGATATGTGTTTAATTTGGCTCACGACATTCATTACATCGCATATGTACGGGAACACATTGCATTTCAGGGGTGTGAGTGCATGGTTGATATCAAACACTAAGTAGGTGGGTGATAAGTGGGCTCGGTACCATTGGACCAAGGTCCGACAGAGTCGCACGGTTGCATGGCATGAAAAACTTGTGTCGAGTATAGCAAGAAGGGCTAGACACATCCTCGAGTGCAAGGCCCGGCTACTGGTTTGATACACTTCCTACGGTGCAAGTCCAAAAAAGTGTATCAGTTTGTGGAGCCGGTGATGCGACAGTAAAAGTCTGTTACCCAAACATAGACACATGGTTTTATTATCTAATGATTTCATTTGATGGGAAACATCCATGAATAAAGTGGTTTTGTAAATATGTAGTTGGTGTTTTAAAGATGATCATTGGATGCATTTCATCAATGATATAGGTTTTACACTTGCATTGCATAGTGTGGTGAGAACCAGTGAAGGCTTGGGTTGTTGTACATAAGTGAGTCTCATTTCATTTCATGACATGACATGATAGATTCCAACATGAATTGCATATTCTTGCATTGGAATGGATATTGGTTGTGTGTTGTTGCATGTATGCATTCATACGCACTTAGATGGGGAGTAGCCCTTGTAGGAAATATTCTACTGGGCATTGGCTCACCCTATACAAGAAACATTTCAGGTATGGGGTATATTCCGGTGGATGACACACATTTGGGGCCTCGTGGTTGAAGAAGCGCCGGGTTGTGGCTCTTGAACCAAGTTTTATGTAAAACTTTTGGTTAAACTCCATTTCGGCATTTAAATTGTATGGAATGGGTTGTAATAGACTTGTATGAATCATGTATAATGTAGAAAATACCTTTACACATGTTTAGGATGAATTTTGAAGGGTTTTGATTGGATTGGAAATCAAAAACGGATGAAACATAAAATTTTGGGCAACAACCACTAGTAGCTAATAGGTAGTACCTGTACAGCAGGCAACAACTACCAGTAACCAACAGGTAGTACTTGTCCAACAGGCAACAACTACCAGTTGCTAACAGGTAGTACCTGTCTAGCAGGCAACACCTACCGGTAGCTTACAGGTAGTACCTGCTCAGTAAGAAAAAGCTACTGGTGGCTTACAGGTACAACTTCTACCGGTAGGTCTAACAAACACCTACCAGTAGCTCTTCCAAAAATCTCAAAATTAAGAATTGTTTTGCCAACCTTTTGAGCTTTTTTTTCTTTAGTTCTAATGATACAAATGGACATTAAATGAGGTATATTGCGGCACATTGGACCTCCGTTGAATTAAATGATTAAAGGAACACGAGTTATACGTGTGAGTTATGATCCTGATTAAGGGGATATGATTAGCGTGTTGTTGGATCAAGCGGCATTCATAGGCATTTTTGCTAGTTGACGGGTTGTCAATGAGACCCCTAGTTTTAGGGGTGTCACATAGACTATTATTGGTGAACCAATGATGCACGATCGAAATTTATCCAATTCAAATATTATAGCTAGCAACTCCTTTTCAGTGGTGGTATAATTCATTTGTGCCTCATTAAGGGTTTTGCTAGCATAGTATATTATATGCAGTCTCTTGTCCTACCTTTGACTGAGCACTGCGTCAACTACGTAATCACTTGCGTCACACATAAGATCAAATGGTATGTCCCACTTGGGTGGTCGCATAATTGGAGGTGTAGTGAGCATCCTTTTCAATTTTTTGAAAGATACCTCACAACTATCTGACCAAACAAATGGGACATCTTTTGACTGTAAATTGGTCAAAGATCGGGCCAATGCACTAAAATCATTAATGAAACAATGATAAAAGCCGGCACGGCCAAGAAACGACCTGATATCTTAAATGACTATCGGTGTGGGGAGGTTGAAAATTGCCTCAACCTTTGATTTTTCCACTTCAATCCCCCTTGCCGAGACAATGTGCCCAAACACAATTCCTTGTGTCACCATAAAGTGACACTTCTCCCAATTGAGGACCAAATTCTTCTCCTTGCTTCTCTCAAGAACTCTCTTTAAATTCTCCAAACATCCACTGAAAAAATCCCCAAACACTGAGAAGTCATCCATAAACACCTCCATAATTTTCTCCAACATATCACTAAAAATCCCTATCATGCAATGTTGAAAAGTTCCAGGGGCATTAAATAGCCCGAAAAGCATGCAACGACAAGCAAAAGTACCGTAGGGACAAGTGAAGGTGGTCTTCTCTTGATCTTCCAATACAATCTCGATTTGATTGTAGACGAAGTACCCATCCAAGAAAGAGTAGAACAAGTGTTCGGCTACCCTTTTTAAAACTTGGTCGAGGAATGGCAAGGAGAAGTGATCATTTCTTGTGCAAGAGTTAAGCTTCTGATAGTCAATACATACTCTCCAACCAGTGATCACCCTAGTTGAAATCAACTAATTCTCCTTATTTGCTATCACTGTGCCCCCAATTTCTTCGATACCAATTGAGTGGGACTCACCCATTTACTATCAGTAATCGGAAGGATGATGCCCACATCAAGTAGTTTAAGTATCCTATCCCTCACTACATCCATCATAATTGGATTCAACCTTCTTTGTGGTTGTTAGGACGGCTTGGAGTCATCCTCAAGATAGATATGGTGTGTGCAAATAAGGGGCTTATCCCCTTGATGTCGGCAATTGTCCAACTAATCGCTACCTTGTGTCTCCTTAACACTTTCAAGAGATCATCTTCTTGTTTCTCCTCATCATAACCCAATTGTTTGTTCAAATTGAACACATTGAATTCCATAGTCATGCTCCCAAAAGTAAGCTTCATATGACCATTCTTGTAAGTAATAACTGCATTAAAGGTAGTAAGGAATGCTCTACCTAATATAACATGGATTTGGGAGCAAAGGTCAGCAACAAGGTGAGTCTCAAGCACAATAAAATTGACAGGAAAATAAAAGTTATCCACTTGAAACAAACCATCCTCAACCACTCCCTTCGGTGTTCGAATGCTCCGATCCACCAATTGAAGAGTGATTGAAGTTGTCTTTAACTTTTCAAGTTGGAGTTGCTTGTACACTGAGTAAGGGAGGAGTTTGACACTAGCCCCCAAATCAAGAAGTGCTTGCTTCACCTGACAATTCCCTATTGTGATAGCAATGTGGGACAGCCGAGGTCTTTAAACTTTGGTGGTGTGTTCCTCCTCATTATTGAGCTCCCTTGCTCGGTGAGGAATGTCTTCTTGTGGACATTGATTTTTCTCTTCATTGAGCACAAGTCCTTCAAAATCTTTGCACATGATGAAATTTGATTTATCGCGTCGAGGAGTGGAACGTTGATTTTCACCTACTTGAACATTTCAATTAAATTAGAATAATTAGTCACCTTGACGGGTGGCTTCAAATGATTGGGAAAAGGGGTAGAAATAAGGGATGCATGTACACTTTAATGAACCATTTTCTTCTTCTCACTCACTTCACCCTCCCTTGGTCTCTTTTTCTGTTGGCAATGTGGGCTTGGGTGAGAACTTTGGCACAATGGTCTTAGCAATTTGTTTTCCACTTCGAAAGGTGGTGACCACCTTGAGTTGCTCGCAACTCTCCCCTATAGTCTCTGATGACTCAACAATATGTTGATCTCTAGGATTTTCTTGGGGTTGAGTGGGGAATTTCCCTTTCTCTTTTTGTGATGTCCCTATAGAGTTTGTCAACTTCATAAGTTGAGTCCTAATGTCATTAAAAGCTATGTCATTTTGAATGTTGATAGCGGTTTGGCTTCGGATGAAATTATACAACACCTCCTCCAAATTCTTCTTACGGGAAGATTGGTAGGTGGAAGGATTGGATTGTCCTTGGGAAAATTTTTGTGGATGTGGACTTTGTAAATACCCTTGCGGATTTGACCGGGGGTTTTGGGAGCTAAACGCTTAACCTTGGCCTTGGTATTGATTTTTCTTAGGAGTCATGGGAGGTATATATGCATTTGACCCATGAGGAATGAGATTCTCATTTCTCCAACTAAATTTTGGGTGATTACTCCAACCCGAATTGTAAGTGTTTGAGTGTAGGGAGAATGATTGTCTTGTTTGGTTAAATGCATTGACTTGCTCGTGGTACACTTTTTTAAGTGTCAGAATGTTAAGGCACTCCGATATGGAATGCTCCACACTCTCACAAATCGAGCAAGACTTCTCAGTCTTTGATACATTGGACACCTCGTGTCTCCTATTTATTGCAAGACTCTCCACTTTCCTTGACAACTTGGCAATTTTGGAAAGCAAGTCTTCCTACTCTCCCAAATCATACAACCCTCCCGCACGTGCTTGATTACTACCCTAAGGAGAAGACCTTGGTATATCGATGGGATCCATAATATCCCAAGATTATGTATTTTGGGCCAATGTATCAAAGTATTATAGGGCCTCATCGGGATCTTTGTTCAAAACCTTCCAATTACACATCTTATCGATGAACTCTTGATGGCCCGGTGTGATTCCTTCATAGAAAAAACTCAAAAATTGCCATGGTGTGGAATGTATTGTAGCAATTCCTTGTAACGATCCCAACATTGGTAAAATTTCTTATTGGACTTCTCTAAAAAATTTTGAATTTTCTTTTTAAGAGTGGTGGTTTTAGGCACCAGAAAAAATTTGTTTAAAAACTCGGAGAGCATTTGAGTCCAAGATGTTATGGATCGGGGCTTCAAGGAATTAAGCCACGTTTTTGTCTTATCTTTCAGGAAAAAGGGGAACAATTTCTTTCTAGCTATGTTTTCTATACCATGATTACTGAGGAAGGTTCCAACTATTTCCTCAAACTCCTTTATCTGCAAATAAGGGTTCTCTCTTTCAATTACATGGAATGTAGGAAGTAGTTGCAACATCTCTGGCTTAACTACGAAGCCATGAGCTTGGACTAGTAATAGAATGCATTAGGAGGTAGTGCTTCTTGTAGGATGAAGGTAATCCCTCTTTTACCTCACTGGAGATCAATTTGGATGTTGTTCCCTTGATTCATATGAGGGGGTAATTGCATTCATGGATTAGGCATTCTAGCATCTTGCACTCCCCCACCCCTTTGAACGTTCGGATTGGCACCTACTGGGACACCCCAAAATCCGGGGGTCCGTTGATCACCCATTAACCTGTGGAATGCCTGTGGATATCATATAACTCGATGCCACACCGTTGTGTCCCATTTACCGGGATCCATAATTTAACAAAAAATTGGGCAGAGTCTCCTCTGTACGGGGAGCTCTACCCAAAACTTAACATGTACAATATACATTAACATGACCCATCTGAGGCCTGATATAACACAATGACCACACCGGGTCCATTTATGAGTAAAAATTGACTGCACCTGGTCCATTCATCCATACTTATAAAAAAACACGCAAGGTTATATTAAAAACAGTCCATATAAGTACAATTACAACTCTCTTACATAAAATTACATGTCAAAACTAGTTCACTCCAAAAATTTTACAAAAGGAGTTATAAAAGCCACAAGTCGGCTTTCTTCGCCTTTGTGGCCTCGAATGAGATCTGTCCATCAGCATATATCCTGCACCTGAAATTTTTCCCGTATAGGGTGAGCCACACCTAGTAGAATAAGTCCTACAAATGCGACTTCCCACTTAAGTGCACGTGCAATATTCACATTCAACATTCACCATTTACACAATCATTCCAAACAAGAATATACATGTTCATGTTGAAATATACCATGCCATGCCATGAATGAAATAAGATTCACTCACGCACATCAACCCGAGCCCTCACCGACTCACTCCACACTATGCAATACAAGTGTAAAAATCTTTGTCATTGATGAAATACATCCAATGATCATCTTTGAAGATAAAAATTAAGTGTTTATAAAACCAATTTATTTTTGAATATTTCCCATCAAATGAATCATTTATATAACAAAAAAACATGTGGGAAACCTGGGAAAAAATTTGAATTTTTTTTCTGAAAAAGGGTAAAATGGTAATTTGTCATCCTAATACATCTTTAAAATACATATTTTTATAGAGCTCTGATGGGACAAAGGCCCTCACCATTGGATTCGCATCACAAAATTGAGCTGCCCTGTCAATTTTCATTGAATTCCGAGATAGTCAAATTTTACACGTATTTCGAGACGATTTGAGTGACGAATGAACTTTCAAATATCCCCAAAAACAAAATTTATAAAATTTCCTTAAAATTAAGTTAACGTTCCAATAAAATTTATTTGAAATTAATCTGAGATATAATGAATCGTTTCGGGATAAAAAACGAACCCTAAAGTTAAAAATATGCGGTGCGATGTGGACCACTAGTTTACGCCTATAAATATCCTCTTAAGTCAGCTTTTTGGGAGAAAAATATGTCCCATTCAGCTGTGAACAGCCAGCCAAGAGCAAAGAGAACAAAAAAAAATCAATTTTTCAAACTTTCTTTCGTCGATCCTCGGAGTTCCATCGGTTGGAATTCGTCGGGCCAAGAATTAAAGTCGATCTATGCGACGAGGGCTACACATGGGTACCAAAAACAAAGATTCTCACTAAAAATCCAAAGTTGGAGAATTGGAGAATCAAGATTTTTGGAGCTTTTTGGGATGTTCTTGAGCTTTCTTCCAATTGTGTTACGCTCCAAGAGGTAGGGATTCTCCTACCTTGGTTCATTCCTATTTAAAATGTTATATGTAATGTGTAGGGTTTCTTCTATATGGCTCGATTCTTAATCTAGAATACCCATATGAAATGGTTAGTGGTATAAAATATTTTATGACTTACCTATAGTCATAGAAATGGTAAATTAAGTATGGACAAAGTTCTAGTTAAATTTGATATGTGGGAGTTTCGTAAATAATTCCTTGATACTTGATAATATTTGATGTGTGTGGGGCCAATATTATATGCTTACATGATTGTTGCTTAGAAGGTGTTTGCTAAAATGCCTAAGTGTGAATTAAGATTTTTATGACATGACAATATATAACATGCTTAGAGAATGTCTTGGGAACAACTGTTAATATGTGTTTTTACCAATTGACATTGTAATGATTCATGGAATTTATATGCTTATGATATGAATTGCCATGGGATTGTGGATATATGAAGTTGATCTAGCCCATTTGGCAACATTGCACAATGGACATGACATAGCATCACATTAATGGGCTACATGCATGAGTGTGGGTGTATAGTTGCATGGGGTGATCAACACCAACATTGGTGCTTGATGGTGGGCTCAGGAAAGTGGAATGGAACGTCCTACGGAGTCGAACGGTTACATGCATAAGAAAATTTGTGTCGGGTATAGTAAGTAGGGCTAGACACTCCCTTGGGTGAAAAACTCGGCCACTTGGTTCATACACTTACCGACGGTGAAATTTCAGAAAAGTGTAACGGCGTACAGAGCCGGAGGTGCGATTCCTGAATCCGATACCCAATAAGGGCACATGATTTTAATATATAAATTATTCATTTGATAGGAAACATCCAAGAATGAATTGGTTTTATGACATATGGTTGATTTCAAAATGATCTTTGGATGTGTTTCATCAAAGACGTTTGTTTTACACATATGCGTCACATTGTGTTGTGGGAGTCAGTGTGGGCTCGGGATAACATGCATGAGTGAGTTTCATCTCATTACTTGGCATGGCATCATGAGATTCTATCTTGAATAACATATTCTTATTTGGAATGGAAGAAGTTGTTTGTCGCATGTGCACATTGCATACGCATTTTAGGTGGGGAGTAGCCTTTGTAGGAGTTTTTCTACTGAGCATTGGCTCACCCTATATGAGAAGCATTTCAGGTGAGAGAGATACATCGGTGGGTGGCTCCAATTTGAACCCTCATGTTTAAAGAAAGCGAAATGTGGCTTTATTTTGTGTTAATATATAATATTTGTGGAAATAATATTTTAAGCATGTAATCTTTTAATTTTAATAGAATTTATATGGACTATTGTTAAACTAACCTTTCATGTTTTGATATAAATATAGATGATTGGACCCGGTGTGGCCGATGTTTATTTATAAAAGGACCCGGTGTGGTCAATGTTTTATATTGGGCCTCGGATGGGTCATGTGAAAATAATTTGCACAAGTTGGATTTTGGGTAGAGCTCCCTGTATAAAGGAGACACTGCCTGAATTTTGTTAAATTATGGATGCCGGTAAATGGGGCACAACGGCGCGATATCGAGTTCTTTGGTATCCACAGGTATTATGCGGGTTGATGGGTAATCAACGGACCCCCGGATTTTGGGGTGTCACAGCTTGGTATCAGAGCATAGACATACGAATAACCTAGGGCTCGATGGGCACGGGTATAGACAATTGCATTCCATATGATTTCATGTTATGTGCTCTACTTGCTACATGCTATGTGTTACTTGTTATGTGAATTATATGCATGATAGAAATGTATATGGAAAGGAGTACATTGGGGTTAGAAAACATAACCTTGGGACTTTGGCAAAAAAAGGGATGAACGGTATAGTTCAATGAGTAAATGTCTACTAAATATTTGATCCCTAACTTGGGACATTAACTAATTGATCTATTGTTATCTTATGTGTGTGTAGATGGCAACTAGAGGAAGGGGACGTTGGGGTGGACGGAACAACCAACCACCACCATCGGCCTTTGACCAACAAGTCTTCATGGAGGCTATTGGTGCGACGACGGCTACCATTGCACAAGCTAGTGCTATGGCCGCTACTATGGCACTGACAGGTGCAAGTGGGAGTCAAGGAGGTTCAAGTCACCTCCAGAAGTTCAAGGCACACAATCCTCCAATCTTTCTGGGAGGGGTAGATCCTATGATGACTGACCATTAGTTCTGACAAGTGGACAAGATCTTGAGGGCTATGGAGATTACCTCCGATGCCACGAAGATAACACTAGCTACTTTTCAGCTAGAGGGAGAATCCCAAGTGTGGTGGGATTGGGTCAAGGACTCCAAGAACTTTGAGTTAATGACATGGGCAGAATTCAAGGAGCTCTTTATGGGCAAGTACTTACCAACGGCTGCTCGACATGCAAAGGCTCGAGAGTTCTTAGACTTGAGACAAGGGATGATGACGGTGATGGAGTACGTGGCTAAGTTCACAGAGTTAGCCCGTTTCGCCGATGACTACGTGGCCACAGATATGGCTAAAGTGAGGAAGTTTGAGGATGGTCTTAAGTTGTCCATCCGGGATAAAATTATGGGTCTTCTTCTACAAGACTTAGACTTGATGGTCACGACTACTATGGCCATTGAGAGAGAGGTGGATGACGCAAAGAGCATCCGGGAGTCTGGTGCAAAAGACAAGAAGAAAGAGGGTTAATCCTCTTCTTCTAGTGCGGGGAAGAAACAAAGGACCTCTGCTCCGCAAAGATTTCAGGGATAGGGCCATAGCCATCAAGGCCAAGGCCAAGGTCAGTCTTCTCAGGGTTTATCAAGCAGGCCAACGAATTTGCTATCACTACAACCAACCAGAACACATGAAGAGAGATTGTCCTCAGAAGCAGGGATCCCAGGGTCATGGGTCATCGCAATATCCGACTTCAGTGGGGCAACCACATACGCGGTATGCTCCTCACTACCCTACTATGGGTTAGGGCAGCCAATACCAATTCCAGGGTGTAGCACAAGGCCCTACTACTTCTCGTGCGGGGACATCGCAAGCTAGCCCGATGGGCCAAGGCATGGGTTGAGGATGAGGCCAGGGCTCACAAGCCGAGACTTTAGGGACTTAGGGGCGTGTCTACGCCATGATGCCACAGATTGGGTCGGCAGATCCGTTGGTGATACAAGGTACATTTCTACTCTCCCGCTTATGGGCTAGAGTGTTATTTGATTATGGTGCATCGTATTCTTTTATTGTTGCACCTTGTCTGAAAGACTTGGGCTTAGAGGTTGAGTCCTTGGAAGAGCCATTGCATGTGAGTTCTCCCCTAGGTGCTGGGGTGAGAATTGATTAGATATGTCGGGGTTATAAGTTAGAGATCTCGGGGATTCTACTCACCGTGGACCTTAGGGTCATGGACATGTCGGAGTTTGATGTGATGCTTGGGATGGATTGGTTGACGGCACACCTGGTTGTCATTGATTGTGATCGGAAGAGGGTTACGACTTATATGCCGGAAGGTGGTTGTATTAAATTTCAGGGGGAGAACCAGTATGCTTTACCCCAAGTTATGTATGACTCAAGATGGCACGGACAGTTAATGGGTTGACTTGCTAGCCTTACCCTGGAGGATGAGGTGAGGCAGGAGTTTGGTCTACCTAAGGTTTTGTGCGAGTATGAGAATATTTTTCTGGATGAACTACTGGGATTACCTCCATATAGGGATGTAGACTTCACTATTGAGTTGCATCCAGGTACATCACCTATCTTTATGACTCTGCATCAGATGGCACCAGCTGAGTTGCAAGAACTCAAGGTGCAATTGCAAGAATTATTGGACAAGGGGTTTATTAGACCGAGCACTTCACCTTGGGGCTCTCCGGTTCTATTTGCTAAAAAGAAAGATAAGACTCTTCAATTGTGTATTGATTACTGGCAATTGAATAGGGTCACTATCAAGAATAGGTACCCTTTGCCGAGAATTGATGACTTGTTTGATTAGCTAAGAGGGGCACAAGTCTATTCCAAGATAGATCTTCGAAACGGTTACCATCAGTTGAGGGTTAGGGAATAAGATATCCCTAAGACAGCGTTCAAAACGCGGTATGGGCATTTCAAGTTTATAGTGATGCCATTTGGGTTGACGAATGCTCCAGCAGCATTCATGGATCTCATGCATAGGATATTCCAAACCTATTTAAATCAGTTTGTCGTGGTCTTTGTTGATGACATCTTGATCTACTCCAAGTCTGAGGAGGAGCATGAGGGTCACTTAGAATTGTTCTACAGACATTAAGAGAGCATTAGTTGTACGCCAAGTTTAGCAA
>CAUOFW020006651.1:0-23352 GCA_963454935.2 Ilex paraguariensis | reverse complement strand
ATGCCTCTTTCTAGTCTATAATATTCTTGGTATCCTCAATATCATAATACCCCAATGGGTTCACTTCATCTCTCGTCACCTTTTTCTTCTCGTCCTTCGACAAAGTGAAGAACTTCCTCACCGCGATCTCAAGGTTTTTCTGGCGTTCTAATGGCATCCCATGGTTGATCACCTGGAAGAAACCTCAGTTCTTGCAGGCCTCACTTATCTCGAATATAAGAGGTCTTATGGCTACGACGTCAGGCTCTGACAAGTTGGGGGAGTTTAGAACGGAGAGATCGATCAATGGAATGTCGTTTGCTTCGACCAATGCAAGTTTTGGGCGGTGCTTGGTGGCTTGGATGAGGCTGTGTCTACTTCTCCCATGCATGGCTGCAGGGTGAGTGATGGGTGACACATGGGAAGCAATTTAACTTGTGACAAAAAATCATCAATGTTATTATGTATATAAATCTATATTATAAAAACAGGACAGCTTCAACAAGTTCATCTTACGGTCTTAAATTCACTTATCCAATGGTCAAAAAATTATCATTTTTTCCTTGATATCCCCCCCAACCAGTCAACGAATATGATTGATCTTAGAACACATCCTATGGTCTCAAATACATTCGGTCAAGAAATTACTATTTTTTCTTTAATATTTTTTTCCTCAACAACTCCATTTTACGGTCTCAAATTCATTCATCAAATGGTCAAGAAATTACCATTTTTTTCTTGATATTTCCCCCAATCAGTCAACGATTACGACTGATCTTAGAACACATTCTACGGTCTCAAATATATTCATTCAACAATCAAGAAATTACTATTTTTTCCTCAACTACTTAACGATTACGGTTGATCTTAGAACACAAGATTTTCTCTGACATAATAATTAAATGGGTCAAATTTGCCATTAATATCATCTATGTAAAGTAACATTTTGAATTTTTATATGACACAATGATAACATTTTGATTAAAAATCAATTTAACAGATAAAAAAAATAAGGGCACTGCTTAACACATTTATATTGAATATAATTAATTTTAATTTTATTTATTTATTTAATTATCTCAAACTAACATGTCTTACACATATCTTGAATCAAAAGTTCAAGACTTATTTTTTTTTATCTCTTAAGAAAACTCAACGCTAATATATTCTTATAAATTAATAATTTTGTAATAACTTGTACTAATTAAAAATTAATATTTTATAAATGATATTTGTAGATCGTTTTTTTATAGAAAATATTTTGGCGATATGCTTTTTGATAAATTAGATTTTTATTCTATATTAGATTTGACTCGATTTTGATTATATTTATATAAATTAATATTTTTTAAGTCAATTCTATTATATTTTATAGATTTATCTATAATATAAAATATGACAGATTTCAATAAGTTCATCAAACGGCCACCAACATTTCTCTCAAAACTATTCAGATTGAATTTTACCTTCCTCTTCTCACTCTTCACTCTCTTTCTCTGTGTGTGCTACAGGGAGGAGGGCCCTTGGCACCCTGAAAAAAATATTTTTTTTAATTATATATATTTTATATATTTTTTTGGATATTCTTAATTGGGCCCACTATAGGGTCAGTTTGGTTGGAAAGAAAAAAATGATAGAAAGTGAAAATGATAGAAAGTGAAGTGAAAGAAAAGTAAATGATAGAAAATATATTTTCATACATGTATTTGGTTAGAATGAAAAATTTAAAGAAAAATTTTTAAAAAAAATTCATTTTATTGTTTAAAAGAAATGAAAGTTATAAGAAATTTTTATAATTGTCTAAACTACCCTTAATTATATTAAATCGGTCTAAAAAGGAAAAAATATGTAATTATAATTAAAAAGTTAAATTTAATTGTAGGACAATCACCAACACAAAATTCTTTTGGCCAAATTATATGATTAATCAAATTCATACCAAAATTTTTAAAATTAATAAATAATAAAATAATTTTTAAAAAATAAGGGCAAAATGATAAGTTAGTTATATATTACAACTTTCTTGCATTTCCTGGTGTTTTTTATAAGAAAAAAAATTGGTTATTTGTGAAAAAAATCAAGCATGAAAGAAAATTATTTTTTCTATCATTTTCTTTTTCATGCTAACCAAACACATGAAAATTTTAAAAAATTTCTATTTCTTACATTTTCTACCATTCTTCTGCTAAACAAATGAACCTGTAATGATTTATGAAAAACAAAATTAATTGGGTCAAACAAGTTGGGTGCTAGAACAAAAAATAAAAAATAGAAAATCCATACCAAATATCTTAAATTTAGCAAACTAAATTTGATTCCTTAGAGTAATGGTATGATTTGTTGCAACCTCCTTTGGTTCAAAAAATATGGAATATATAGCTAAAAATGAGTAAAATATGAATTTATAAAAAGATTAAAAATTATAGAATATTGCTTTTATTTGTGTCAAATAAATTATATAATTGATCCTTGATGTATAGATTTTATCTTATTAATTTTTTTCAAACAAACCTTTTTTATGTTTAATGAATTTTAAGTATCAAATTCGATATAAAAAATATAAATATATCACATTATTTTTATCTATTAAAGAGAAAGTAAAACTTGTCCTTAAAGTGTGTCCATGCTAGATCATATTTTTGGCTTTGTCATTACTTTCTGGGATTTTCACTCCTTACTTCTCCAAATTAACTGATTGGTGTACATTATACCGTACCTTCAGGCACGGGTCACCCCCAGTACACATATATATAAAGGGTGGGTGGGGGTTATCATATACATTGACCCTGGATATATGTAATCATATGTTTGAACCTTCTAAGTCCATGACAAAAAACCCTTGTAGGTTGTAATTAAGCTTAATAGTCTGTGACTAAGGTATGATACGACATAAATTTGAATATTCAGAAAATCGATTCCAATTTATGAAATAGTAATTTTTCTTTCTTTTTTTAATTACATGATTTAATTGATTTTTACCCATTTTTCTAAAAAAAATTGATAATTTTTTTTTTCAAAATACATGATCTGAAAAAAAAAATTATGACGTGTATAATATTGTATATGAATAATAATTGAAATAAAAATTATATTGAGTCATAAATTAATTAAAAATAAAATAATTTAATTTATGATAAAAATGAGCCAAAAAAACATATGACGATAAAATTCAAACTTTGATATATTATATTGATGTCATAGTCGTGTGTATGTACTTGCTTTTAAAGGATTTGCCGGCAAAAAAAGGAGGCTAGGGCACGACAAGTTTTCTTTTTGGAAAATGTTATTTGCATTTAATTAAGTGATTTTATTTGATGACATAATAGATTATAACTATTGAATTGATAGTGGGTTGTAACTAATAGTGAAATCCACTGTCAATCTAATAACAGAGAATGATAAGGTCACCAAATAAAGTTACTAAATAAGATCCATGTAGCATTACTCATTCTTTTTGGTATTACAATTGAAGGCGAAAAAAAAAGTGTCCATATCATGCCATCATTATAAAATTTGTGGGCTTTTTTACAATTTTTTATGTTTCTTTATAATTTTGTGGGGACTTAAGATTGATCACAAGTTACCATAAAAAGTTGTCAAAAAAAAATTATAACTCAAACTTTAAAAATTGTAAGACCCCCAAAAATTGTAAATTTTTTTATAATAAACAAACCAAAAAAATTGTATCAAAACCTACAAAAATTATAAAATTTGGAGATACAATACGAAATTCCTTTTTTTCTTTTTTTTCTATTATCGTAGTCTTCTCCCTGATTACAAAATGCTCCATGTGATGAAGTGAACAACTAGGTGTGAATATCTAATAAGGAGTGGTAAAATATGCATCTAATCTAGACACATTTGTTACTATGTTTCAACTTTGATGCTTATTAATCAGCTTGGACACATCAACCACCATGTCATTTGGTCTCTTATTTTAGTCCTTTTATTTAGTCAGTGTAGCATTATTCTTATTAAAATTATTTGTGGATTGTTCTTGTGAATGAGACAACAAAAAATCAACGGGAAATCAAAGATGAACACTACAAGTAAATTTTGAAGAGGAAGCTAGAGAACATGTGAATCAATCTATTTCATGCTATAATACTTATGGAATAATGATAATACTAAGAATAAAAAAGATAATTTTGCTCAACAGCAAAATAAGACAAGTCAGCTCAACTCAGCCACAAGTTGGGATCAAGTAAGCAGTTTTGCAAACAATTTCGGTTAAACTAAAATAACTTGGGCCACAAGAGGAAGAGGGATGAAAGAGTACCGCCATCTCCAGATCTCGTTTAAGAATAACATTTTTAGAAAGCTACCTCATACTTAGAGAATGTAGTCTACAGGTCAATATTTCCTCTGATATTCTAACAAATCAAGGGACCACTAATGATGAATTGAGGACAACTCTACTAAGACAATATAAATAGGGAAAATCTTAGCCTGAAAAAGATAGGTGATTGTAAATGTCTTCTTCCTCAATTTTTAGGCAGATGATTGTAATTGTTTTCTTCCTCAAAAAACAACAGAAATCTCTGGAGCAAGATAAACATGGTTTCTGTCAGAAATAGAGGCAAAAATAAAATTAAATGTGACAATCGAATCAAATCGCATCATTTTGCATTTCGATGGTATTATTTTAAATTTTTATTTAATAACAGTTGACTTTTATCTAATCGTTTATCATTCATATAAGATGCCCTAATTCTAACCATCACTTTGTGTTTGGATTGATCAACTTAACTCGTGAAATATAAATCTAGGAATATTGCTCCCATCTTTTTTCTAGCAAATTCGTCACTAGCAAACCTCTTGTAAACCAAAATATTCCACAATCCACCATATCAAAGAAAGTAAAACATGAAAGAAATTCAAAATTTCCTATACTGAATACTAGTTAAATGGGTTTGTCGTGTTAAAATTGAGTTATTCATGCCTGAAATTAATCCACCTCGTTTATTATTTGCATTAGTAGATCGTACACGAATTTTTAACAATAACTTGTTAATTTCATGTCGGATTCATACGACAATAACATGTGGTGATGAAAATTGCCTCTTAGATAGAATGCATGCTTCAATTATTAAAATTGCCATTCTAGATGAAGATTCCCAGTGAAAGCTGATGACATATATAGTAACACAATTATTCAGGGGCTTCTCATGTTAAAATTAGATTAATAATTTGATTCGTTTATGCATGATTTGTATTAGCACATCGTATAATTTCAACTTGACATCAAAAATTATTCAATTACAACTCGTTAGTTCCTGTCAGATTTATGCATCACATCAAAAACTACAACCCCCAAGTAGAATGGGAGAGAAGAAGGAAAATCAGCAAGCAACTTTTATTTCAATATCCATATTTATATATAGGAGTATCCATTATTTATAATTACACAGAGGATAATATTTTACAGGAAGGCAAAGCTAAGACACTCATGTTGATGATGCTTGCACAAAGACGATTCTTCCCTTTAACCAAATTTCTCTGAGAGCCTGAAATGATAGATTTGAATATTTTCAACATCAAGTTTTTGAAAATTACTGCGTTTTCGGGTTGCGAAAAACTTCCCCCAGTTATACGGCTTATACTTGGCAGGGTTTTGATCATCTGTCAGCTCTTCCAAGGGTTCCACAATGGTGTAGTGAGCGGGGTTAAAGACAAATGGAATGGAGATCCTGCCTTTCTCAGAATTCACTATTGCCCTGTGCTCCACACTTTCATACCTATCATTGCTCCAAACTTGTACATATATTCACACACACACACCACATGACATCGTCAGAACGACGAACCTCTCATTTTTGTATGAGTAGTCTAATAGTAGCGTAATCAGAAATTTAATTCCAGATTTCTAATTGTATCAAGCCTATAGAAATCATTCAAGAAAATTAACTCATGCTGGTCAAATTAGATGTAAAATATTTCCAATTAATTCAAGAAGACAGTCGAGAATTTTAGGTTGATTTTATTACGTAATCACTTAGTTCAACAAATTTCATCATGTTTGTGTGCGTCTGCAGATTTCTCATAATACAAGAGTTTAGAGTGTAATTTGGTAAACTTGAGAGGGTCATGGAACTAAAATATTGATCTTGACTTACAGTTATAAAGTAAAATTTCGAGAACTTGATGGTCACGGACACCTAGGCCATAACTGGGCTTCGTCTCTTATTATCAAGAGCATGGGTGGTTGCAAACAAAATCAAACCAATTATGGTAAACATAGAATTGCTCTGCGAGACGTCCAGGTCTTTGACTCGTAAGTCTCAATCCGTTCCTAGCTTGGTGCACAATCATTTGTAATGGATGGACAAACAAGAGGGGCATGCCCGCACAAATTGTGGATAGATCTTTGTTATCCGTTATCATTATAGCGGCCATCAATACTAGAATTTATAAAGCTTCTAAGTTGTTGGCGGAGTACATTTTACATGACTATGAATCAATCATATGATTCTATCCTTCACATTTAATGGTAAATAGCTAGTTAGTTGTCTCAATAGTTCCCCTAATGGTCCCGTAAGTTGCCTATAGGTCACTCATATGCATGGACTATGGTACTGGAAATTTTAGCATCAAAGTGAATTCATTTAAAAACTTCTTGAATGGTACCTGAATAATGTCACCAACATTGATAATATAAGCATCATGAGTAGGTTTGACCTGAATCCACTCTCCATCTGTTTTTCGCTTCACTTCGAGTCCTCCAACATCGTCTTGAGCGAGGATGGTTAGGGCACCACCATCCTTGTGTCGGCCAACCCCAAGAGCAAGGTGAGGAACGGGACAAGGCGGATAGTGGTTGAGCCGGATGAAGCTGGTATGGTCTTTGAAGAATCCGTTCAGATGATTAGCCGGTAGGCCTAAGCTCAGAGATATGAGTTCCAACAATTTGTAAGCTAGTTTTTGCATTTCTTTAGCATAGTGTTCGCATTCTTCTCTGGAAAAGCCAAATCTATTAGTAAAGTAAATAGTCCAATTTTGTGAAATTGGGCCTAGAGGAAGGCCTCCTTTCAGCAGTTAAGGGTGTCTGAACCAGTTTACATCTACCTTGACTAATCTTCTTTCCGGTCTGATCCAATACAAGCAGGACCAAACCAACAGTATGAAAAAAAAAAAGTATGAGCTTTAGGCCCCAAATTTTTAGAAGGCCCTATAATTTTAGGTACATTACTAGCCCACAAAAAAATTTAAATCCATTAAATTTTAAATCCTACAAAAAAGCCCCCAAAAATTAATTCAATCAAAATTTTTATTACAATAATTTGGGCCTATAATCCAATCCATAACATTAAAAACATAAAAATTAAAAAAATACTCAAAAGTCAACTCATATTTACTCTCACCCACTTTCTCTCTCTCTGTGATAAAAAAAATAAAAAACAAAAACAAAAGTTAAAATTAAACACTCTCTCTTCCTCTATGTTAAAAATAAAAAAAAGATTAAAATCTCTTTCTCGATAATATTAACACATCCTTCTTTTGTCCCTCTCACATAAACATTGGTGATTAATGAACTTCACTTAAATTTTTTTAGGAAAATGTCATTTGGATATAATTTAGAGATCTAATCTGGGGACCTGATTAAATATAATCATTAGATCGGTAGTGAGCTCTATCAAATATTAGAACTCATAACTAATTTAATGATTGTATTGAAGCCACATCATTAAGTTCTCAAATTATACATATTTGTCGTCTTAAATGTTCTTTAGATTATATATATATTTGTTGTCTTAAATATTCTTTAGACTTAATTGTTCTCTACAAGTGAATTAATAATAGATTCCACATTTAGTTTGAGCTTACTATCACTTCAATGACTATGGTGCATTAAATTACCAAATTAGAATAGTTACGCACTCGCTTTTGCGAGGAAGCCGACCTATCTTGCCTTCAAGCGAGATTCATTTTACATTTGTAAATCTCTCACTAATTAATGACCAATGATCCGTCAAAAAGAGAATTTAACAAAAATAATTCAAAAAATTACCTCAATTCTGGTGGATTTTCGGGCCACTGATTAATATATTCTCTCAGCTCCTTATCATTAGGCTCATGAGAAGCAGGAACTAGTGTTGGATTCTGTATGGTAACATCAAACACCTCTTTCCAGTCTCTAACATTCTTGGTATGCTCAGTATCATAATACCCCAATGGGTTCACTTCATCTCTCCCCACCTTCTTCTTCTCCTGCTTCGACAGAGCGAAGAACTTCCTCGCCGCGACCTCAAGGTTTTTCTGGCGTTCTAATGGCACCCCATGGTTGATCACTTGGAAGAAACCCCAGTTCTCGCAGGCCTCACCTATCTCGGCTATAAGAGGTCTTATGGTTGCGGCATCTGGCTCAGGCAAGTCGGGAGAATTTAGAACAGAGAGATCAATTAGTGGAATGCCGTCTGCTTCGACAATGGCGAGTTTTGGGCGGTGCTCGGTGGCTTGGATGAAGGCTGCGTCTACTTCTCCCATGGCTGCAGGGTGGGTGGTGGGTGACTCAAGGGAAGCAATTTAAGTTGTGGCAAAAGCTATACACTTATATAAGAGGTGGTTGGCAAAAGCTATACATGACATTTTATTTATTTATTCAATTTTTTATCCTTCCAATTTTTCATTATACCAAATAGAGCATTAGTGAGTAGTATTGAATACTTTGAACAATCATCCCAAGAAGGCGTGGGTTTGATTGTTGTAATTGTAATGGCCGACCAGTAAACAAAACACCTACAAGTCATTGATTAATTTATGATCATTTCTTTACACAACACAACAGACAATGGAACAAAATGACGTTGGGCCACCGAGACATATTAATCATCTTTAATCCACGAATGGTGTATGAACAACTTTTTCTAAATCAAAGATGCCAAAAAGGTCAAATGTGGGAATCATGAAGCTTGCTTTTAGGAGAAGAATGCCATTAATCTCTCTCTCTCTCACACACACACAGAAAGAGAGAGAGAAGATTTCATATGAAACAAGATAACATGAAAAATAAATTCATTTTTGCATTATTGGAATCACATGACTCAATTACGTACAAGATCAACTAACAGCTTACAAAGATCTATCCCAAGTTTTTTTTGGATCAATCTTAACTCGACTCCATCGAGTCATATTTTAGCTAGTTTGATTCACAATTTTCTGCATTGGAGTCTACTTTCCAATTCATTTTGGTATCGTATAAGATCTCTTTTTTTTTTTTGGCTATTGAAAAAAAAGGTGGGGACAAAAGCGCTCAAAAACTAATACCGCCCATTATTTCTCTTTGAAACAAACTTAGTTAAGCAAGCATAACAATCAACCATCAAGCCCTAATTTGAACTTTAAGACTCGAACCTCCAATCTCAAGATGAGAAATCCTTCTTAGACAATGAACTTTGAACCTACAATCTTAAAATCCAACAATGGGACTGACTAAAGGCCAACCGCTAAACTCCATGTAAGCCCTTACTCAAATTTAAACTCAAATTTAAATTTGAGTAAAAAAGTCTAAAAAACTTGTTTCAACCATTGACTCAAATTTATACCAAATTAAAGAAAACTCATTTTTTTACGAGATTCAAATCTTTAATAGTGAGATTTCACTATCTTTTAAAAATCCAATAATCATTATTATTCCTTTTTAAATTTGTATTTGTCCTTATTTAAATTTGAGTCTCATTGTTGGATTTTTTTTGCAAATCTTTTTTTGACTTAGATTTAATACAACAAACAAGTTTAATTTTGGGGAAAGACCACGTCATACCGAAACTTATAATTTTTTAAGATTAAGTTATAATTTTTTTAAAATGTAAATTAAAATTTTAAATGACATGATCTACTATGAGTGTCTGTTATCGACCATGACTTTTTTTTGAGCAATTGTAACTACTCCGTTTAAAATTATAATTTTATTATAAAAAATAGTATTCGTTCGGTACTCTTGACTTTCTCTTTCGACGTGGTGGTGATCTCAGTGATCAAAGCAACCACGTTATCTTATCATATATGCTGACCAGATTATCAACTCTGTGTAGCCGTGTTGTAGTTTGCTTTATGATGTTTTTATATTTTTAAAAGGTTAATTACATACACCTGCCCCAAACTCGGAGTAAATTGCCCATCAACCCCTTCAATTATGACGGGTTTCACTAATTCTCCTTCTACTTGTCAATAAGCAGTAAAGCATAATAAAGTAACAGATTTTTTAGAAAGATTAGTTGGTGCACGTGTGCGTTGTACGCTAACTATTTTGACTTTTTGTTTAAAAAAAATAGATAAATTGAACCAATTTTCTTTATATGAAGATGATTATATATTACATGATAGTTATATACCACTTGTTCCTTTATTAGAAGATTGTTACACAAAGTGACATTGTTGACGTGGGGTAATTATTACACCCAAGATTTTTTTTGTATTTTGAATTGTATGAACTGAATTGCATAAGGTTCAAAAAAAATTTAATTGCATTGCATTGCATTTATAAACTATTATGCTTAACTTCAGTAAGTGATTAATAGATGGATCACTACTGATTTATTAGATTACTAAGAAGTTACTACAATAAATTATTATTGTCTTTTTATCTTTTTAAGGATAGTATTATCAATTAAGTTTTTGTTTTGACAAGTATTGACATTTAAAATTAGTATATAGATTATTAGATTTATTTAAATATTTATTTTTTAGCGAATTTGGATATACATTACGTACCTACAAACATATACAAAAATATGATATAATTTGGTGATTATTTAATAAAATTGAGTAAACATTTATGTGTTAAATGTTAAAATCATCTCTAATCAACTTATTCAAATCAGAACAGATATCTATAAAAAATTGTAGTAGTTGGTCAAATTGAAGAAGTAAGTGAATACATGAATGGGGCATATTAATAATTGAGCATAATTTGATGAGCCCAAAAGCCAAGTGTAAAAGTCTATGACCGGCGTCATTAAATATCAATTACTTTTTGCTTACTTCTTTGAATTTTTATCACTTTAGTCAAAAAAAAATGGGAGGTTAAATTGGCTAAGGGAGATGGTTATGTCTATCTCACATGACCGCAATTGATAAGCATTTTTTAGAAACATGGAGAATAAAGAATACATATTATACACGTGGATGATCAAAATGACACATATTATAAAGTTGAGGGAAGAAGACTCCTTAAGTTTAGTCATTGAGGCACATGTTAATATCTCTATTAGTCAACATAAATTGATATTTTTAAGTCGACAAACACGATACAAATTAAAAAATTGAGAGACCAAATTAACACAATTTAGGACTAAAGTGACATAAAGTAAAAAAAAAAATTGTCCTTACATGTTAATATCTCTAAGTCTTGATGTGACCTTTTCCATTTATTTGCACAAAAACCATCCAAACCTAAGGGAAGTGATTCATGATTGCTCGTCGCATTTATAGTAGTTCCTTTCACCTTTCGAAGGGAAGAAAACAGGGATAATTGGAAAGAAATGATTTTTTTCTTTATTTCACATATATGTATATATTGCTTGAGACTTTATGTAGATGGAGAAGGGAAGAGAGATAGAGGTGGAAATAGAGTGAGCAACATAATAAGCTAGAACAAGTATTTTGGTAAAAAAGAAAAGAAAAGAAAATCAGTGACGATAACGTCTCTTGGATCAAAAACCCATCTCAACCTAAAGTTTGAAATGTAATTGCCACCTAAAAATTAAATTTGAATCAATATTAAACATTCTATGACAAAGACAATTAGATTGAAAAATTGGATCTACTCTCCAAAATTTTATTTTTAAATTTGGGATCAATCCTCGCCAAAAAAGCAAGACTTGAGTTCTTATGCTTGTCTTGGGTCATTTATTGTGCCCCCTTTCGAACTTCTTTTCGTCTGTTTGTCCCTGTCTTGTTTTTTTTGTTGGCTCTCCCATAGATGCAGCATTCGAATATTATAATAGTTGATTCTTAATTATAATATCAAAAAAAAAAAAAAAGGTTTGTGCTGGCCGGAATTACGAATTCAAACAATTGTATCTACACTCGCACAAACTTGAGTGTACAAAATTGTTTTACCTCCAATGGGAAGAATATAGGACCAAGGATCAGTCGCAACAGCTAGGAAATGTTTTTATAATGCAAGTTGGGCAACTTGCAAATTATTTAGAACTTTCCTAATACTAAAAAGTGTTACTTCACCTGAAATTGAAGTAGGTTGAATGCATGAAAATGACATTTCTGATTGAGTGTAATTATGTGAGCCGACAATAATTCGATTCATTTTCAATTAAGTCTTGCTCTAGCTTTTTTGGGTCTTCTACGATTATACCAAGGAGAGATGCAAATGAGAGCAAGTATGAATGTGAATTATATTTGTTCTCATAACCTCATATAGACTGCATTAGGCTTCGATGTTAAGTATGTAACAACATCTTCACTATAATATTAAGAAACTACATAACTCAAATCAATCCAAATGATGTAGTAAACACTTTTCTAAGTAGCATCATTTGCAAGACTTCAACAAGCAGTTTTCAGTGAGTATGTCATTTGATTACTACTTTAGGACCAATTCTGTCGTTTGAGTGTAGGGAACATCGCTAAGATCACTTGTCCACTCCTCTTAGTTACAATAAAATCCTGCAAACACACATTAAGTGTTTTAACATTTCACTATATATATAGACTCACAACATATAGAAAAATAAAACTTATTTAGTAGTCATGAGACCAAAAAAATATTTTAGTCATGTTATAATTTAAAATATATATCTAATCAATATTGGTGATTAGTAATACCAAAAATAGGAGAGTTTACAGAGGGAGAAAAGGGAGAGAAATCACACCATAAATGTATATAGATCTCTACAATTGAAGTTTTTTTGAAATGTTTTGAAGATAAATCCAAAAAACGATCCAGATACTGCATCTCCATTCTTGAGCCCCCACCTCCAATCCACATGAAAGAAATATATAGAATTTCATTCTACATATGTAGAGTATTGCTAATAGGCATCAATATAAAATTGAAGAGCTAATAAATTAAATAAGAAAGAATGTATGAAATAGATCCAAATTGTAACTTATACATTGTATGTAAATAGAATATTTATTTTAGAATCCGTAAAGCCTACCATTAAATGAGTAAAATTACTAGTGTAGATTCAAATTGTAACTTATATCTTGTATGTAAATAGAATATTTATTTTAGAATCCATAAGGCCTAACGTTAAATGAGTGAAATTATTAGTGGCTATTGAATGAAGGGAAAATTTGAGGTTATAGTTGTAAATGAGGATGATATAGGAACCGATAAACAGAATGGTATGAAAAGCATAGAGGCAGAGAGATAAGAGGATAATTTTTTTAATAGCGGGAAGGTGAATCAAATTGCCATTATTAGTGGTTAAAAGGTGCATTAAGTGTACAAAGAAATGATCATATATTTCTCTTATAGAAATATGAGCAAGACATTGTCTTTGTAAAATTAATAAGGTTAAAATAGGAAAATAAAAAATTTTCATGTTAAGGAATTTTTAGAAGTTGTATAGATATAGATATATATAAATTTAATTTAAAATTAATATTAGAGGAAAACAAAAGAGAGGAATATGAAAGGGTAGGATATAAGAGGCGTTAGTTTTTTTACTAAGGTTATTGAGGTCAATCAAAAAAATTTTGCTTTTGTTGACATTTTATAGTAGTATAGATAGATTAAAATACTACTATAAAATAATTTCATTCATTCAAATAATCATCTCTAGAGGAAGGAAAAATGGGCAACCAAGATATACCCTCTCTCAACCACCACCATAGCCCCATCCCCACCACCTCAGCCTCACACCCCACAAATTCTCCCCTTAAAGAAAAATGATTTGTAAAAAGTGTCTAAAGTATTTATCGTGGTGTTTTTTCGCATAATAAGAGTAGAAAGGGGGTTCTTCAAAAAAAATATCAATGACAACCCTTGCATCAGTAACATCTCCCAAACCGAAAAATGCATACATAAGAAGCTACTATGAGAGTGTTGAACAATCTAAAGAAATACAAGAGATAAGAAAAGAGGAGGCTATGGTTTTATTGATACTACATAATTCAATTGAATATAAGGAAGTAATTTAACCTAAATATAAAGAGACTATATATAAACTAAACAAGGCAGGGAAGTAAATGACTATTCTACCCTTAATAAACAAAGTAACCATATATTTCTTAACATCTCCCCTCAAACTCACGATGCAGCAGCGACAAACATCGAGAGTTTGCCAACTAGAAAACGAAAACGAAAAATAGAATGCGACTTGGTAAAAAAATCTGTAATCTGCAAAGAAGAAGAAACAAAGGGCAAAGTAATGGTGTCATGCTTGAGATGATGACGAGTAAGGTGACAATCGATCTCAATGTGCTTAGTTCGTTCATGAAAAATCGAGTTGTGAGCAATCTGAATAGAACTCCGGTTGTCACAATACATATGAGTGGGCTAAGAAAGAGAAACTCTCATATCTGCAAGTAACCAACGTAACCAAACAATCTCTTTGGTAGTAGATGTCATAGCACGATATTCTGCTTTGGTTGAAGATTGAGAAACAATAGATTGTTTCTTGCTCTTCCAAGAAATAAGAGAATCACCTAAAAAAATACAGAAATCAGTAACATATTTACGATCTATGGGATCACTGTCATGATCAGCATCAGAGTATGCACACAGCTCTAAGGAAGAGGTGGATGGAAGTAAAAAAATCTAAAAGACTGTACCCCGAAGATACCTCAAAATACGAAGAACTGTTGTCCAATGAACTGTAGTAGGAAAAGTAACAAACTGACTAACAATATGAACATCATATGCAATATCTGGACGAGTAATAGTGAAATATATCAAGCTCCCAACAATAGTACGGTATAAAGTAGGTCTAACAAAGGTAAACCATCAGAAGAAGAATATTTTGTGTTAACCTCAATGGGAATATCTATAGTCTTATTATCAGTAAGTCTAGCTCGCTCAAGCATATCTGCAACATATTTTGACTGAAAAAGAAGATAACCTCTGGGTGAGCAGGCTACCTCAATACCCAAAAAATATCGTAGAGAACCCAAATCCTTCATTTCAAACTGTCTAGCTAACTCTATCTTCAAAACTGAAATATCATACCATACTGTTGAGAGTACCCTTTTGCAACCAACCTAACTTTGTATCGCTTAACAGATCCATCAGAATTGGTCTTAATCTTATACACCCAACGACAACCAACAACACTCTTACTAGGAGGTAGAGGAACCAAATCTCAAGTATCTGTCTTATGTAAAGCAAAAAGTTCCTTATCCATAACTTGTTGTCAAAGAGAGTCAAAAATTACCTCTTTATAGGAAGAGGGCTCAGAAAGACAATGAATAGAAGCTAAAAAGGAAGTAAAAGATGAAGAATAACAAGAAAAAGTAAAATCTGGTAATTTTGTGGACTTACGAATACGTGTGGATTGACGTAAAGGTAGATTCACAATCTCAGACAGAGCTTGAGGGACCATAGGAGAGGAGGTAGCTTCAGGTGTGCTAGAGAGTAAAGTGTTAGTACCTATAGAATGATCAGTGATGGTATTTGAAGTACTAGAAACCTGAGATGACAAACTATCAGAATCCTCAGAAAAAGGATCTATACGAATAAGATCAGATCTAGTCAAGCTATATAAGTAGTGGATGGAATTGAAAAGAAAGGTATATGCTCAAGAAAAATAACATAATAAGACACATAAAGTTTTTGAGTTATTGGATCAAAACAACGATACCCTTTTTTACCTTCACCATAACCAAGAAAGACACAAATAGCAGATCGAGAGGACAACTTGTTGCGTTCAACATGAGGACGAAGAACGAAACAAGTACAACCAAAAACACTAAATGAAGAATAATCAGGGGCATACCCATACAATTTTTCGAAAGGAGAAACACCTAAATTATGAGAAAATGGAATTGTATTAATCAAACCTACAGCAGTAAGAACAACTTCACCCCAAAACTCACTAGGAATAGACGAAGACAACAAGAGAGAACGAGCAGTTTCAACAATGTGCCTATGTTTTCTTTTAACAACACCATTTTGTTCACGAGTATCTGTACACGAAGTTTTGTGAATAGTTCCATCTAAGGCAAACAACTCATCAAATTTATTAGAAGTGTATTCCCCACCCAAATCACACCTAAAACATTTGATAACAGTAGAATGTTGAGTTTTGACAAGAGCTTGAAAGGCTGTATATATCTCAAAGGATTCAGAACGATGTTTCATTAAATAAATTCAACAATAGCGAGTATGATTATTAATAAAAGAAACATAATATCGAGACCTTTTTTTTTTGGCGACAGAAGAAGGTCCCCATACATCAGAATGAATCAAATCAAATGGCGAAGAAGAAACATAAATATTTCGATTAAAAGGTAAAGCTGAAAATTTTGCCAGTTTACATCCACTATAATCAGAAATATCACAATTTTGTAAATTTCCTAAAGCCCCTGTGGATGCCAAAAATCTCAAACGAGAAGACGAAACATGACCTAAACGAGAATGCCATAAATAAAAACTAGAAGAAGAAAGATTTAAACGAAAAGAAGATAAATCAATAGTAGTAGCAGCAGCAGCAGCAACTGACACTTTTAACTCATCCAAAATATATAGTCCCCCCTTCCTACGGCCTGTCCCAATCAACTTCTGAGACTACAGATCCTGTATAAAACAAGAAGAAGAGGAAAAGGTGACTAAATTTTCAGGATCACATAACTGACCAACAAAAGCAAAATTTAATGTGAGTTTTGGAATATGATAAACATTAGGGAGAGACAAGTAAGGTGTGACAACAGAACCAACACCTGCTAAAGACATATGAGTGTCATTAGCAGTCATAACAGGAATAGAAGATGAAGGAGATACAAAAGCAAAAGATGAAGAATCTCGATACATATGATGTGAAGCATCAGAATCCAAGACCCATACAGAATGTGACATACCTGGAGAACTATGAGGCAACTGACCTCCTGAAGAAGAAGCAGACATAGCTTGTGGCTGTAAGGAGAGAAACTTCTGAAATTGCTCAGCCAAGGTACTAGAATCGATGAAAGGACTTGATGAAACTATTGCTGCAGTATTAGGCTGTGGTAGTTTGTAACCCTGCGGTGGTCTAGAAGCATTAGATTGTGACTGGTTGCCAGACTTCCAAGCTTGAGATTGCTGCTGCGATTGATTCTGTTGTCTTAACTTAGGACATTGAGCCTTCCAATGACCTTTTTGCTTACATAAATTGCACTCATTGAAGGCAGGCCTTGTGTAAGGCTTATTCTGATTATGAAAGAATGATTTAGAAGGTACTGCTAGCACAGAAGGATCAGAAGTAGAAAGAATTTCCTTGTCAGAATAAGACTTAAGACATATCTCTTCAACCAATAGCTCACTGACAACTGAGTCAATAGAAGGAAGTGGAGAACGATGTAAAATTGAACGTATAAGTCCTTCAAAATCATTACGAAGTGCCATTAAAAACTATACCAATCGTTGCTGCTCTCTACGAGCAATATAAGCACCACATGCCTTTAATTCAGCCGATTCTGTAAGAGCCAATTGATCCCAAAGATCTGTCATAGTAGAATAAAACTCCTGAATACTCATATTCTTTTGCTGAAGAACTCGTATGTCATGCTCCAATTGATACTGTTTTGCAAAATTTGATTCAATGAATAACCTTTGTAGATGATCTCAAACCTCCTTTACTGTCTCATACTTTGCCAACTGCGTACCTATAGAATACTCAACAGAATTGTTGATCCAAGGAATAATTTTTGCATTGTCTGCTTCCCAGACATCTATCAAATCAGCATATCCTACATCAGTATTTTTTAGGTTTCACAGAAGCTCTACTAACAAATCCCCATAGCTTTTTACCCTTAAGAAAATTTCTGATCACATAATTCCAATACGAATAATTCTTTCCATCCAACCTCACACTCACAAACTGAAGCGAATCATCTCGCGTAAACTATGTTTGAGATTAAGCCTTATCCCATGAAACTTTGCTTTGATACCATGTTGAACAATCTAAAGAAATACAAGAGATAAGAAAAGAGGAGGCTAGAATTTTATTGATACTACATAATTCAATTGAATACAAGGAAATAATTTAACCTAAATACAAAGAGACTATTGAAATTCCTGGAGAGTTATACATTTGTGTATTGATAAGACCGTTCACTATTTCTTGAAGCTCGATCTCTCCCCCGGATGAACCATATAGCCAAGAGAAACCATGAACCATAATAGAAGAGCTTGCCCCACCCATGAGTAAATATTTCATAGTAGCCTCATTAGACCGTATATCTTTCTTGGTATATCCAGATAATAGGTAGGAGCATAAACTGAAACATTCTGGAGCTACAAAGATAGTTATTAAATCGTTAGCACCACATAAACAAGACAGGGAAGTAAATGACTATTCTACCCTTAATAAACAAAATAACCCTATATTTCTTAACAGAGAGAACTTCAAATGAGATAACTGTAATAAAAAGCTTTTTGCAGACTCTTCCATTGACATTACTCCTAAAATCTATAACGTTGTTAAGGAATTTGTTTTTTATCTTATGCCTCTAAAATGTTAGTGTAGTCAATATTTTTTGGAAAAAAAAATTTCATCAAACTTTGATTCTCTCTTTGCTACAATATTCAGTTGATTCTTTGCTTAGTTTTGCAATTGAGACCTAGTTTTTTTGGTCATAGTAGCTACAAGGGAAGGGACCGATGCCTCTTAAGTTTCCACTAGTCGTGAGCTTAATTCGCAAATTAGAAGAGGTTAAGTGAAATTTGTAATAATTGAGGGATGCAATGTGCAATTGATATTAAGTTTAGGTATGTTTTGTGTTATTAACCCTATTCTCAAAAAACTAAACGGTTCAAACCAATTTGGGAAAAAAAAACACAGTTTTAAAACCCAACTCAGTCCGAAGGGCTTACTTAGAAACTCGGTGACCTGAACCCTAAATCTAGCTGGTTTATTAATTCGACCGTTTAAGCATAAAATCCGATAAAAATTCATTGAATCGGACGATTTTTAAATAAACCGTTTATACTTGGCTGGTTCACTTTAAGTCCCATATAATCAAAGTTTTTTGGGCATTTGGGCATTTTTGCCCTAATTCACTAATCAAATCCCTCCTATCTCTCGCTCTTTCTCTCGCAGACTGTCTCTCAATCATCTCTCTTGCAAATCAAATCTCTCAGCCTCTAAATTGTCTACTCTCATTCTCTGATCTCTCGCTCTTTTCTCTCGACCGTCTCTCTTGTAGATCAAATCTCTCAGTCTCTAAATTGTCTAATCTCCTTCTCTGATCTCTCGAAATCTCTGTCGACTGTCTCTGGCGAGTTATCACGCTCAACCACTCACCAATCACCACACCAAAAGGCAACTGGGAGTGGGTGATCATACATTGTTTCAGTTGGTGTTTTGTTTGATCACTTCTCCGAAAGACAGCATGGTGTTTTGTGCTACATACATAGTTTCAGTTGATAATTTTTGGCTTTTTGTTTATTGTAATATATATTAAATGTATTATTCTTATAATTATTATATTTGTTATCATTGAAAATTATTTTTTATCTTTTTATTATATGATTGATTCGATCAGTGATTCAACAACGGTTGAACTAATGATCCGCTGATCCAATATTTTTACCGGGCCGGGTCTTTAAAACTTATGAAAAAACATATGATGTGTTCGAAAGTATCTAAAACTTCGCTGCCTTCAGGCTTTAACGCTCTTTTTTGTTCAATAACTGACCGTTAAAGACACGAAATCTAATCACAGATCAAACAGGACTCTCTCGCTCTCTAAAACCTCTTCTCTGAACTATCAATCTCTTCCTTTCTCTCTCTTCTTTCCCTTCTTGGATGGGATGGAGGTGAGAGCTTCCATATTGAGCAAAAAGTTAAGGTTCTTAGACACAATTCTAAAACCCTAATTTTCACGTAAAATAGCACAGATTCGAACGACACGGAACCAAAGATGTTTCCGTGGAACATCGCCAAATCGGCGGAGGCGATGTTCTCTCGGTGGGCAATAAAGAGGGTTTGTAAGTTCTTGTTGAAGAAGAAATTAGGGCAATTCATTCTGGGCGACATCGATCTTAACCAGCTCGATGTTCAGCTCGGCGCCGGCACCATTCAGCTCTCCGATCTTGCTCTAAACGTCGATTATCTCAATCAGAAGGTACGCATGGTTGTATTTGTGTTATTGAGTTTGAGGGTTTCTGGAGTTTGGACTGTGGAAAATTGTTAAATTCGTTAAATATTTTGCTATTTTTGAAGATAGTTTGGAGGCCGATTGTAATTAGATGGAATTTCTAAGAGTATTTTAGGACTTGAAAAGCTTGACGTAGAGTATAGTTTTTTGCTTTCCTTTTGGCAATTTGTGAATAATGTTTAGATAGACCATAGGCTTTGTATGACGGTGTTTTGCCATAAAAAAAAACGGTATGGAAATTTGTCACAAGATACGTCCATGGCTGAAGACAAAGATATATTGAGTCCATTGACATGATGGAGCTGTCTGTTGCAAATAGGAATGCGTACAATGTGCCTTGATTGACTACTGGACAGAAATTCTGCTTTTGATTAGAACTTCACCAACCTTGGATCATGCAGAATATTTCAGTAGCTTGAAGATAATTTGTTGATGACCTGCTCCTTGTTTGATTATTTATTCCAGTCAAGAGATGAGAAGTTAGATTTAGATGAAACCCTCTTATTAAAAAAAAAAAAAAAAGATTTAGACCACTAATTGATGATATTCAACTTAGTAAGCTTTATGCCCCACCACTTGATCCTCAATCCCTCTTCTTCAGTAAGCTCCTGTACTGTCATATACTTGGTTAGATATGAGGCAAACATGACCTAGCTCATAGCTTCAATCCACCTTCACTTTGTTTTTCCTCTTTTTTGTTTTTCAGTATCTTCAGTTTGGTCATTAGTTAGGATACACTGCACGTGAAATAACATATCAGATGGGTTTTGTCAATTGATTTTCCATATTCGATTTACCAAGACTGTAATCATTTCTTATTCTATCCCATTGTTGCCGCCTTCAGGGACCTAGCGCTTGTCCAGCTCGACATTCTCTTACCTTCATTTTTATGGAAGTTTCTTAACTGCCAAAGTCCGTATGGTAAAGCATACCTGGTCTTTATATAATTCATCTTCAGCTTGGCAGGGACTTTACAGTCAGATAACCCCCTCCTATTCTTTGGAGGTGATCAGGGTTAAGCCGCGTGGGAATACCTGTGAATAGCAAAGGACTATTCGCCTTTTGGGGTGGGCCTTTTTGTACTCTTAAGTCTCAAATCTATACGGGGATACTTATTCAGCATACTTTCTCTAAGTATATGGCACTATGGGCAATTTCCTCCTCAATTTTCTCATAGAAGCAATCAATCTAAGATATAGAAAATGATCGGTTATAGGCATCTCTTGTGATAAAATTCCAGTATATCTTAATTTTCTGTCTCTAAAAGCAAAAATAAATTCCAGGGATAATTATTCAGCATACTTTCTCTAAGTATATGGCACTATGGGCAATTTTCTCCTCAATTTTCTCATAGAAGCAATCAATCTAAGATATAGAAAATGATCGGTTATAGGCATCTCTTGTGATAAAATTCCAGTATATCTTAATTTTCTGTCTCTAAAAGCAAAAATAAATTATAGCTGTTTCAATTCTCAAAGTATTGCCAATTAATTTTCATGGAATTTACTGTTTTTCACATGACTCAGAAGCCTTGTGAGATTGAAATCCATTTAAAAGGATGCTCATCCATCCAACAAAAAAGGAAAAAGATAGAAACCCACATCAACTAAAATATTAGGTTGAAGGGAACAAGAGACCCATTCTGTTTCTTTTCTTGTGGAAAAAAAATTAGATTGCCAAACACTGATTTGGGTAGCTAGAGTCTCTATGGTACATATCACTCATTATCTATTTTTCAGGTGTCCTCATTTAATTTATTTTTTCCACCTATGATACAGAACATATCTCTTTCTCTTTCTCATTCCCCCTCCTTTCTCATGGTTATACTGCTCTCTTATACCTGTGTTTTCCAGTTTGGTGGAGCAGCAGTAGTGATTTTTAAAGAAGGTTCAATTGGCTCTTTGTTAGTGACAATGCCTTGGAAAGGTAAAGGTTGTGAGATTGAGGTGGATGAGCTTGAGCTCGTGCTTGCTCCCTGTGGGGAAAATGTATCTCAAGTTGGGGCTGAAACTTGTTTGTCCAGTCAAGATAGTAACTACTGTAGCAGTCCTGACTTGGGGAAGATCAATCATGAATTGGTTGACAACCCTGCAGCAACTGATTCTATGGATGTTCATGAAGGAGTTAAAACCATTGCCAAGATGGTAAAATGGTTGCTTACCAGCTTCCATGTTAAAGTTAAAAAATTGATTGTTGCATTTGATCCCCATTTAGCAGAGGAAAAGGAGACTGAGTTTTGCAGAACTTTGGTGCTTCGAATTACTGATGTGGAATGTGGAACATGCATTTCGGAAGATGCTAAGTTAAGTGTTGATGCAACAGTTAGTAACCTTTTTGGATTAAGCCGTCTGATAAACTTTGTAAAATTCCAAGGAGCAATACTTGAGTTCCTTCAAATAGATGGTGTTGACAACCAAACATCCCTTCCATGTGCTTCAGGAACAACTTTTGGTGCATGCTTTTCGGGATGCTGCATGTCAGACGCTACAACTCCAATTGTCACTGGGAAAAGAGGTGGATTTTCAGGGACTCTAAAATTGAGCATACCATTGAACAATGGTTCTTTAGATATCCGCAAAGTGGATGCTGATGCTTATATTGATCCTCTAGAATTAAGATTTCAACCTAGTTCCATCAAATGTTTCTTATATTTGTGGGAAATGTTTAAAGATACAGGTAAGAATAGAAAGGGTCGCATTCATCACCAGGCGATGGAGTCTGTTTATTTTAATGCAGCATCTCATTGCAATTCCTCAACTCTAGGTCCTTCTATGTTTGCTACTGATAAGGTGCCACCAAACAAAGAAAGTTTCTTCTCTGATTGCTTCCCGCCTATGGGGAAAGAAACGGTAACTGATGCCCTGCTGCCAGGGTCCCATCTTATATCAGACTGGGTGCCATCCTCTGTCGGTAGACACCAAAAAAACAGAATTGAAGAAGAACCAGATTTTGGCGCCAGGTTGGTATCCTTTCTTGTGCTTTCAAATTTCATGTCAAAATTGCTCTGAGATAAATATCACTTAAACTTAATTTTGTTGGTTAAGTATGATTTGTTGTAATAGCTTTTAATTGTAACAGTCCCATGTGCTATTAAGTTTTAGTGAGACCCTTTTT
>CAUOFW020006650.1:0-23352 GCA_963454935.2 Ilex paraguariensis | reverse complement strand
ATTTTTTTGTTTCGTTTTGTTTTTTTTTTTCAAGTTCATTAAGTCGACTTGGTGTTTCACTAATTTTAGCATAGCACAGAGGAGTCCAAAAGTGAATAGTCTTTAAAATAGAAACTATTAGAGCCAAGAACTACACAGAAAACTACTATCCCAATGTGCTGTCTTGCTTTTTACAGCTAGTAAGAAGCAGAACCAAAACACTAAAGTGATAGTCAAAAATAATAATATTCCACTTTTTGACATCTCAGAAAAATTCTCTCTCCCCTGCGTCATTCTGCTGATGCTATATCTTTCATCTACAAAGATGTTATTTTTTCTCGTACTCTATTTTGGAGAGATTGAAGTCCGAACTAAAATTCACTGTATTTCTCTCGGACTTGCGAGTACTTATCACCGCCCCATGTTTCATCTCTTACTCTGACAAAGAGGTCCAACGAACATCAAATTTTTCTGGTATATCTCATACATTGCCACCAATGATGCATAGGGGCTTTCTTCCTTTTTCAAGGATCGATATAGTGTTATGATTTTAGCGTTTCTAATGGAAACCACATCTGAACCAAAAGCTTAAGCTCAAAGTAATTATTTGCTCCCATCCAATCTTTATACATAAACCAATTATTCTTTTCCTTACATACTCCATGTGGGATTGTCTTCTTACATGTGATTTCAACACTCTCCCGCACATGGGTGTCAGTAGTTTTCTTGCTTTGTTTTACTTGGTGGAACACTCGCCCTTATAGCTCTCCCTTTGCCTATCTTTAGGTGCAGTCCGATAAAAAAAAAAGTAATATTATACTTACCAAATTTCTTATTCAGTTCTCCATCTTAAGCGATGTGATATAATCTCCATCATTGAATATTAATGAGACTTACTTATTTAATGGTAAAAACTTTACCACATCACTTAAGATGAAAAATTTGGTGATAAATCTTAGTCAACATAGCAGTTTTACCCACAAAATGTGGGTATCATACTGAAAAATTGATCCTAACCATTGATCTTGTGTTGATTTTTTTATGACCGTTGATCTTGAAAATAATAAAATAAAATAAAATAATAAAATATAAAACACTTTACACGTGTCATGCTTTCATTAGTAGAAAATATGAAGTATGATATCAAAAAATAATTTTTTGACACTGTAATTTAAACCAGGTGTAATAGTTGCTAATTATCCATTTTGTTTTCCTAATGATGTAACATTGCTAGATACCCACTTTTTTCGTTGATGTGACACTACTTCTTAGTTACTTTCTTTCTTTTCTTTTTTTTTTTTTAAACATAGGCCTCCTATATTTTTTTTGAGCTCTGATGTGATTGCTAAACACAATCGAATTCAAACTTGACTAAAAAAATTGAAGAGCGGTTTGTTTCAATCTTTATATATACATAGATACTTATAGCCATTGCATTGTGCCTACAATAATACGGCCATGGATAGCCAAAAACCTTACGGTGAAAACATAAGCCATAACAACCTTGGCTTGGCCCAAAAACAACATTTGCATCACATGGATTCAAATAACCAAAACATGAATACATTTGATTGTAATTAAGACCATCTTTGATTTTATACTCTAAAGGTAAATGTTTGATGGAGCCCATCATAATCCACATCCAAAATCCTTATCCTCTTTGACTTCAAAAGAAAGTTTAAACCTCATTGCAAGCAAGGTATTAGATTCTATTCGCCTTTATTCCTTCTACTATAAGCTATATATATATATATATAAGGGTTAGAGGGAAGTGAAAAACAAATTAACCAACACAAGCCATTGTCCATCTCTTTGAGCCCTCCTCTCTGAATCCTAAGAACTTCTCTTTATGGCAACCGTAGTTGTGCCTCCTAGGATGCAACCAACAAGGTTGGGACGGGGCGATCGCAATGTTTTCACAATGTCTGATGATACTCCGGCAATGAAGCAAATCTTGGAGACCCATGCTCCTGATGGCCGAGACAGTGGCTTTGATGTCAAACCTCTTTTCCAAATTGTAGAGGACATCATTCATCATTCCACCTCTACTGTCCCTTGGATCACTCATGTACTAATATCTTCTTTTTGTTTTCTGATCTTCTTTTCTATATATATCCTAGTCTTTGGTGGAACATTCTGAATAGATATGTCCCTATGAGCGATTGCACTGATCTTTATATATTTTGACCACATCCGTTTCCGCTCCTTAATTATCTGACTAATCGTAACTTTTTTTGTGTAGGTAACTCGAGAACATTTGGGTGGATTGGAGGATAGGGCAACCCAGAATGGATTCAGTGAAATGCTCCAACTTTTGGCACACCCAATAAGTACAGTTTCCTGTGAGGTGAAAATAATCTTAAAATTTTTGAGCCGTAAGACCCGCAACTATCTTGTTGAATTGTAACTTGACCCCAAAAGAATCTTACTTAGTCTCTATTTACTTATAAATGTTGTTATGATAGGTGGTCCATTGTATTGCCCTACACTGTTTTACAAGTAAGGTATTAAATGGCTTTTGTGACTCTCTAGTCACAAGTGCACCAGCCTGTGAAGTGTCACCAAACTGAATTGTAGACTGAGCAGTGAGATTGGTTTAACTGCTACCTGCAAATAAACCTTAAACATTTCCAATATGTATCAAGGCTTGTCCTTGTTTTTGAGCTTACGACTCAAAAGCATGAATGACATGACCCATTGACCGTCTTAGTTATACTTAGTTTAACAACATTACTCAAAGTTGATAAATTGTGACAGATATCTTGCAAGTGCTCCGGCGGCAGCGACGGGCACTCAACCACCAAGTCAATTTGTGTTACACTTTCAGGCTACTCCTGGGACGCCAAGGTGGTGATAGCATTAGCAGCCTTTGCCGTGATCTATGGCGAGTTCTGGCTGGTTGCCCAGCTTTACCTCTCAAGCCCACTTGCTAAATCTGTTGCATACCTCAAACAACTGCCAGAGACGCTCGAGCGCGTGGACCTGTTGAAACCAAAGCTTGAGTCACTCATCAAACTCATCGGGGCCATGCTTGATGTGACCACCTGCATTCTCAGGTTCAAGGAGCTCCCACTTCAGTACATTACCTCTAACACACCGGCAATGGCGACCGCCAATGCTCATATTCCTGCAGCCGTTTATTGGACCATGCGTAGCATTGTGGCCTGTGCGTCACAGATCATGAACGTTATAAGCATGGGTCCCGAGTATGTATTCTTCATGGACGTCTTATCTTGTTGTAGATATTCATATTTTTTGGTAATTTTTAGTATAATTCTAAAAAACACTCTATATTAACGTATTCTTATCGATATCTATGAACTGTACATTTAAGTAACTTTGACCATAAATATACATGTTGCCACTAAAGAGAAGCCATTGTAGTCATTTCTCATTAGACCCAAATTATGTCTAGAGTGAGGGAATAGTGGGAACGTATGTTAAAATAGAAAAAAATATATAGAAGAAAAATGGAATTCTACGATACTAGTTTTTACCGAGAACTCATTATGATAGATCCGACAAAGTTTTATGCTAACTGTCGGTTACCTAACGCAACCCTTCTCCTTTATTCTGACTTGGGACAGACAGTATTAAATACAATATTGGCTGAGTGAGGAAATGTATTTATGGTGGATAATCCGTACATTGTTGTTATATTCACCAGTTAGACCACAACTTTCTGCTACAAAGACTTGTGTTATACTTAATTAAAGACAACGTTAATTTTGTCACTGATTAGGTACATATCCTTGAGCACCGAGGTCAGCTGGGAGCTATCTACCCTGGAACATAAGCTGAAGAACATACTTGAACTCCTTCAGAATCAGCTGGATCTTTGTAATAAGCACATTGGTGAGTCTTTCACATCTCAATTTTCATCAAACAGTTGGTATAGGATATCATCTTTCTTAACCCCATTCTTCGATTTAACGTTTTGATTTCAAAGAGAAATAAGAGGAAGGCTCCATTACATATACACACAGTCATACATAGTATATAGATTGAAATTGAGACGAATAAGTGTTGCTATGCTGCAGGCGAGACGAGAAGCGAGGAGACGTATCAAACTATTGTGCGAGTCATGAGCACAAGCCACATTGATAACCAAAAAGTTCTCAAGATTTTGATTTATGGCAAGGACGATCAGCCACCACTCCATTATGGAACTGAAAAGAGACTGGTCTGCTCATAGCTTTTTTGCTCTTTCTTTTTCCCTTAGCTCCTGTTTACATCTAGTAAACCATGAGATAATGACATGTGACATGACAAATGCCATGGTTTTATTTTTGTATGACGACAGGTTGGTGTTGAAGAACTGAGGAAGAAGGTCGTATTGTTATTCATCTCGGATCTTGATCTAAACCTCGACGAAGAGCTTTGGCTTCTTCAGTCTATCTACGAAGAGAAGATAGCACAACCATCACACCCAGAGAGCCAGTATGAGATTGTATGGCTCCCAATTGTCGAATTTGATCGAACAAAACCATTGGATGAAGAAAAGGTTCATCAGTTCCATTCCTTGAAATCCACGATGAAATGGTACACGATAACTCACCCTTCGTTGATCGATCCAGCAGTGATTCGATACACCAAGGAGGTGTGGCGATTTACCAAGAAGCCTCTTCTTGTGGCTTTGGATCAACAAGGAAAAATGGTGAACCAAAATGCTATCCACATGATTTACATATGGGGAAGTTTGGCTTATCCCTTCACTAGCTCCAAGGAAGCAGCACTCTGGGAGGGAGTAGGCTCATGGAATTTCTCTGTATTGGCAGATAACATTGATCGAGCCTTGCTTGACTGGGTATTGCCTCTGTCCTTTCATATTTTAGCTCTCACTAATGTGTAAACATAGCTAAAATTCACAGTTCATGCATGGAAATTATATATTAAGTACAAGCTACTTAAAACCATTCACTCATATCTACACAATTTGTTTTTAAAAAACCGCGCCCAGTTACTTGGAGTTGATTCTGAATTACCCTGTACACTCATAATGTTTTAAATTCGACTCACTATTTTGGACCTAAAAAATAAGTGTTGTGCAAGTAATAATAGGCGTTTGGATTTTCACTATAAAGAGGGTCTATTATAACTCTGCATTCAAAAAATACCTAGTCGTCGAAAAAGAAAAAAAATGGCAAGTTGGAGAAGGAAAAGTGACCAAAATTGACTGGCAAAATTAGAATATAAGGCAACTGCCAAAGGCTAAACCCAAATGCCTTTTAGTGCAACAGAAGTTTGAAAAATTCAGCAAGATTTTGGCTTCTTCTGTAAAGAGGAGTACCTGATACTCACCTTTTCTGCATAGCCATGTATTCCTTCATACTTTGTGCATCTTTAAATAAATTAATCAGAGATCCAAGGAAAGCCACACCATCAAATCATATATACATACTAATTCCATTGTAACGTCCCAGACACGTATTGTACAATATTATCCGCTTTAAGTTAGGCCCAGACCGCTTTAAAATGCGTTGTACAAGGTCCAAAGATTACATTTACGTATCACTCACACCATCCTCCATTAAACTGCTAGAGTTTTTATATATATTTTTTTGTTATACAGATAACCCAAGACAAATTCATTTGTATGTATGGAGGAGAGGATATTATGTGGATCCGTAAATTTATAGAGGCAGCTAGAATTGTTGCCCAGGCTGCCAACATCCATCTGGAGCTAATCTACGTTGGGAAAAACAACCTTAAAGAAAAAGTTCGAAAAAACAATGTTATGATCGTGGATGAGAAATTGGGGGCTGTTATTGAGCTGGGCTTTGTCTCATTCTTCTGGGCAAGGCTAAACAGCATGTGGCACTCCAAATTGCAGTTAAAGGCCGGGGACTCAGAGAATGATCCGATAGTGCAGGAGATTAAGACCATCCTCAGCTACGACAGCGGCGAACAAGGATGGGCTGTGATCAGTAGAGGCACTGTTGAGATGACTAGAGCAAAAGGGGATATTTTTCTGCAGGCAATGCTGGAATATAATAACTGGATAACTGAAGTTGCGGAGCTTGGTTTTGTGCATACAATTGATAAGTATCTTCGTGACAAGCTCCATCCTAAGCACCACTGTACCCGCCTGATACTGCCTTCATTGACCGGAGACATCCCAGAGAGGGTGGTGTGTGCAGAATGTCGCCGTCCCATGGAGAAGTTCATCATGTATCGCTGCTGTGTTGATTGAGCTACTACTGAGTACTGAGCCACCTTCTGTGTACTTACTACTAGAGTTTGGGTGATGTGCCTAGTTTTTTTTATTGTAATAACTGCTTAAAGTTTGCTACTATATGTATGTGTGTAGTAGAGAGGCCTGTGTTGTATTGCAGTTTCTCTGTAGTTCTGGCTTGCTGTCATGCTTTAGTAGTGGTTTGTAAGGATGCAAGTATTGCTAGTAAATAAATTCTATCAGTTTGTGTTAAAAATGTGTTGTTTAAAGTGTTTGTTTAATTGAAGTTAGCGGCGCTGTAATAACTAACCAAATTTGTTGCAAGTGTAATGGTGGTGGGCTTCGGCCATGGGCTACATTTTGTATATTCATGAAGTGTGCCTCGCATTTTGGAAGATAAATTTGTGAAGAGCGAAGACGAGCAGGGGGAGCAGATGTAATGCAGGGAAGCTTGTAAAAACATGGGTATAAAGAGAACAAGAAAGGAATTGAGAACTACAATGCATCTGTACTGTAAGCGTCTTGCAGTGTCGAATATTTCAATTGGAGTGCATTCTACATTCCATTAAAACTCAAAACTCAAAACCTCAAAGAGATGAAAGGCATGTTTTGGGTGAATTGAACAAAAGAAACTGATTTACAGAACCATATGGCACTGTCATTTTGTAATACAGTAAGCCTACACAGTCAATTGATTCAAATGACAAACAACTGTATGACACATGTCCTCCAATATGACAATATTTGGAGACTGGATAGACTCTTTTTTTTCTGTTTGAATAGAAATAGGGAGTCCCCTTAATGTGAGACAGATTGTGCATGACAGAAGAGAGTTACATTAATGGAGTTCACTCTCACTGTATCCCATTGTATCATTTTGTTGGAGTCTAACAAGAGAGTAGTATAAGCTCTTCTCTCTTCTGGCAAGCAGCTCTTGGTGAGACCCCTCTTCTGCTACCTTCCCATTATCAATCACTGCTATTGAATCTGCTTTATGAATTGTCACTAGTCGATGAGCAACAAGAACACATGTCCTGCCAACCATAATTTTTTCCATTACTTCCTGTACAAAGCTCTCCGATCTGCTATCTAATGCACTTGTTGCCTCATCCAATAGTAGTATCGAAGCATTCTTCAATATTGCTCGGGCAATTGCTATCCTTTGCTTCTGTCCACCGGAGAGCTGGACACCCTTTTCTCCACAATAGGTTTCATAGCCATCCTTCATGCTACTGTTCGCATCAAAGGCATTAACCAAAAAATTAGATTGCTGGAAAATACACATTATTACATTATAAGGAAATGAGATTATGGTGTTCCTGGAATGGACTATACTCTGTATAGTTCAACTGTAAAGTCATATTGGATGATTTTGGCCTTTGGTTTATGTATAGTGCTTGGTGATACTTGGAAAAGAAACTTCACCAGATGAATTCATGGGCATTAGCAAGTGATGCAGCTTCAATAATTTCTGCTTCAGTTGCATTCTTATTTCCATAGCTGATATTGTCACAGATTGTCCCTGCAAAAAGAGTTGATTCCTGGCTGACTAGAGCAATGTGCGACCTCAGGGCTTTCAGGCTATTGGATTTGATGTCAATCCCATCAATTTTTACTTCTCCTTCAATTGGGTCATAGAATCTCTCAATCATACTGTTGTGGTCGTGCAACAATTATGGTGAATAATAAGGAATCAAACAATTAAGAAAGTAAGAAAAAATAACACAGAGATTTACGTGGTTCAGCAATGTGCCTACATCCACAGGAGTGAGCGGCCGTTCTTTCTCATTATTCAAAGTAGGGTTACATTTTAAGTATTTATATAACCCTAGTACAGACGTATTTACAAAATACTCATGTACCGTACCGCGAAGGTGTTGCCATTGTGCACACAGTAAATATGAGCCACACGTACTCTAACAATCTCCACCTTGGCAAATATTCACTCCTTGGGAGAAAAAAGAGAACATGTATCCGGAAACTCCACCGAAGACGCTAAGTTGGGGCATCTCCCATCTAGCAACTGGAGACATTAATTAAGTCCAAGCAGTACTTGAACTTGTCTGTAGTAACAGACTTTGTCAACATGTCTGCTGCATTCTTAGAAGTGTGAACTTTCTCAAGTAATAGTTCACCAGAAGAAACCAGCTCCCTGATCTTATGAAACCTCATATCTATGTGCTTGGTCCTCGCATGATACACCTGGTTCTTTGTCAAATAAATGGCACTCTAACTATCACAATGCAACTGAACTCCACCTTGCTGGGCACCCAGCTCCTTGACCAAACCTGTAAGCCACAAAGCCTCCTTGGCAGTCTCAGCTACTGTCATATACTCTGACTCAGTAGTAGATAGTGCAACTATAGGCTGTACCATGGACTTCCAACAAATAGGTCCTCCCACAAGAGTAAACACATAACTTGTGGTAAACCTCCTGTCATCCAAGTCCCCTGCATAGTCTGCATCCACATATCCCACAACTGAAGGGTCACTTTGTTGTGTGCTAAACATGATGCCATGGTCTGTAGTGCCCCCCAAGTATCTGAAAATCCACTTGACTGCATCCCAATGCTGTCGACCTGGATTTGAAAGAAACTTGCTAACCATGCTGACAGCTTGTGCCAAATCTAGTCTTGTACAAACCATAGCATACATCAAACACCCCACTGCACTAGTATATAAGACCTTTGACATGTCATGAACTTCATCATCTGTCTTCGGGCACTGAGCGGTAGACAATCTGAAATAATTCGTCAAAAGTGTACTTACTAGTTTTGCATAACTCATGTTATACCTGTCCAACAACTTCTCAACATAGCTATGTTGAGATAGCCATAATCTTCTCGAAGCTCTGTCCCTACGAATCTCCATCCCAAGAATCTTCTTGGCCGCATCCAAATCCTTCATGTCAAATTTTTTGCTCAACAAAGTCTTCAACTTGTTGACCTCACTCATACTCTTGGCAGCAATCAACATATCATCCACATAAAGTAATAGAAAAATAAATGAATCATCATCAAGGCTTTTCACATAGACACAACAATCATACTCACACCTTTTGTAGTCAATCTGGATCATGTAAGAGTCAAATCGCTTGTACCACTGCCTCGAAAACTGTTTCAGCCCATAAAGTGATTTCTTCAAATTACAGACCAAATGTTCCTCTCCAGGGAGACTGAACCCTTCTGGTTGTATTATGTAAATCTGTTCCTCCAAGTCGCCATGAAAGAAAGCTGTCTTTACATCCATCTGCTCCAACTGCATATCTGAATGTGCTACTAATGCCAACACTGTCCTGATGGAAGTGTGTCTGACCACGGGGGAGAAGATCTCATCATAGTCAACCCCTTTTCTCTGTAAGTAACCTTTTGCTACTAGACAAGCCTTGAATTTTTTCCCCTCCTTTTCTGATACTGCTTCTTTTTTCTTATACACCCATTTGCACCCTATCGCTCTCTTCCCCTCGGGAAGCTCCACCAACCCCCATATTTGGTTCTTATGCATAGATTCCATCTCCTCCACCATAGCACCCATCCATCTACTTTTCTCTTGGCTTTGTACTGCCTCCTGAAAAGTTGTAGGATTCCCGCTACTAGTAATAAGTGCATAAGAAACCAAATCTTCAAAACCATACCTAGTAGGCGGCTTGATATTGCGTTTGGGGCTGTCTATGGCTATATTGTGATGCTGCTGATCACCTGAGATAGAACTCTCTACATGCTGAGCATCATCTTCTCTGCCATGGTTCTCTAGCTCCACCTGCACCACATGCTCATTAGTGCTACAGTTTTCTGGCACTTGTTTCTCTTCTTCCTGAGTACGCTGCAACATGGTTTTTTCATCAAAAACCACATCTCTACTGACCACCATTTTGTTTGCCTTCGGATCCCAGAGCTTGAAGCCTTTCACCCCTTTCTGATATCCTAGAAAGATACATTATCTAGACTTCACATCAAGTTTCGATCTCTCCTCACTAGAAACATGTACATAGGTTGGACATCCAAACACTCTCAAACCAGAGTAGTCTACCTCACTGCCTGTCCATACCTCCTCTGATACTTTCCCATCTAGTGCTGCCCTTGGTGATCTATTAATCAAGAAACATGTCTCCTGCATTCAACCTAAGACACCCAGCTTTTTCAGCTATCGTTCTGTTCATCCTTTCCGCTACACCATTTTGTTGTGGTGTCTTGAAGACTGTAAAGTGTCCCTTGATCTCATGCTGCTCACACAACTTCTGGAACTTTGAATCTGTGTATTCAGTACCATTATCTGACTTGAGGTATTCAATCTTCCTCCCTGTCAGGTTCTCTACTTCAGCTTTCCACAGCTTGAACTTGGCAAACGCTTCGGACTTGTGCCACATGAAGTACACTCAAACCTTTTGCAAGTAGTCATCAATGAAACTCACGAAATACATGTATCCTCCCCGTGATACTACGCTAACTGGTCCCCAAACATCTGTACGGACATAGTCGAGAATCCCCTCTGTCTTGTGTGTGGTTGTCTTGAACTGCACCCTGTTCTGTTTTTCAAGAACATAATATTTGCTAAAATTGAGCTTGCATGTCTTGACACCCTTCAATAGATTTTTCTTATAAAGCTCTATCATCCCACGCTCACTCATATGGCCCAGCCGCATATGCCACAAGACTGTACTATCTGATTCAGACTCTACAGCAGTAACTTCACCTACAATCGTGGTACCCGGTAGTCTGTAAATGTTTTCTGCTACTTTTTGTCCCTTCATCATTGTCAGCATGCCTTTACTCACTTTCATTACTCCACTTATAGATTTGTAACTATAACCATTACAATCTAAAGTGCCCAATAAAATCAGATTCTTCCTTAGATCCGGTACATGTCTAACATCACACAACGTTCTAACCACACCATCAAACATCTTAATTATAATATTCTCTATTCTAATATCTTTGCAGGATGCATCGTTACCCATCAAAACAGAACTAGAATTTACTGACCTGTAGGTGTCAAACCAATCTTTGTTGGGAGTCATGTGATAGGAACATGTTGAATCCATAATCTAGGAATCTATTAGACAATCTGAACCAGATGAAACAGAAAGCATATCACCGTCAACACTCTCTGAATCTTCTTTTTTCACTACGTTTATAGAATTTGATAGACCCTCTTTGTCCTCTGAATCCCCTTTCTTTTTCTCTGGACAGTCCTTTTTAAAGTGCCCCTTTTTCCCGCACTTGTAACACGAGATGGAGACGTACTTCTTCTTCCTCGACTTGGACTAGGCTTTATTGTTACCCGATCCATTCTGAGATTTGCTTCTTCCACGTTCCTGGTTACCTTTCACCACAAGTCCTTCACCTTGTGAAGCCTCATTACTAGTTTTCTTCCGCTGATGAAAACCTAACAGAGCACCTGTGACATCCTCCAACTCGAGGGTTTTTTTCCCCCACATCAGAGTCGTAACCAAATTCTCGTACGTAAGAGACGCCGGTAGGGAATTCAGCAACATCAACGCCTTGCCTTCGTCTTCGAACTTCACATCAACTCGTTTCAGATCGCTGATGATCTGATTAAACACATTGATGTATTGGGTCAGATCTGAGCCCTCTGACATCTTAAGACCATATAATTTCTGCTTAAGATAGAGCTTGTTAGTCAACGACTTTGACATATACCGACTTTTCAGTTTCAACCAAACTTCCGCCGGTGATTCCCCATCCATGACGTGATACATCACGTCATCAGCCAGACAAAGCCTAATAGTCGCCACATTCTTCGCCTCAATTCTTTCCAATGCATGTCATCCATTCCTGCCGGTTGTTTTTCGTATAACGCCTTCACCATGCCCTGCTTCACTAACAGGTCTTTCACCCTCCTCTACCATAATCCAAAATTATCAGTGCCGACATCTGCCTCCTTGTCATTGTGCACACAGCAAATATGAGCCACACATAATCTAAAACATACTGATGATGGTTGATTTTTCCGACCCACTTTTGCCAACCAATGCAACAGTTGTTCCAGATTTAATTTCAAGGCTTAATCCGCGTAGTATAATTTCCTTGGGCCTTGCTGGATATGCAAAATAATGTTGTTGAGTTTTATGTCTCCCTTTATCTTTTCTAGCTTAATCCCATCAGAATCATCTAGCTCCATCTTATTTTTTCTTTTCAAGATCATGAAAACTGATTTCACTACATTAGTGCCCTTTGATAGATCTGACGTCATACTTCCAGCTTTTGATATTACTCTCCCACAAGTCACCAATATGAAAAACGTCTGAAACAGGTGCATGTATGTGATCTCATCATGGTACAACAATTTTTCTCCATACCATAAAATTAACCCAGCGTTAGCAACAGTTAGAAATTGTGACAAAAATAAACTCAACCCTGTATACCAAGATTGGTTTTTGCTCTCTCTTTTAGGATCTTTCAGTGTAGCCTCGAAAAGCGTCATGATTTTTTCCTCAGCAGAAAAAGCTGCAATTGTCCTATGATTCCTAACAGCCTCACTTGCTAAGCCACTGCTCCTATTTTGGGATTTTAAGACTTCCTTTGACATTCTCTTCACGAGGACCACTCTAGCATAAAAGGAGCCAATGATGAGTGGTTGCAAAGCGACAACTAGAATTGCAAGTCTCCAGGCCAGTGATACACCCAGTATAACTGCTAAAATGGTTGTAAAGAGGACATGGGTCAATAATGAGAACCTATCACAAACAAGAGATCGGACCATACGTGCTTCTGTAGCTAGTCTTGAGCAAAAAGCCCCACTTGTGTTGCTTTTATGCTCAAACTATTGTATCTCAAATGTCATGATCTTTGCCAGCATTTTCTCCTGAACTCTTTTCGTTAGGTGCTCTCCTATAAACCCAATGTTGTAATGGTGAACCACGTTAGTGAATAAAGCAAAGAAAGCATTGAATAAGAAGGCAAAGCTGTATATTTTGGTTTACTTCTTGATCTTGTCATGATTATTGATAAAGTAGGTTGAAAGAAGTGCACCCATATAGAAAGAGTGAATGGACTGAATCACCCCAAAGCAAAGAGCAGCAACGCCACCTAGAATGGCCCTGTTCCCTTCAGGGGCTGCCAATTGCAAAAGATGCCATAAAGATGGAGTGTTGATATCATCTTCTTGATGTTTGTTAGTGTCTTGATGAACTAATTGAAGTTCATTTTCTGATTCCTCAGATTTGACTTCTCGAGCGTCTGTTGGGATATCACAAACATCATTACAGTCTGTTCTCACAGGAGGTTCACTATCTTCTACAGATGTTTGTTGGAGCTGCACCATACTGAAGTATTGACCATGTTCATTTTGAAGGAGGTTGATATGAGAACCACTTTCTACTATCTTTCCCGATTGTATAACAGCTATTATGTCAGCATTATGAAGTGTAGTGAGGCAGTGTGCAACTATAATTGTTGTCTTTCCTATGGATGCCTGATCTAGAGCATCCTGCACGGATTTCTTAGACTGAGAATCTAATGCACTGGTTGCTTCATCAAACAGTAGGATTATTGGCTTCTTCAGTAAAGCCCTTGTAATTGCAATCTGTTGTTTCTGACCTCCAAACATTTGCATTCCAAATTGTCTAACCTGTTGTCAATGAAAACATTAGGCATCTCCCTATTCATGGCTTGTTCTTTTCTTGATATATTGATGCTAATGTAGGAACAACCAAAGTTCTTGTAACTTACTTGTGTATTGTAGCCATCGGGTAGTTGACAAATGAAATTGTGTGCATTAGCTGCTTTAGCTGCATCAATGACCTCAGTCATTGAAGCACCTTTTTTCCCAAAAAAGATATTTTCTTTGATGGAGGTTGCAAATAGTACTGGCTCTTGGCTAACAAGACCTGTTTGAGATCGTAACCATTTTAGCTGAAGAGTCTTTGTGTCAATCCCATCCAGAAAAATTTCTCCTTTGATGGGATCATAAAATCTTTCAATCAATGAGATTATTGTTGATTTGCCTGAACCACTGCCACCTACTAACCCCACAGTTTGACTGCCCTTCACCATTAGGTTGAAATTTTGGAGTACCAAATTCCTAGGTCTTGTGGGATAAGTAAAATCCACATCCTTGAACTCCAGTTCACCTCTAGCATCTTCAAAGATTTTGCCTCGCTGGTCCTCGGAGTCTATGATTGGCACTCGCTCGATTATGTCAACTATCAAATATGCAGAGGCTGCTGCCTCCATGAAGAACTTTACATTGGCCAGAGAACCCCCGAGTGCACTGCAAAAAAACAAGTCAGAATTTTAGCTCCTAATCTCAATTATTGTTAGACCAAGGATTCCTATTTTATATTTTAGATATTTTTGCTTTCCAGTTCGATAGGAGCTTGTTGTGTAGCAACTGATATTAACCTTTGTCTCATAGTCAAATTTGTAGAAGATTCAGTAATAAAAGGTGAATAGGATCCGTGACAAAAACCTTGCTTGAGAGTCCCAGGTGATCCAAAGGGTAATTGAAGAGATGGGAAAATTTGCCATGCGACAGCCCTCTGTGTTTGGAACAGAATCCACTACATGTGATGACGGGTATCATGCTGCTTCTCATGTTAGAATAGAGGTGGGACTGCATATGTACTAGCTTACGAGTCACTGATGATTTCAATGGATTTTCCATGAGTCTGAGGCTAAGTGAATACAGAGGTGTTGATAGTGATGAGCAATAAAACCAGGCAGCACTTTCATTCAGGTTTCCTGGCTTCCCTATTGTTGATTTTGTAACATGACCATCATGATATTATGAAATTTTTGTGTTTTATTGATTATCAGAGCAGTTTTGTTTTTTTTTTGGCATCTTATTGTTAATTTACTACATCGATGATTTTTAGTATCGAGACTTACAGTCCTCCAACGATGATGCAAACTCCTGTTGTAAAAACATCCCCATCAATTGCTCCCTTCTCAATGACTAAAATGCTGACGTACCAGGCTGGGAAAGACCAGACAGCAAAAGCTATGTCAATGCTCCCAATAGCATAGCCCTTTATGTGCCCTTGTTTAATCCTAAGATCCAAACTTTTTTCTAATGTTTCCGAATAGCTTCTTTTCGTTTCGTTCTCACCACCACAAGAGTATACAGTCCTGATTGGTGAAAATGCTTGCTTTTCTATCGAGCCAGCACCTCCGTAAGATACTATAATTTTTTTCCCTATCTCAGCTAGCATCTTCCCATAAATGATTCTTGGGATGATCAATAGAGATAGTGCTGGAATGGCAACAACAGCAAGTTTCCAACAGAGGTACAAAGCTACCACCTCAGAAGAAATGAAAGTTGATACATTCATAAGGAAGTTTGGAATCTGTAATAATGAAATTATCCCTTAAAATCATGAACAAAAACATAGGAGATCCATAAGTAATAATTTGAGTGGAAGAGGTAGTAGAGATGGACCTTCTCACTGAGAACACCTTGAATAGTAAGAGAATCAGCTGAAAAACTTGCTATGATTTGATATGTGGTTGAAGTGCCATCTATCTTATCAAGGAAGCTAGCATCTTGCCTTAACACCGCCCTTAGATATTTTTTGTGCAGTCGAGAAGTTTGCCTCTCAGCAGTGCGAGCCCAACATAGTCCTTATGTTTACAAGAAAAAACACTAAAGGATGAGAGAAAACTGTTCTTTATACCATGTGAATATGTAATGGCAATCGGATTTAAATCGACAAGACTGAGTGTGAACAACTCACCTAGTAAGGCACCAAGTCCCATTGCAATGGCTACATAGATTAATTTCAAAGCATCCTGTCATCACAAACATATGAAAAGAGAATAAGCAAGTGAGCAAAACAAAAACCAACTTGTAATCTTGAAAAACATGTGAGAAAATCTGCAAACATTCATCTTTAAGAAGCCATGACCAACTTGATTGATATCATGCAGGGTATAAGAAGAGTGAACAACATACTTATTCATCATCTTATTGAGGACCAACATGATCAGAGGCGTGGACGATCCATCAGCAAAGCAACCAAATGATCCCAGTGCCATCAAAAACATATCCTTAGAGTCAGAATACTTGAAAACTGTCTCTGAGAGCCGCCTCGGTTTCTTTATTGGTTCTCCTTTCTCTTCATTTTTCTCTTGCTCTTGGTTAGAATTTGGCTCTCCCATTTTCAAACTCCTTTGTTTAGCCTGTTGAATCACAGATGCAAGTATTTAAAGGAACAAAATATACAGTCCAGATGTTTTTGTATCTTATTTAGGTTCTTTTAACTGTGATTCCTATGCATCTATATGAATGTTCTGCTTTGTTTTACTTCAGCAGTGGCTGGCCAATTTTTTTTTTTTATGATTAAAATGTTTTTTTCTAAATTTTTGAAGGGTAAATTAGAGATTACCTCCTATGTTATTTGACCTAGTAACACTTTATCTCCTTTATATTTTCAAAATCTATGCATAACTCCCGTTATTACCCCCTATGTTACTATCATATGGTGACATATGAAGCATGGATACTTCGCCTAAGTCGGCGTACATGTATCGGGTATCATATCAGATACAATATTTATTAGATACGCATCATACGTATTTGATAATTAATAAAATATATGGATATTTCGCAGATACTTCTACACATAGAGTAAGATGCACAATTTTTAATTTTGGTCTATACCCTCTCCTTTCGAGTTCAAAAACAATGTAATACATTAAAAAAATTCTATTTAATTTTGAAGACATAAGTGTTTTTTAAGTATTATCTACTATTATATGTCAAAAGACTATACAAAGTTGAGTTAGTTACACTATAATCTTATAAACAAAATACTTGTAAACAAACCAACTAGTTAAATATTAGTTCTAATTCCTTTAATTGGTCACGTTTATGGATATAATATAATGAGATGATATTATACGTTTAATGTAAAAATTGCTAATTGTGCTTACTATTGTTATACAATTAGTATAAATTATAATTTTTAAGTCATTAAATAATAGTAAAATATAAAATTTATTTTATTATAGATGTATCATACTCTTATCCTATTTTTTAGGTTTTGTTGTATCGTCGTATTCGTATCGTACACGTATCTCATATCCATGCTTCTTAGATGGTAACATGGTCTTTACTTTTCACTTTCTTTCCTTCTTTTTTTTTCAGCAAGGTATATAAAAAATAATTGTATTAAGTAATACAGACTAATCTCATATAAGCAGAAAAAATACAAGATTAAACACAGAACAAAAATATTATCTGCTGTAATTACAGACTAATCTTATATTAACGGATAAAATACAACATTAAACATAGGACAAAAATATTATCTATTGTAATCCAGTGTTTAATAAGACACTGGATTAAGAGTGGGATAATAGAGTACTAAGAGCATCTTTAGCAAAAAGTTATAATAGAGAGCATCTCCAACTATACTCTCTATTCTTATCATTTTATCATTTTATGTTTTGTAATTTTTTGGCAATAAATTTGGCTTCCCTCTTTTCCTCAATTATTTTAAATGACATACATTTATCCTAAATGTCTTGGATGAAATATCCTTTTTTAAAAGATATCAATCAAGCCTAATTCTTCTTATTTTGTTTATTTTGATAGGCAAAATAGTAAATTTATAGCTTAATATGGTTCAAATGGATTATAATACCATATCTTCAGGTGGTATTATAATCTTGTACCCAAAAAAAGGTGATATTATAATCAGCTCGATAGTACGTATAAGACATATTATTCATATACGTATTTGAAATAAGTTTATATATAATATGATGCATTTTTGGCAACTAAATATAATATATGGTTGGATTAGAGAGTTTTAATTTACTATCATTTTGTAATCACCCTTTAATACTGCAACTAAACGACATTCTTTCTTTTGTTATATTATGCATTTTATCGTGGTCAAAGTCATGATATTGGTCATCGACTCGAAAAACTCCGAAACACATCGGTTGGGGCATTGCAATATCAAGCGATACGACCTAATAGAAAATGTTGAATAAGACGAGAGATTCAGGTCATACCGCGACGTTGTTGAATTGTACTGGTCGATTCGATAACGATAATTTGACGACTCAGGATTGACTCAGTTGACTCGGCCGAGTCGTGCAAGATTTGAGCGAGTCGTGCAATACTCGAACTTTATACGTATCATGTAATAATATCATTACGGAAGGTATCGAGTCAAATACGATTGACTCGGTCAATACTTTAAACCATGCATTCTATTGCTCATAAAGGGAATCATTGAAAATCGGCTGCCTTATTAGATTAATCCTTTTAAGTTACATAATCAGAAAAATGAGGATTTGTATTATTCAGGACGCAAGGCCGGTTGGCTGGGAGCCTGGGATCATTGGAATCATCCAAGGTCCGTTTGATTAATAAGAAAAAGACGATGGAAAGTGAAAGAAGTAGAAAGTAAAGTGAAAGAAAATATATTTTCATGCATGTATTTGGTTAGCTTGAAAAGCTTCTAAGAAAATTTTAAAACAATCTCATTTTATTTTTTGAAAAAAAGAAAGTTATAAGAACATTTTTCTAATTGTCTAAATTATCCTTAAGTATTTTAACTCGGTCTGAAAAAGAAAAACATATTTTTTATTATTCAAATTTTAAAAAAATTGGCTCCTAACTTAATTCAAGAACAAAGATCGACTTGAACCTTAATCTTTAGATCAAATTACATGATTAGCCTACTTTGTACACAATTTTTTAAAATTAATAACTAATTGAATATTTTAAGAAAAATAAGGGTAAAATGGGAAGTTAACTTATTGAATGCAACTTTTTTGTTTTTTCTTGTATTTTTTGCAAAAAAAAAAAAAGTTAGTTAGATGTAAGAAAATCTAAACATGAGAGAAAATTATTTTTTCTATCAATTTTTATTTCATGCTAAACAAACGCATGAAAAATTATAAAATTTTTCCTTTCTTGTATTTTTTTGCTAAACAAACGGACCCAAGGAAATTCAACTTGGCAAAACTTGAGAGAGAGAGAGAGTTTTTGTAGGCAGCTTCCTTGTTGAGGAATTCACTAATTTGCTGTCTTTATCTATGAAAGCTGATTCTTTTTTTTTTTTTTGTTTCTTTTGAATGTGACTCTACTCTATTTTCAATGTATTGTGCCAGTTTATTAACGATGCTGAATTTTGGAATTATTTGGACAAAAAAGCAGCTCATTTGATTTCAATGGCGGAGCCAATAGTGGACCAGGGCCAAGCGCCTACCCTGAATTTTTTTTTAAAATTATTACCGGTATATTTCTATTTTTTATATATATTTCATGGTGCTTGGCCACTATATATATTTTGTATTCAATCTATCAATTTCTTGTTCTATTAAGTAGTATAGATAAATATTAATTAACTATAAATTTTCGGACACACTTTACACTTTACAGACACATCTAAACAAGTTTTTGATATGTCAAATTTATTTTTTAAGTTATGAAAATTGTGAGGATTAAATTATATAATCAAAAAAAATGAGTTAATTATTTATATAGAGAAAGATATTCTCCATAGTATAGATATTGAATTTATCATACAAAGTTTTTAAAGTATGAAAACTTATCAAAATTAATTGTAAATAATTATAATTAGCCTCTTTTCATTAGTTTTTTTTTGTATATATTATGCATATCGATGTTGAATCATTTTATATCTAATAAATGTTTGATTTTCAAGCAGTAAAAAAAAATGTTTTAGTATTAAATATAATATAATAAATTTTAATGTGCTATGTTATTTTTATCAAGGAAAAAAAATTAAGTATATAGTTACGGTGCTCACTCTGAATAAAATTTTTGACTCTATCATTATTTGATTTGATATATTGAAGTTGCCACAATCTTTCACATTTAAGGCTTTATATGATATAATGAATAAGATCACTACATGATTCATTTGCTAACAGCTCACCACCCTAGATGAGATCCCGGGTGTAACCTTTGTTTGCATTAGGTATGTGCATCACCAAGTACATAGGAAAGTCCCAAGACTTGAGATATTATTTTTGGTTGCTGGCTATCCTCATATCATAACAGAAAAGGATTTCATCTACCCAGAGATTGATTCCCAATCGGGCGTTGACGGCGACTACGCCCATCCCTATGCTAAATAGGTTCACACAGCACTAGCAAGGAAAAAGCTTAAATTGCATCAAAAACCTCAAAAGAAAAGCGGCAAGGGGAAATCTAACCCCTCCCTCCATGATTATCTTAGTATGGAACGATATGAGGTCGTCATTCCCTACATCTGCCCTATGGAACAAGGGGGGTCGAAGATAAGGATAACCACATTATCAAGGAAGTTTTAAGTGGACCTAAAGTCGTTTAGAATGAACTCGGTCACTTGAGTTTTCCTAACCTTCCCCTCGTTTCTGGGTCTATCGACCCTTGAGGCTCTGTTTCTATGCTCCCTATACATTGGGTGTTGCAGAATGGATAAAAAGGAGGGAAGAGTATGAAGATCTTTGAACGAAGGGTACTTACAAGTTTTACAATTTGCCTAGTCTTGCTGAAGAACCACTCTAGAAATCAAACAACGCAAGGAAAGCAATCACCAGAAGTGTCTTTCACCTTCTGATCCCTCTTCTATTTATATTATCAGAAGTGGGAGCGATTGTCTAAAAAGCAAGGGTCATTAATGAAAATTCAAAAATGGGAGGCAAATGTGTAAGTAATAGCCCCTAAAAAATAGACGCGTGTAGAGGAAGCCTCCATTCTCCTCGTGACACCTGCCCCGTGACACAAAAAAAATGGAGGTTGGAGGACAATTGACGGGACGTTGGTAACCACCCAACTAGAGCCTGACACATGGTCACTCATGGTGTCAAAACGCATGGGATTCACATACATGTTGAGACCACACGATTGGCATGCTCGAGACCGAGAGGCACGACTAGTGCCGAGTATTAAATGACGTCGATGTATGAACCTTGAGCGGCATAGTGACATGATAGGTCATCATTGACTGTTTATTCCACGAAGAGCCCGAGAACAACTATCAAGCCTAGGGGGCATGACTATTGTGACTGATGGATAATCCTCGGGGGATCCTGTAAACGCCCTACCTTTGCTTATAAATGCAAAACATTACGTCATAGGCATCTATGTAGAACACTTGACGGTCGGGAATGAGATCATAAATGTTCGGTTCATTCCAGCATGCAGACCTAGACATTCAATCGCCCAACATTAATGAGGTGTGACAGAATAACACTTATTATACTAGGCAACTAGCACAAACTACTAAAGTCTTGGATTGCAATCCAGATGGGAGAGACATCATTGCAATCCTAGGTATAAACACCCCATGAAAACAGAACTCAGTTACGCAAGAAAGAATAGCTATGCACTGTACACTTTTGCCACACTTGAATGTCAACTGACTTGATCATTGGACAAGATAAGCTGGGTGTACACCCAACCCCTTTTCCTGACTTTGTTATTCTGTTCAGGATCATCCGTCAAATTCATCGCAAGGGTTGTTATCTCAACACATTGCAGGAATTCTCCCCTACAAAGATCACTGCATGATTCATTTGCAACAGCTCACCACCCTGGAACCTACAGATATGTTGATAAAACAGCAGCTCGAGTACAAAACTTCCGTCACTTTAAGGTTTAAGAGTATCAGATATATACAATATTACCTCGCATGCAAAAAATTATTTTTTGTGACTTGAATCCTTAATGTACATGTCTTAATTAAAAAAAGTTTACAACAGCGTCAAGACTTGCCCTTAAATATGCTGATGTTGAGCTATATCCAGAATGTTGTTCACTTGGGGCTCAAACTTTCCTGGGAGGAGGAAACAAGTTTTGTTTGTCAGATTCAAAGGTAGCAGTAATAAGTTTACCAGCAGAGGAAAGTTAATCTTCATCAGATTCGAAGCCTTCGATAAAACATTGGTGGAATTGTACATGATTCACTCTCTATGAAATAAATATTTATTTTTGATAATAAATAAAATATTCAGGGAATCTCCTTCCGCCAAATTATTGTGACTAGAGGACATGACTTTTTCTGTCCAAAGCAATTGTAACTCTCGCTTTTTCTCTTGCTGTAATTCTCCATAGAGCCTGAATTGCATTCCTTCTTAAAACCCAATGACACTGTCCACACCTCTTATTTGGATTAATGGAAACTGACGTTGTCATGCCATTTTCTCTCACTCCACTCCCCCTATTTCTCCTCTTGCTGTTCTGACTGGCGTAAACCGCTGACTTCTCCTACTACAATTCCCCGACTGGCTATTCCGAATGGAACTTCTGATTGAATCTCTCATCTTCGCGTCATTTGAGCTTGCAAAAGTGAGTTCCTCTGATTTTAATGATTGAAACTTCCCACTTAATGTGTTTCTGTCATCCAATGCCTCATTGTCTTTTTTATTTTTTCCTTTTCTATATCTCTGTTAGTATTAACTTTGGTTTTCTTGAATTGGATGTTGCATTACTTTAGTTGCATTTGTTTAGCTAAAAGACCAAATTTGACATGCCCACAATGTGTTTGATGAAATGTCTAAAAGCTCTAAATCAAAGCACTAAGCTTGATAAGTGTTGTATTGAAAACTAATTAAGCATTTAGTGTTGTCTTGAGAAGTTAAGGAACTATCTTGTGACAGTAATAGTTGGTGTGGAAATCTTATTGCATAAACAATTGATAGGGCCTAAATGGTTGTTATTTAATCCACTAGCTGAATCTTGATATGCTATTTTGTGAGTGTATATCACTTCAACAAATGCACTTGTGGCAAAGACCAATCGTATATGTTCTTATTCATTGATAGACTTCAATCAAATCCTGCTCAATTTTTGAGATTGCAGGAATTTTGGTAAGATGAAATTGGTGAGACCATTGAAAGTCTGAGTAATGACACTAAGCACCAACAACCAACACAACGAAGGTGTCATTTTCTTCACGCTTTGGTTTACTTATATTCGTTTTTACCAATTGGATGGTGCAAGGTTAGTCAGTTTTCTCTCTCTCAATGTCTGAAATTACTATATTTCCCGTATGCTTGGAATTGATGAAAACCCTAGGTTGGTGGGTATCAAATTTTGCCTTCTTTCTATGGTTTACGATTGTAGGCTATCAATCTATATGTTTCCTGTAATGGTTATGCATTTTTTCATTCAAGAAGTGCTATGATTTGTTTATTTTTAATGGTAAAGGAACCGTTTATATTCCATGGGTAATTGGGTGGTATTTATGTTGATCTTATAGCTCTATGTTT
>CAUOFW020006649.1:0-23354 GCA_963454935.2 Ilex paraguariensis | reverse complement strand
TTTTCCTAAAATATCATCACTTAAACACAATTAAAGCATAATCAATCTTTTAAAGGTATAATAAAATGTAACATTTAGCTATGAATGAATAATTTGCAGTGATTGAGAATTAAAACAGATATTATGGATACTTACATATAAATTGAAAATAATTTTAATACCAAAAATAGTGTTTTAACCAAATAGTTTCACACTGGAGGACAATAAACCTAACAATAAACCTAATGACCTCGCAATGTCCACATCATTAAGATCATCAACTAAACCTTTTGGAGGAATTCATCCCAAGAAAGATACACTTCCTCTAGTCCAGTCGGTACCCAAGCCCAAAGGTCATCGAGCCAAACCAATAAACTCAATGAAAACGTCTATTATTTCAACCTGTAACATAGGACCTCTTTCGCTTAATCTTATGTGCATACACGCTTCACAATATGGATCTGAAGTCACCTTTCACAAACAAACCACAATTCCATCATTTGACCACTCTGAAAGACAAAATAGGATCCAAATTCACCAAAATTTGTAAGCAAACCCAATCATATATATATAAAAACTTTTAGAACATGATTTCTAAATCAAATTGAGTATTAAAAATATTAGCAAATCTGTGTCCCTCTCAGAGTTGGAGTAACCTACCACTGCTTTAGATTAGTTTTGGATCGGTACTCATTAACATAGCCTCTACTTAATCGATCCCAAGTAATTCATGAACCTGGATGTCATAAACCATGTATTCAATTCTCATAAAAATCAAATCACAGACCACCATACAACTCCAATCAGATAGATGTTGGGGAATGCCCTCAAGAACAACGTACTCAAATTTGGTCTCGATCGGAGTTCGTTTCACTTTTATAGATTCCTCTTCGCCTTTCATCTTCCTTTCTCTTCTTTCTCTCTCCTTTCATCTCTGTTTTCATTATGATCCTTCTTCCCCTTTATTGGTTCACCTCTATCCTCATTTCCATTATCGGTTCAAAGTTATTTGATTGTTAATGTTGAGCGTTTGAGTGTAATGTACGAGTACAAGTTTCTTTTAGAGAGTTAGTAAGGTTCCTATAATCCTCTATTTATTAAATAAAATTTAGTATTACATCTTTGTTAAAATATTTCTTCAACTATCAACTTCTTCAATCTTAGTATGTCTATACTCTCTCTCAAAGAAAGGTAAAAGTTACTAGACTGTAGTGAGCACAGAAGGACGTATTGAAAGATAGGAGGCGCCATGTACTTGTTCGAGTAGCTTAAAGATAAGTTATAGCATTCGACATCTAAGCAGGTTTCTGGAAGCAAAGGCGAAAAAGGGGAAAGCAAGAGGAACCCTGAAAGATGTAAACATATATAGTGTTGTTTATATACCTTAAAACTCTATAATTATTTGCATGATAAGTTCTAATTGAAGAATTAGACGTGAACTTTATCATAATAGGAATATACTAGAAAGGGAAATTGAAAACATTAAACCAACAAAAATGTGGCCTAAAATCAGCGCCACTAACCTTATTAATTAAGAGTAGTTACTCTACGACTTGGGGGACTAGAAATTGAGATAAACTATGGAAAGCCTTGTATAGGTTCGTGCAATATTGCATTGCGTAGGGGTAGTTACTGTACTGTATTGAGCCTAGGGGATAAATAGTATAATTTATCTATTAAAAAAGTAAAAGAAATCTCAAAGTTAAAGGATCAAATTGAAACAAAACAAAGTTCAATAACTAAATTGAAACAAGTGGCATAGTATAAAGACAATATGTGTTGCATGCCCTAAAATTTATAAGAATGAAGATAAACAACTTGGTTCAGCAAAAATTCTAAATAGTTGGAAAAATACTTATGTTTGGAAAAAATTCATAGTGCACATATGACAACTTTTTGTAATTATTGTTGGAATCTAGAGAACTATCACACACTCAAACTCAAAGTCATGTTTAATATTATTTTTCTAACAATTATCACATTCAAACTAGTGCTTCACTTAATAGTAGTTTAGTTAGAGTTACTAGTAATTGATTGTTATATTTCTAATCTCATTGTGCATCATTTAACATTTAAAATAACTCGCGTCTCTCTTGTACATGTCAATTGGTTATTCTGTTTAAGCACTAATTTCTTCTTTTCTTAAGAAAATATATGTAACACGCTCTTCTTTGACTTTGTATGTTCGAAAATTGTCCATGTTTAGCTTTTGGAATTAAACTGCATTCGTAAATGGATGAACTGATGTGGGTCCCAATCACTGGTAGAAGTACGGTGAATTTAATTGTTTAGAATCAATCTTTATAAGTTTTCTTTCCGAGTCTTATTCTGTAGAAATTAGAGGCAGAATGGGTATCCAGGTGGAGGCTAATAAAGAAACCATTTTATCCCTCGTAGCAAAAATAGCAGCAGAAACGACAGTCTTATCATACAAGAAGACACAGCTCAAATTAAGTCTCCTGAAACTGTCGGTGACACCACATAACTTCAAAGCAAAATGCATTGGAAAAACTATAATATCATCTAGGATGTGCTAGTACTCAATTTTACCAAATGAACAAGGGTACTCAGTTCAAAAAACTCAACACACGCAGAACTAAAATCAGAAGTTGAAACCCGGTGCTTGAACTAGGCTATTCCCACCTTCAGCTACTTGCGTATTTGCTTCACTGGAACCACCTTGAGAAGTTATGAGCTGGGTTCCCGATATTGCTGAGTGGTTTTCCGGTGAAGCCGAGCGGTTTTCTGGCCCATCGCTTGGGAACACAAGTGTTCCTTGACTGTACAAACTGCTCAACTGATGGAAATAAGGACATGTCCTAGAGTCAAGGGACCTCTTCTTGTTCTCATCTTTGGTCTTCCTAAAGTACTTGTTTATGTTCTCCCATTTCTCTTTGCATCTCTTTGCGCTCCTCTTGTAGCCCCACTCCAACATACCTTGTGATATTCTCTCCCATAGAGGACCCTTTGCTCCTTCTCTTTCTTCAACATTGCTTGTAAGACTGCACCTCAGGTTTATCAGTGCAGAGACTTCATCTCTTGGCCATCTCTTACCAATGTCCTCTCGCTCATTCGATGCAGAATTAGGGTTTCGAGGGACTTTACATACTGAAGATAGAGTTGATGATACTGGGTTGATTTGGGTATTGGAGGAACTAAGGTTTTTTGAAGATGGGACTAGAATAGATGAGGTTTGTACTTCGAAAACATGAGCAGAATGAACAGAAATAGGGTTTTGAGGTTCAAGGGTTTCAGATACTGAAATGGGTGTGTGTGGGTTTTTCTGAGTAGTGGAAGAACTACGGTTATTTTGGCCAACTACCATGGCATTTGAATCAGCTGCTTCAAGTTTGTTTTGGCTACTTAGCTCATGACCTGTAGAACTAGGGTTTTGAGGTAGAACAAAAGATGGTGAAGTTGGAGAAATCAAACTGTTTGGTACCTTAAGCAGATCTTCAATCTTCTTTCCAAACTCAATGATTGTGGTAGTTGTGTAACTTGATGATTCACTTTCTGAAGAACTTGTATATTTCTTCAAGAACTCAATGATTGTGGCCTGTCTATCACCTGCAATGGATTGTTCATGTGCCCTATCTTCAATCTCCTTGTTAATCCTATCCATTTCTTGCTTCTTCCAAGCTTCTTCTCTTGCAATCTTTTCTTCGTCTCTCTTCACCATGTCTTCAAGAAGCTTATTATGCAACTCTTCTTGTTGAGCTATCATCTTGTTTACAACATTCAAACAAAAACACTTAAACAGCTCAATCTTCTGTTTTCTTTTTCTCTTCCTACATTTGCTTGATTTTTCCACCATTTTCTCATTTTCCTGAGATGGGTTTACTAGTACTGCTTCATTTCTTGAATTTTCTTCCAAACCCTGAGGCACCTTCTCTTGTTCCTCATTTGGGTTTTCCATATTTTGGTTCTTTGCTGCTGAAATCTGAGGCTGAGGGCTTTCACCATGATAGAGGTCTTCAAGGTCACTGAAGATCCTATAGTTCTTGTAGGTAATGTTGTTAAATTGCCTGCTTTCTTCTTCATATTTCTCCTTGCAGTTCTCAGCACTCCTCTTAAATCCCATCTCTGCAAGTTTCCTGCTCCAAGCATAAATAAATAAAATCTTCATTGCCTAAATGAAAACATTTATTCTCTTTATATTACCACTTTCACAGATAAATATATTAAGGTAGGTGTCTCTCTCTCTTTCTCTCTCTCTAACACACACACATACAGAGGGGCACTCATTTATTTGATACACATTCAAAAATACAGACAGCTCAGCGAGAGCTGAAGCTCATGAAGTTACAGCTGATAACAAACAACAACAAAAGATTCAATCGATAAAACAGGAAGTCCAGCTCAAAATACTGATTAATAGTACTTCAAGATTCGAAAAGTAACAAAATATATCCCGGACATACATATATAAACAAAACCCTACTTCACTTTATCATCAATCCCTTGAAGAAACAAGTAATACTGAGTATAAATAGTAGATGTATTACATGTATGTACCTTGAAACATGTTCCCAAGTGAATTGTGGAAACCAATTCTCCATACTAGATCTGATCCTCAACAGTGCAAGAACTTCATCGTTCGACCACGGATCGATCGGTTCCGGCATTGATCTCTCTCTTTCGAGCTGTAAATTTGTTGGAAGTGAGGCACTTTCTTCCTTATCGGCATCTTTGTTGGGGGGTGATTGGTGGTCCAATTGGTGAAGAAGGTGGGGGTGTTGAACTTGAAGTCTTTGATGGGAAGGGTATGGATCAAAGCTTGGGAAGGGTGGTGGAGCCTCATGAAGAGGGAAGGAGAATGGAATAGGCAGTGATGTTCTTGAGGCAATGAATTGGTGGAACTGGTCTGGGACTCCATCAAACATGTTTGTGTGTGTGTTCTTTCTTCTCTTTACCCCTCTTCTTTGCTCACTGTAAAATGGCAAAATCTTAACAAACAACTCATCAAAAAGGCCCCTCTCTCTCTCTCTCTCTCTCTCTCACACACACACACACACAAACAAAAACAGACCTCATCACAAACACTGTTAAAAAAAATAATGCTATTGGACTTACAAATGAGTTATAACATAGTTATATAATGATGTAATAGTTAGCATGATTCAATAGTCTTATTATAATCACAGTTGTTAAATTTTTTCATTAATACCATATCACTTAACATATTATTAAGTCAATAAATTGAATAAAATTTTTCAATCCAAAAAATATTTATCACTCTTCAATTCTCCCTCTCTTTCACACACAGCACACGTACTAATCAAATCTCTCTTTCACACATACTCTCTCTCATACTCATCAAGGTGTTTGTTTTCTACTGGAGTTGGGAAATGGGTGTCCCAAGTCTTTAAAATGGAGTGCTAGTACAGTCCAATCAGTGAACAGGTGGGCAGGTCTTCCAATTGGAGGGTGCAATGCACGTGCCATATGCACACGTGGGTTGAGCAGTGAGAAATTGATACTTCAAAATTTTTGGGATCTAATGGTCCTTCGAATCCTATGCAATAGGTGATGCTGATGATGGTGTAATTAACGGCAACATATAGCAGGACACGTGAATGCATGCAGAGACTGGGACCATTATTTATGGGAGGGAATTTTTATGTAGTATGAGGGACACTGTGACTGTTCTGTACGCATCAGCGAGGGCCGTTGCTATTGGAATAAACAAAAAGAAGAAGAAGAAATTAAAAAATGAGCTGAATAAAGATATGATGAGCATTAAAAGACAGTACATGACGATGAATTGAAGGATTCGGCTGAAGATCTGATGAGCATAATAAGGCAGAGCATATGACATGATGAAATGGCTCCAGCAAAACGAACATCAACTTTTTTAAGCATTTTCTATGGTGTTACATGCTGATTAGGGTGGTAATATTTGACACACATGACAATACCATTACATGTGATATAAAGTTTGTAGGTTGGGGTTGAGTATTTCTACATGCGAACCAAAAAATAATATTAAATGTTAACACAAAAAATAAATTGATTGAGTTAATATTGATGATACCAAAAGAAAACGTCCAAATCAAACAAAAGGTCAAGCCAAGTCATCTATGGGTATCCACAAGACAAGTTATGTCAGCTAGTAGCTCAAGAATTACTAGAAATTATAAAGAGACTTTCACCGGTAAAAACTACCTTGGGCAAAAAGTCTTTGCCTCTAGAAGGTCATATCATTATTTCTAGAAGGTCGTATCACGCAAAGAGTCTTTAACGATCAAATATTTCTCAAATATTTTTTGACAAATCAATTACAAAAACAACGATTATCAATGCATAAAGGGTAAGACAATATGCTGCCCTAAAAAAAGAATGAAAAACCATATTGTAATTATCTCCTTCCTCAAGCAATACACAATCAAGGAACAAGAGTTTCCATTACAGTGAATCACTTACTTTTTTGTGCATTTTTTACTCATTTTATCTCACTTTTTGTGCATTATTTACTCATTTTATCTCTCACCCAACAGAGCTCATTTAGTTCATTCACCTCATGCTTCTAGGTTTCTATACCATCAGTTTGACACTATCTGTGGAAACGATTTTCTTCATTCTAATCAAATCTTCATCGATTGATTGATAGTTTAGACCATAAGAACAAGCCAAAATCCTAAAAACCAACCTAGAGTACTTGCTCCATAAGTCCCACTGGTTAATCAACCACAACAGGGGGGGCCAAGAAGCCCTCAAGCAAGTCATGCGGTAACTTCTTTGGCAGAACCAACAAATTATATAGCTTCTAAAAACTCAACAACAACCACTAAACGGCGTCACATTCAAATGATTAGCCCATCATCGACACGTCTAGGATTCTCAAGAAGAAGAAGGGGAGAGCTACACTAGTGAAGGTGCGAGGAATGATCCTCAAATTCCACTACGTCCTCCTCTTTTGAATTATTACTGGGAAGACAAGATCAAGGAGGTCCAGGATGAGCTGAGTAATATGAAGAATATTTTCAAAAACATAAATCCCATCTCAATGGGGGCTTTGGTCCAGCAAACTTAGTCTTCCTTTACTTAAGAAATCCAAATCTTCCCTATCCCATCCAAGTTTAAATTGCCTACTTGGATGCCTTCGATGGCACTAGAGATCCATTTGATCATTTGAACACTTATAAAAATTTGGTGGAGTTACACGGTTACCAAGACCATGTCTAGTGCCCAGCCTTTGCAATCACACTCAAGGGCTCAGCACTGACATATTATAATAAGTTGCCACTAGGAAATTTTAGCTTGCTCAAAGAGTTTTTCATGTAGTTTGCCACTTCTCAACATCAAACAAAGGCCAGTAAAAGCGCTAAGAAAGTACATGCAGTGTTTCAACCTTGAGACTCTACAAGTAGATGGCCTCAATGAGAAGATGGTATTGGTTGCATTTATCACCAGGCTCTAACCTTCAGAACTATTGTTTTCTATGGCTAAGCATTCATAGATAAGTATGGCTGACGTGCTGGCCAAAGCTGAGAAGTACATGAACAGAGAAGAAGTTCTTCATGCTCCACACATCTCTTATACTTTAATAGACCAGTAAGGGGGCAAGAAACAAGAAATCTAGTCCTAGGAGGAACAAAGACCTTCCATATTAGAGAAAAGGAGAGGTACGAGACCAGGTTCGACCACCCAAGTAGAACTTCGAACCGATGTTTGCTCTTGAATGTTACATTCCACTAAACTTCTCGGTAGCATAGGTGTTGCATCAAGTCCAGCATAAGAAGCTCCTCAAGTAGCCCCCTCCCCCCAAATGAGATTTGACCCTTAGTAGAGGACTATGAACAAATATTGTAATTTTCACGAAGACCATGGTCATGACACCGACAATTGCATCTAGCTGAAGTGAGACTACCTCAGGAGGTTTGTAGCCAGTGATGTAGATAACTGAGTTAGAGACTACCAAGAACCACCTCAAGTCAGGTAGTATAATCACTAGCCTATAGGGGAAATCAAGGTCATCTTGGGAGGATTCACTAGTGGAAGAGCTTAGGAAATCTATAGCCTTCCAAGTCCATCCCAATATACACAAGCACCCTCATGAATATCCCACCTAAGAGGAGCTTCAAATAGGGTGACCTAGAAAGATCCACGTCGTGGAAAGCTCAAGCCAAACTAGAGAGGACCATACCTGGTGAAACGAGTGGTTAGGCTTGGGAATTATAAACTAAATATTGAAGAGGACACTTGGGCATATTCTTATGATGCAGAACACCTCAGGAAGTATTACCAGTAGAAAATTCAGGTTAGTTCCTCAAACTTTCTCTATAAAAATGTTGGAAGAGCTCGCTCTTTAGGTACAACTACCTCTACTTACACCCTTTATTCAAGGATATTTTTATGAATATTATTGTCTGTTATAGTTGGGGGAGAGATATTATGGATCTTCCGTGATGATGAAACTCGAGGGATACTAGAAGCTACCTAGAGGAGGGGGTAAATAGGTTAATTGAAATTCCCTTTTGACTACTACCAAATTTTAACCTAAGTCTGCCACAGTTACCTCTTCACAAATTAATTTAGCAATTAAGTGTGGGAGCCCCCTTTCAAACATCAACAACCTAGAAACCCATGAAGAATAGTGTAATGGATTTGCCAATTTTACTAATAAATGTAAAACCCAGAAAAATTTAAACTTTTTATGAAAAAAGGTAAAATGGTAATTTATCACTACAGTGCGAGTTGGAATCGTCTTGCAAAATCTAGTCACCCTGTCAAATTTCGTCGAATTTTGAGATAGTTTTATTTTTTACGTTTTTCAAGGCGACGGGTATCGGGCGACCTCAAAAATGCCAAAAAAAAAATAAAAAATTCTAAAATTTTATTATAATTTAAAGAAAGTTCATATAAAATATTTTGAACTTGAACCGAAACGAAATTTAATCGTTTCGGGGCGAAAACAGGCCCGAACAAGTAGGGGACACGTGGCGCGACTCGAGCCAAGTCTTTAAAATTATAAATAGAGGTTTGAAATCTATTTTTTTTTAGATATTTGTCTGCTGAAAACCAATGGGCAACGTTGGAGCTGAAGGAGAGAAAGAAAAAGGGAAAATCCAATCTTCTTTCTCGGATTCACAGAGTTCCGTCGCTCGGATCAACTCGGCTAAAGTTCATCTCCTTGACGAGGGCTATGCGTACATACCAAAAAGAGTGGGTTTCACCGTAGATCCAAGATGATATTTTGGAGAAAATCAAAGCTTTGAGGTTGTTTTGGTGTTATAGAAGTTCTCTACACTTCTATTGAGGTAGGGTTCTTTCTACTTTGGTTTTATTCCTCTCCTTTGGGGCTGTTTTAGGGCCGGTTTAGGGGCTGAAACTATGGACTGTTTTGGGGTTGAAATGATGGACCATTTTAGGTTAAAATATGGACTGCTATGTGGTTGTATTTTAGACTGAATTTGGAACTGTTTTATGGCCTGTTTAGGGCCAGTTTTGTGGCTGAAATTGGGCCTGTTTTTATGGCTTATTTTGTGGCTGAAATATGGACTATTTTGTGGCTGAAATATGGACTGTTATGTGGCTGAAATGTGGGTTGTTATGTGACTGAACATGGACTATTTTGGGACTGTTGAATGACATGTTTTGGGGCTGTTTTGTGGCTGAAATTGGGGCTATTTTTATGGCCTATATAGGGACTGTTTTGGTGACTTATATAGGGGCTATTTTGTGGCTTATATAAAGGTCGTTATGTGGACTACTACATGTGCGGTTATATGGTATATTGCACCTTTGTGATTAAGTGTGTTATTGACATAAAAGTTGTGATAACATGCTTGAAATTGTGATATGAAAATTGTCAATGTATATACATGTTTGTGTTATATTGATATTGTGGAGAATTATATGAATTATATGCTTATGATATAATTTTGTCATGGAATATGTAAAATGTATTGATATTATTCATATGTCTTTCATAGTATATTGAATATGTTATAATTGTGCAATGGGATATCATATTGCATATGCACGGTAACATCGCATCATGTGGGTGTGTGCATGGTTGTCGTCAACAACACATTTAGTGGATGACGAGTGGATTCCATGAAGCTCGGTCGAAGACTTGGCCGAGTCGCACAGGTTGCATGGTGATTAGGGTTGGGGTAAGCAAGGAGGGACTAGAAGATCTCTCGGGTGCAAGGCCCGGTGATTGGGATACGCACTCCCTTGGCTTGGCCCATGAAGTGTGTGGGTATACGCGGAGCCCTTGGTGGAAGTCCATAAATTTCGAGTAGATTGGAGACCCTTGGTGTAAGTCCATGAACATCCACCCTTTACAAAGACCCTAGGTTGGTAAAAGTCATTTGATATGCAACATAAATGACAATTCCATACACATTGGCACTTGCATGTGTTGAGGAGCTGGAAAGGGCTCAGGTTGATTTGCATGAGTGAGTCTCATCTCATTTCATGGTATGACATGATAAATTCCAACATTGAATGCATATTCTTACTTAGAATGTTGATGTGAATATGAAATGTTGTATATGAGCATTGTATGTGTACTTAGGTGGGGAGTAGCCTTTGTAGGAATTACTTTACTAGGCGTGGCTCACCCTATACGTGAAAATATTTCAGGTTCTGGATACACACCGGTGGACGGCCCTCACTTGGATCCTCAAGGGTGAAGAGAGGCTGGATTGTGGCCTTTAACCTTGGTTTATGTAAAACTATGTTTTGGGCATGTAATGTGTAAAAGAATTGTAACTGAGTTTATATGGGTTGTTTTAATATAATGATGCATCTATTATTTGAGTATGGATAAATGGACCAGGTGTGGTCATTATGTTATATTGGGTCTCGGATGGGTCATTTTAATGTATATTGCACAGGTTGTGTGTTGGATAGAGCTCCCCGTACAAAGGAGACTTTGCCCGAATTTCATTAAATTAAGGACCCTAGTAAATGGGAGATCACAGCGTGATATTAAGTTACACGATATTCACAGACATTCCACTGATTCATGGGTGATCAATGGACTCCCGAATTTTTGGGATGTCTCATTAACACTCAATCTCACAAGGAGATCCAACCAAGGCAACAAACCCACTACCAAACCACTATGAACATAATGAATGGTTAATAAATCTTAACACCAACACAAAGTGCACGTTTGTTCTCAAATTGCAACAATACATGAATAAATCAATAAAAAATACAAGCAGTTTGTTGACACAAAATCCCTTCTTGGAAAAAAACTAGGGAAATAACTCTAGGATTCACCAAAACCTTATCCTCTATCTTCAGGTTAATCTATAAGTACTCAAATCTTATATTTCAACAAATATCATGGTTAGGCGCTCATTTCCTTCAATAGATCCTCCATCGAATCTCTCTCTTCAACGTTATGGATTGCTTCACTTGAACTCTCTGTCATATGGTTCATTTAGTCCTCGAGCAATCTTCTCTACCAAGATCCTTAGTTTGCACATTCAATAAGTGGGTTTAGTAGAACCAAGTTGTTTCTTCTTCTCCAAGGCATGAGTTTGGATAGGAATCACAAGATGGGTTAGCCTTTGGATTTAGGAATCTAGGGATTCTCAATGATCTCTCAAAGTTTAGAGGCAAGAAATAAGCTCACATGAAAGATTCTAAGAGATGTCCTTGTTGGAATAGTAGTCCCAAGATCTGTTGACAACGCGTATAATTGATCACAAAAAATTTATTCATTTATTAACCCTACAAAATGGAATTAGGGTTTGCCTTTGATGAGTAGATCTGCACGAATGAAGACAGATGCAGATCAAACAGTCGATTCGATGGATCTCAAGATCTTTTACCATATGTCTTTCCACAGCCAAAATCCAAAAACAGTGTGGGCTGTAATCCTTCTAATTATATGTCTTGCTCTGTCTCTCTCTCTCTCTCTATTTCTCTCTCTTTCTGCCTCTTATAAATAATTAAGATAAAGTTTATGACAGAGAGAACCAGCGAGTGTGTGTATTTAAGGGTTACAACAGAGACCCTAAGGAGAAATAAGGGTCAAGCTTTCAATGGGTCTAAGAATCTTATGTCCAATCCAAAATATACATCATAAAGTCCATTAATAATAATTTAGTCCACTAAAAACTTATTATTGATTTGTCAAGCCTTATCTCAAAATTATATTTCGACCTACTCGTTATTATGTGCTTAATAATCCCTTCATGTTTAAGATTACAAATGTCTGTCAATTAATTAAATTATTGTCAATTATATTTAGTTGACTTCTTTTTATCCATGAGATCTTACCACTCAACTTATTTTGTCATGTCGGATAATTAAATCCACTTACAGAGTTTGACGTGGACAAAACTTATGAGTTTTCTCAAGGGGATATCATCAACTCATTTAAATACAGGGACGTGATTTCTTTTAATAATTAATAATCTCGCAATTCACCGAGTTTGTTGACTCAAATATGAGTCTCACTATTTTATGAATTAAAATAACAATTATTATATACACATGTCAATTGAATATCTCAGGATTAAGAGCTTAAGAAATGATAATAACCATGAGGTATTTATTTTCTTATTTAGTTAGTAAAAAGAAAATAACCTCAATAATGGTCATGTCCAAAACACAAAGTGTACTAGTACAACAATCCGAAACATCAAATAGTCTCCTCTAACCAAGACAGATTATATCAAAAGATTGTACTACAATCTTACTGATGGTGTGTCCAAATCCATCTAAGACTATGAACCTTTACTCATATCATACAAGGATCTGATAATCTAATCTTCTATGTATAAGACAAACTCTACACACCAGATTATCTACAATATAAAATAAAAGACACTTGCATAGAATATATTTAATATAATGCAAACATTTTACTTATCTAGATTCTCTATAGAAAATAAAGAACTTTTATTAAACAATAAACTGAATTTCACTACAAAAAAGCAAACATTTACTATATAACTCTATCAGCCTTAGTTTGGGAAGACTCCCTCTATTTATAGGCTCGGAATAGGATTTGCCTTGGGGCCTAAGATGACACAAAGTTGTTCATCATTTCTCAATTTTATTCCTAAATATTCAGAAACCGTTCTAGCGAAAGCTAGCGAATATATGGTGGTCCCTTCTAGTTTTTTAAGCTTAAAACAAAGCAAAAAACTTATCCATTTGAAAACTAAAGGGTGTTGCTCAAGTACGATATGATTATGACTCAATCTACACTTTCAAAATGCAACAAGGTATAAATTTTTTTTTTTTGAAAAATCCCTAAGAATCAGACTCAGATTAATCATTGATTCTATTTTAACTCTAGTCATGCTAAGTTTAATAAATTAAACCAAGGATTATTTGGTCTCTAAGGTTATTACGTTTGTCCTAAGCTAGAAAGTGCATACAGAGAATCTTTTGATATTTTTTGAAGCATTATCTCCTCTCTTCCATTGAAGTTTTTGGATCTTTAACTTTGTAACATCATGACTATGGAATGAATTGAGTTTTACAAAAAGACTTCACGAGATTAGCTAATTACAAATGTAATCCTAACAGTTACAAAAAATATAAAATATATGTATTTGATGCACACCAATGCTCTTTAGCCTCAGAGTTAATCCACTCGACCTAGAACCTTAGACTATTCAGTCAAGGATAATGGGAATGCTCACAAATACATCAGGTCAAGTAATGAGTTAGTTCGGACAAATTAGTCTAATTGGGCTTAGACTGATGCTTTTCAGCCTTAAGCTAAGTTGCAACAAGTTTAGGCTCCTCGGCTTTATCAGGCTAACAAACTCATTAGCCTTGACTAGGCTCTTTAGCCTTATCAGGGTCACAGACTCCTTATCCTTAACTAAACTCTTCAACCTTAGCGGATTCCTCAACCTTGACCAAGCTCCTTGACTTGATCCGAAATGTATACACCCAAATGCAGACGGTCAAGTTGTAGTTATAATCTGGCTAAGTCCGGAGTCGAATCCACAAGGATATACTACTGGTGTTTTGAAGTAAATAGTGATAGAGACCAAAGTGATTGAAAACCTTGAGATTTGAAGTGATGATGATTGTAGAGGTTTCTAGACAAAATATAATATTCTCTTAACTAAAAAAGTCACCCTTTAGTTTGAGAATTTGGATATGTAGTTAATCATCTGGTTGTTATACTTGTATTTGACAACTTAACTAACCCCTATGTCAATAGCAAGTTAATTGGGGGATAAAGATGGACTATGAGAATTAAGAGTATAGTTCCGATGTATTTGTAGAGATTTACAAGCATTTTTAGTGCGCGGGACTCAACTTGTCTAAAAACAAGCAAGTTATTCTATAAATCATCCAACCACTGCGATATTATTCCATGCTAAGTTAAAGTATAATAATAATGAAGATTGAAATGTTGTCGTGAAGATCTAGTTTGAGTACTTGTAAAGAACCAATGAATCTTCCTATGCCAAGAGTTAACTTGTCTTAGAAAGGAATCATGATTGTACAAAGTACCTTAACTATGCTAGATACATTCAATTATTCAATAAGCAATTAAAAGATAAAACACTAAGCATAAATATAAATTCTAAATGGTTTATACATGTTCATCACCTCTTACTAAAGAGTGAATGCGAAACTAATAACTCTTTATGGTTTTGAGAAAGCTAAAAAAGTGAGTGATCCTCATCTAGTAGAGGACTGACAAGATAAAATACACTACACAATAAGCCTATCTTCGACAAAGAATGAGTGAATCACTACCCACCCTTCAAGGCTACAAGAGAGCTAAAAAGGTAATAGAGTTTCACTCCTCTAAGTGAAGAAGGAAGTTTTTACAATGGAAGCTAATGAAACTAATAATGAAAGTAGAAGAAAGCTAGTTACTTTTGGAGGGTTTCTTCCTCTTTCAAAAGATGATCCTTAATAAGTTCCAAGGGAAAGTATTTATAGGCAAGGCAGAGGGGCTACAAGGAGAGTAAAAGAATAGTTCTAGGTGCTTGAAGTCCAATTGAATGGCCCAAAAATCTGGATAGAGATCTAATCTTCCTGCTGCCTATCTGGGATTTGCGTTCGAACATTATTGGCATTTGAACATGGAAGCCCATCTTCTTTGATGAGCGTTCGAATGCTGTTGGAGTTTGAACATGGTACTCAAGTAGTTTTTGCCCTTCACAGTAAATAGCTACAACATGCCATGTGTCACCACCCTAGCATTCTCCTAGGGGCCCTCAATTATTTCAAGATAATGTTTGAACGTGGATTGGCATTCGAACATAGATGCTAGCTTCCTTCTTCTTCAATTCTATTCTAGAAGATGTGGGTGTTGCTTGAAAGTTTGATGTTATTGACTTAGGCCCTTGTACAATTTTTTCCCTGAAATGTTATCATTTAAACTCCATCAAAGCATAATTAGTCTTGTAAAAGCATAGTAAAATGTTAATTTTAACTAAGCATCACACCCCCCAACCTAAATATTGCTAGTCCTTAGTAACATTTGAATGAAAACTTATTTACAATGCCATTTTCATAGGTCATTCGGTTGCATTTAGCATATGCAATAAGTTGTTAAACCCCTAGGTTTCTCCCAGCGAACGAGTGGTATCTTATGAGAGTTTCTAGTGAAGCTACCCACAAACTTCAGTTGAATAGATGTGTTTATGTAAGATAGCTTTGATTTCACAAACCTCTCTTGGAATGCTCTCAACAAAAAAATTTCCTCCGATTATAGTGACTTTTCTCTCAAGAGACATTTGATCAAAAGAAGGTTAATTGTAAATTCACATGCACAAAAAAGTATGGGAGTGAAATCCAAGGAAACAAACTAATCATGTTTGGCATAATCTCATGGGAGAATATTGATACAAATAAAGTAATACTATTAACATACCCCAAACTTTTGATTGACGACCTACACATGCATCCTTCTTGAGATCAATTAGGGCTTTTTCCAGGTTGTAATGTGGCCAAGGGTAAGTGGTTAATGAAATGACAGATAAGAGGAATACAAAATGGGTTATCCAATTCGGTTATAATTCTGCACATTCTCTCCTTCTTTTCTCTTTTCATTTCATTCCTTTTTTTTCTTCTTTCAAATAACAATTTCTTTGGCTAGATAGACTTCTTTTGAATTTTGTTTCTTTGCTCATCTCATTCTGCCCCTTTGGTTGCCCTTTTGTTCTCTCTTTTTCATACCCAGAAAGCCCGTTTTTCAGAAAACGTGCAAAGAAATTAGATAACCCAAGTAGGGATTCATAATTATTTTGGCTTGGTCAAAGTCATGGCTGTACCAAAAAAATTATCATTATGAGGTTTAATCATGGCTGACAAGGGATTATGAATCAAAGAAATAGATAAAGCTAAATTTTTTTTTTTAAAAATGGCCTAAAATCTTTTCTTAGGCATGTACACATGTATTCTATCGTATGAACAGATTCTTTGTGAGATACATCAATAAACTGCTCTATTTGCATCAATCAAAATAATTTTAATGAGATTATTCAAGGAAAAAAAGTAAACAAAAAAAAAAAAAAACCTTACTTGAGTAAGTGTTGATTTTCTCTCAAAAGTATCGCAAGGCATAAAAACTTACCATGAGATTCTTCGTTATCTCACTAATTTTGTCAGGTTTTTTAAAGAATGTCGGTTATATACCAATTCCATTTTCAAGCTTAGTTATTCTGCACTTTAAGAATAACAAATACCAATAGTACATTTGACATTTAAGCATAGAGAAAATACCCTTTTTCAAGAAAATATTGTTTTAAATCTGGATTGTTAGGTTAGGTGTAAGACCAATCATGTGCTTAGTCACTTTAGCAAGCAATCTCAATATTTACATCGATCCCATTAACAAATAACAATGTGTTGCTAAATCTAACACATGCATTAAGAAGATAAACTAAATCATTCAATTCAAAATAGATCATAGTTCAAAACAAAAAGACTTTAAACATCCAAAAAAAAAAGCAAAAATTCATCAATCCCAAGAACATAAATCACTTTCAGTCTCTCATCACTCATGTGCCTGAGGGTCTGCCAGCTCCACCTAGCAAAACACGGAGAATCTCCTCTTGCTGACAGAGAATCTCATCTTGCTTTGCATCGATGCCGAGCAAGATCTCTTGTAAATGTCCGTAGATCGCTTGTCTTTGCATGGGCCTGCTCAGCCTATCTCTCTTCCTCAGCATCCAAGGCATCCTGAACCTCATCGGTGCCCTAAGCTAGTGGCACATCTTGCCTTGCTGCTGGCCCTACGCTATGACCTTGGCTCTTTCTAAACGATACTTTATTCAGGGATCCCATCGGCTTGAGCACTTCCATCTTTGGCCTGATCTTTACTCCCCAATCCATGCATATTTTCATCACCAGTGTTCCGAAGAGGAGTGAGTTCCTCTTAGCATCGCATCCCTTGATCATTCCAAACAATATCAACAAGGGAAGGTCTACGCTATGGTTCTTCCCTATTGCATATAGATGTTGGGCTATGTCAGGGAATATCTCGTTCCTTTGTCCAATGGGGGCAAAGTTGAGGATGACAATCAAGTTAAGCATCTTATACTTGTTCGTCACCTCCCTTTGCTTAAGGAATTGTCTTCCTCCTGATACAAAAATCAACAACCTCGTCAACTCAACTCCTACCATGTCCAAACTCACATCCTTCCTAGGAGGGTAGTTAGGCCTCGGTATCCGTGGTACTGGCCTCCACTCCAATATAGCATCCTCATCCATGTTAATGTGAGCCCCCCTCACATATGTCTTTATGGTCCCATTCACTACCTCGGCATTGGAATAGAATTCCCTCACCATCTCTTTCACAGCCTCATCTCTATTTCTCAAGTACATACCCAAACCTCTAGCCTCCATATTTGCCAAAATTCTCAATTTAGCAAAATCCAACAATTCCATAGTTCATTCACAAAAAATAGCTTGGTTTTGGAAGAAGTTTTCATACCTATCAACCTTAAAAGCATTAGGGAAGCGTGTGCAATCATATCTTCAGACCAATGGTGACCTTCCCTCCCTTTGCTCGATCATCTCCTCCACAAAGTTGGGTGCTTGGTTGGCCACCTTTCGTCTAGCAGACATTTTTATTCTTGGAGGCATTTTTGGATTTTGGGATTTTAGGGCAAGAAAAACTTGGGATTTCTTGGTTAAAATGTGAGAAATGAGATGGAAAAGGGTTTTGGATGGTGGATTTTTGGTAGAAAATGAGAGGGAATGAGGTTTGGAGGCTTGGTAGTGGAAGGGGCAAGCTAGGGTTTGGGGTTTTGGAGGGACTTGGGCGTTTTTGAATTGGGGAAGACGAATCTGGTATTTCTAGCCAGGCAATAGTTGCTCGAACGTGACTGACATTCAAATGGGGATAGAAGAAATTTTAAAAGACAGTTTGAACGTGAAACTGTCATTCAAACAAAAGTTGCCCCTAGTACTTTTGATGTTCTATAGAGATCAAAGTACTGTAAGTTCCTCTAGTTCAAACTAGGAAATGGAGTTCGAACGTGGATTGCAAGTTCAAACATTCATCAGGCATTCGAACTTGGGGTGCTCTCACTACTTTTGTGTTTTTGCAGAGATAGAGAAGTACTATGAGCTTCTATCGCTCAAACATGAACTAGCGTTCGAACGCCAAATAAAAATCAAAATTTATACACATTTATATACACATAAATTAAAAGAAGACAACGTACTCAAACTAAACTTGGAAAACTATGGCGTCTCAAGATAAGTCCCTACCCACGCTACAATTTCGTTGGTATTTTAGGATATTTCTTACTCAGCCCACATCTTTATTTCAACAAAAAGATTTTTTACATTTAAAAAAAGATATTTACACTTTTTACAAAAAATTTCGGACAATTAGCCTTCATCCTAAAAACATGGTTTTCCACAACCTTGTCAAGAAGCATTCTAATCTGAGTCTTGCCTTGTTTCCATGTCATTCCAAAAATCAGTGACTCTTCCAATTTCTTATCGCACATAACGTTTAAGTATAGGACTGGTATAATATGGCGTCTCAGAATAATTCTTACTCCACCCATTCACTATCCAGTCTAATCGATCAAGTGTGCGACTGAAAATTGGTTCATAACACTGATTGTATTCCTTCATGTGAAAGATTCTACCACATTGTTTACATGCACCAAGTTGTTTGGCACGACGACATTTAGCAAAAGTGCTTCTTCCACACAGTGATTTTGATTGTTCTTCTCGGATTTCAAATTTTCTTACCAATTTTGCTTTTTTCATTATCACAGAATGCACTTCAAATGAAAATGTGCATAAAACACCTAAACTGAACCAAAAGATCTTATCATCAATTTTTGCTAAGCTTAAGATCCCTTTCTGATTATTTAACATTTGTCAATCACAAAGCTGATTGAAGTTATCCTTAAAGACATGATCATCATTTTTTTATACTATAAAGACTGAATAAATTTGAAATATGAGCAAGAATATTGTGTGAATACGATCAAGAAAAATTTTAAAATCACAGATCTGTGTCAATTCGAACTGTATTTCTCACCCCCAACTAAAACTTAACATTGCCCCCAATGTGTTGAATTTACCAGTGTATGCAGAGTGGCTTATAGGTTGAGAGAGAGATACATTCATTTGCCGAAACCCTACAACAAAATACATATTTAATAATTTTTTAACATGGAAATCCTTTTGCGTAAGTGCAAACAGAAGAAGGAAGCCCATGAGCAAATACAATATCAAAATACAAAACATTAAACAAAGGATGGTATCTGTGGAATGTGTGGCCATGGAGTTTGTAGAGAGTGAATCGTTTGAAGAGAAAAGGGAAGAAGAAAAAGAAGATGAAGAACAAGAAGAAGAATAGCAGCGGATGGGAAAAGGATTAGGGTTTGGAGGCCTTATAAAGGCGTCTGTTTGGGTCGGGTTGAGTTGAATTTCTCCTGACCCGATCCTTTTTCGTGTCGGCAGTCGCGAATCTATTCTGAATATTCGGGATCCATTAAAAAAATGGATTCCATATCTTTAACAAAATTTTTGTAAAATGGTTTCAAAAATTGACCGTTAACAATAAAAATATTACCATTTGACAGATTCTCTACTTCTACTACTCCATGTTCAAGTATTCGCCTGACAATGTAATGCCCAATCCATTTTGATCTCAACTTAACAGGAAACAGGCAGATCCTTGAATTGAATAAAAAGGAAAAAGATTTTTGCACAATGTTTTTGTCATAAAAACTTTCATTCTGTCTTTTCAATTAAGGAAATTGTCATACACCTCATTGTTCAACTCTTCCAACTCATTGATATGAAGTTTTTCTTGAAATTTCAGCTTTGTCTAAGTCAAAGTTCATGGTTTTAATGGCCGAGTATGCTCTGTGTTCCAATTCCACAGGTAGGTGATAAGGTTTTTTCATAAACTAATTGATTAGAAGACATGCCCAAAATTATTTTAAAGGCAGTGTGATATGCCCAAAGTGCATCAGTTAGTCTTAACGACCAATCTTTGCGGTTCGGGTTTATTGTTTTTTCTAAAATCATTTTGATCTCTCGATTAGCCAATTCAGCCTGTCCACTAGTCTGTGGACGATAAGGGGTTATGATTTTATGAGAAATTAAGTACTTTTTCATCAAATTCCAAAAAGGACGATTGCAAAAATGAGCACCCCCATCACTTATAATGAATTTAGGAATTCCAAACCTGGAAAAAATATTTTCTTTTAAAAATTTGATCACTATTTGGTGATCATTATTTTGGCATGGAATTGCTTCAACCCACTTGGACACATAATTAACAGCCACTAAAATATATTGATAGCCAAAGGAAGCGGGAATGGTCCCATGAAATCGATGCCCCAATAATCAAAAACTTTAATTACTAGGATGGGGTTCAAGGGCATCATGTTTCTTTTAGAAATACTTCCCAACCCTTGGCATCTATCACAGGTTGGACAGAAGGCATGGACATCTTTAAAAAGTGTGGGCCAATAAAATTCACACTGCAAGACTTTCGCCACAGTTTTTTTAGATGAAAATTGGCCACCACATTATTCAGAATGATATAAAGATATTAACTGTCTGATCTCTTGATTGGGGATGCAACACCTTATGATTTGATCCTTACAATATTTAAATACGTATGGAGCCTCCCAAGAGAAATTACGAATCTCCCTCAAAATTTTTTTATCCATCATGGGCAAGGAAGGAGGAAACGTACTAGTGGCAAGGAAATTAGCAATATCAGCATACCATGATGTTTCTACAATTGTGAACAGTTGTTCATCAGAGAAATTTTCATTGACCGGTTGCCCATCCTCATGAATTCATATGTTAGCCTGGATTACCACTACATTCTCGACCCCTTTCTCATCCTAATGATCAATGCAAACTCTTGTAGTAAGAGTACCCATCTTAAGAGTTGTGGCTTGACATCTTTCTTTGTGAGTAAGAACTTCAATGCTGCATGATCAGTAAACACAATGACATGTGAACCAACAAGGTAAGAACAAAATTTCTCTAGAGAAAAAACCACAACAAGCAATTCTTTTTCAGTTGTGGAATAATTCATTTAGGCATCATTCAAAATTTTGCTTGCATAGTAAATCACATAAGGTTTTTTCTCCTTTCATTGACCCAATATTGCTCCCACAACATAGTCACTTCCATCACACATCAATTCAAACAGTAGAGTCCAGTCAGGAGGTTGCATTATTGGAGCATAAATTAACATTCCTTTAAGCTTATCAAAAGCTTCTTGGCATGCTTCAGTCCATACAAAAGTTACATCCTAACTTAGGAGATGACACAAGAGTTTTGATATGGGACTGAAATCTTTGATGAATCTCCTATAAAACCCGACATGCCCTAGAAATGATTGAACATATTTAATAGTTTTGGGTGCAGGCAAATTGCCTATCGGATCTATCTTTGCTTTGTCAACTTTTATGCCTTCAGACAACACAATGTGAACCAAAACAATGCATTGTGGTACCATGAAATGAAATTTCTCCCAATTAAGCACTAGATTAGTTTCCTTACATCTTATCAACACTTTTTTCAAGTTTGTTAGACAGCTTAAATGAATCACCATACACAGAAAAATCACCCATGAACACTTCCAAAAATCTTTCCATCATGTCACTAAACAAACTCAACATGCATATTTCCAATGTTTCAAGAGCGTTACAAAGTCCAAATGGCATTCTTTTAAATGCAAAAGTACTGAATGGGCATGTGAATTTTTTTTCTCTTGTTCATCAAGTGTTATCTCAATTTGATTATACCCAGAATACCCGTGTAGAAAATAATAGAATGCATGACCTGCAATTCTTTCTAGGACTTGGTCAAGAAAGGGAAGAGAAAAGTGGTCTTTCCTAGTTATCAAATTGAGTTTCTGATAGCCTATGCACATCTGTCATCCTATGATAACTCAAATTGGAACCAATTCATTGGCGTCCTTTTTAACCACTGTGACTCCAGACTTCTTGAGCATAACTTTGGTTGGGCTAATCCATTTACTATCAGAGATGAGAAAGATAATTCCTGCATCCAATAGTTTGAGTACCTTAGTCCATACAACCTCCTTCAAGTGGGGGTTCAACCGTCACTGCATTTGATAAGAGGGTTTTGCATCCTCCTCAAGAGATATATAATGATTTCAAATTAATGGGCTTATACCTTGTAAATTAGTAATGGTCCACCCAATGGTGTTCTTATGAAATCTATGGACTTCAATCAACTTAGACTCTTATAAATCTGTAAGCTTAGATGAAATGACCACGGGATATCACTCGTCCTCCCCTAAAAATGCATATTTTAAATCAAATGGAAGAGGTTTCAATTCAAGATTTGGTGGCTTGAAACTTGATAATTGTGGCTTTGTACCAATTGGGGTCAGTTCTTCAAAATTGGGTGCCTATGTCCCAGTGGCATGGCGGGGCAACTCTTTGGACTTTGACAATCATCTGTTAACTCAGATGTGACAGACTCCAACAAATAAGATTCTGTAGAGTTTTCATAAAATGCATCATTCAAATGTTCATGTGTCAAAGACTCAATGAAATTTACTTCTCTCACTTCTTTTTTCCTCTCCTGGGTGCTTGAAAATGTTGAAAATGTTGAAAATATTAAGCTCAAGAGTCATATTCCCGAAAGTCAATTTCATAACCCCATTCCTACAATTGACTAATGCATTTGAAGTTGCTAGGAAAGGTCGAACAAGAATGCCAAAAATTTGATTTCCTAGATGTATTGCTGGTTGAGTATTCAAGGCAATGACGTTAACAGGAAGAAGAAATTGTCCACTTGAACAAAAACAACCTCAACAATGCCCCTCAGAACTTTGATAGACCTATCTGTCAACTGGAGTGTGATACAAGTGGGTTTGAGTTCACCCACACCCAATTGTTGGATAGATCGAAAAATGGAACAATTTGATATTGGCTCCAAGATCGAGT
>CAUOFW020006648.1:0-23358 GCA_963454935.2 Ilex paraguariensis | reverse complement strand
CACACATACCTCACTTGTTTCTGACTCTATTGATGTTGAAGCATAATCTTTTCTTTCATGAGTGATGTCCTTGTGATCACAGCTATCTTTTACTACCTCAGAGCACTGTCTATCTTGTGGATCCTCGGCTCCAGGCTCCTTTTGCCCGCTAGGTTCAGCATCATTGTCATTGAGTTCTGACAGCCCCTCATCAGTTATCCTGTGAATTCCTTTCAGTAAGAGCTGCTTCATCTGCTCAGGAATATGCAACCCAAAACCAAAACCAGTTTTGCTTTCACTAATAGGTTGAAGAGCCTCATTGCTAGATGTAGTGGATGGAGGGTGACAAAGCTTTTCATTAAAATGATAATTTCGCCTAAACTTTTGCCTTCGTCTCCATGCATCTTCTGTCTTGTCAAGTTTCCAATGTGTTATGGTACTGTTAGGAAAAGGATTAGCAGACCATGGACCCCTCTCATCAATCAGAGTGCGAAATGTATGTACCCATTTTTCCTGTAGAAGCATCAATTTTAATCTGTTTACATTCTCGTGAAAAGCTAACTGCAAATACAGGGGAAAACAAGGCAACAGACAGCAACAAAATTCATGCTTACAGCGACAATTTGTTGATCCTCATCCTGACCAAGCTGGAATGAAGCTCTTCTGCTATCATCTGAAGCAAGAATGGTGATTAAGCAACTCTGTACCTCATCTTCTAAAAACTTCTTTTGGTAAGAATCGGCCGATGTAATTTCTTCCATCCTAATCCGAAGATCTTGCAACTGCCTGATGCGATCTATTGTTGAATTCTTTATATATTTGAACTCATCCGCAACCTGAAGAGCAAAACTAGGCAACTCAACGGCAGATATCAAAACAACAAAAAGAAGCACATGACAACTCAGGAAAAACATATTCATAAACTGACAACAAAAATGTGGCTTCCGTGACATACAAATGTAGCTAGAGCAGAGCAATGTGCAAGGCACGACAATGGTCTGCATGGTCAGTACGGATGTGGACACAACTAATTCTACAGATAATGTACATTTATGGATTCGTCAATTTTGGTCAGTTGTAGAATGATAGAAAACAAAAATATCCCTTAAAATATCATCAAATAATATATCACCTCTTCAACTGGGGAGAAACGCAAAAATACATTTTTACTACCAAAATAATAAGCAGAATGATTTTAATGACCCAACAGAAATGTTAATTAATATGAAAGAATGATATGAATTTGAACTGACAACGAAAAAACTAAAATGAAAATGTACGCTTGACGATATATTGATTTTTCCGAAGTTAAAAATTATAGAGTATAATTCACTTGCAAATTGACACATATTCAATCAGTTTCTGACATTTTCTTGCCATGGAAGCTAAGTGAAATTTTACATCAGGTGATATACAGCTTTGTTAAATTTAACTGATCGGGACATCTCATGAGGACTTCTTTTGGGACTCCAATGGCTATCATGACATCATCCTGACCAGTTGGAACTGAATGTTATGGCAGGGTGGACTCTGCTAATTATAGATCAAAATGGGCTTTTGCATGAATCCAACTGTGGGGAATCAGCTTATTGAAACCTTCAAGGGTATTTTAATTATTAACCCTTTGTAGAATTAGCTATATGTCCACCCGCCCCCCCCCCAACAAACCTAAGACCATCACACTCTCACCCTACATGGTTGTGGCTGTAAAAATATCTTGTTTTCGACATCGAATTATTATTATTTTTTTGTTACATCGGAAAGTTCACATCGAATTATTAGGATCACCTAAGGTTGGTTTATATATTTTAGGGATTACTCCACTCTGTGTCCATTGGTTTTGAATTAGATACTCTTAACATGTATTGAGCCTTGGGTGGCCCGTCAATAGGCCAAGTCTCTTTCTCATTTGAATTTTCCAATATGCATAGTTGTTTATTTGTTTGTTAGCCTCATGTGAGCATGGATTCCACGTGGAGGGTATAAAGAGACCTTGTATCCCACATCGAATGATTAGGATCACCTAAGATTGGTTTATATACTTGAGGGGCTACTCCACTCATTGTCAACTAGTTTTCGGTTGAATGGTCTAACAGTTGTAATTATCGTATGCTTATCGTGGTAATTTCAAAACATAAAGCTCCTTGTCACAACATAAAATTCAACCCTTTACAAAGTAAAATGGCAAAAAAAAAAAGATTTATGTAGTCAACCCCAAATATTTGGGGACAAGAATTTGGTTAGTTTATTTCAATTACATATCCTTTTGTCTAAGTAAGGTAAAAAAATAATCAAACCAACCTGCAAATTAATAGTATGAAATTCAAATCACCTTAGTTACTATATTGAAGAACATGTGAATAACTGAATATGCACTATACGGTGCGAATTACCATGTCTTCCTCTTAAATAGAAAAATCCATAGAACAGTTGAATCTCATTTGCATATGGCCAGATATGGCGGATACATAGAGAGATATACTTGACAGGATTAAGTAATTAAGTCAATATAAGTGTGGCAACAGACAACATAAATTAAGATAAGATCAACAAAAAATTGGAGGACACACCGCAACAAGAACTTGATCCTTGTGGATTAAATTATGAATGGTGCTAGTTTCTTTTGGATTGTGTCCCGACTCTGATGAATCATCTCTGCCTACAATACTGGTGGCCAGCATTGACTTCCCACAGTTGACAGTTTCTCGAATTAAGTGTGAAACAACATGAAATCGGGCACCATCATCCAGCATTCCATACTGGGATCTAAAAGCAAGCAATGCCCTACACAAAAGATCATGCAATGTCATAAATCCATCGAGAATTAGGGGAACGCTTTGGATCATCATGGATTTATATCTTATATAGCACTTTAAAACCATAGAAACTAAACAACAAAATATCAACAATTAAAATCGTAGAACACAATTTGGAACAGAAAACTAACAGTACCAAATGAAAAGCTGCAATCTACTCTTGCTTTGCTCGTCCTCAGCAGCCAGAAGACAAGGCAGAAGGGGAATGGCCTGTTGTACACACCGAGATGCCCTTTCAAGAGAAGATTTACACAGATATTGGATCAGCAGTCGAAAAACAATTCTTGGGCACTTGTCCGTTCTTAGTAGCATAGCCTTGTCAACATTTTTATTCGGTTTTCCACCCAACACATTGCTAATTCCCCCAGATACAACAACTGCAGCCATTTCTGCAGCAGGTATATTCAGTGATTCTACCAAACCACGAGCTCTTTGGCCAAATGATGGCCCTGCCGCTGATGAAGATTTGGGTAACATCTTGCTTGGTCCCTTCCCATTCATCTCACTAATAATGATCCACACATTGTCATACAAATTCCACCACTCATCATCAATTCTCTCATCTTCAGTTGTCACAGGCTGCTTCTGTACCAATGGGTTTCTAGAACCAAAATAATCATATCATGAGCTTGTACCAAATCACAACACACTAAAAGTAGTAAACTGTAAAAAATTCTAAAAAATATATACAATTAACATTCATGCATGATGCATCACACACACACACACATTTTAATATATTATTACCGTACGTTTAGCACCATAACATACTACACAAAAGTATTTAAAAAAACTTGCCCATACAAAACCACTTGCATGAGACATTTAATAAATTAGGGAAAAAACGGAAAAAAAAACTGATGCATTTAAAGACTAAGAGCCTTTTGACTAATTGACCATTTCAAAGTTTGTGGGCTTTTGACGTTTGAGAGAGAGAGAGAGAGGAAGGAGGAAAGAGAGAACCAGAGACAATCCATTGTGGATGCGATCGGAGGCCCCAATCAAAGGTCACTGGAATACTAAGCCAATGCGACTGCTTTCACAAGTTATCTCAAGTTGTTCATGGCAATTAGTCCACAATTTGACAAGTTTGTGTTACGAATTCTCTCGATTCCTTCTTCTATTCAAATAATTGCAAAAAAGGGTGATTTAGGGTTGAATTCATGAAAGATTTCTTGTGGGTTTTTATGATTTAGGGCTGAAAATCCCACTTCTTCTTTCTTTGCCTTTTCTTTGGCTTCTTGCTATTCAGAGATTTCTTGAACTAGTTTTAGATTTTTCTGCTTAGGTTTTTTCCATCCTAGATGTTGGCTTGCACAATGATTCTCCCATCTAGTTGTCATTACGTTACGAATAGGCCGATTCCAATGAATTGTCCCCGAGTCAGGCCGAGTCAACACCGATTCATGTGAGACTCATATTATATGCACGACGTGTATCGTTATCGTATTGGTGGAGGTCGAGTCAAATACGACTTGGCGGAGTTAACTTTAACTCCGCCTCGGCCGAGTCTTTGAATCCCTGGACATACTCATAGGTACAGTCCACAAAACTAAATGACCCAAAAGTTCTTTTCTCCCCTTGCCTAACTAGCTTTAAGGCACTTATTTCTCACAACCTTGACAAACCTTTGACCAACCTTATCCACAAAAACCACTAATCCTCATCCCAATAAAGACCTTTGTTCATTTAGAGAGCACATGTCAGCTAGAAAGATCTTTCTGGAAAAACTTACTAACTGACAAAAATCATTTAATTATAAGGTAATTCACAAGGAGAGCGTTACAAAGCTTGAAAACATTAAGAAAGTCATGGTAATTTTATAAACAAGAAAACCTTTTACGACATTTTTCTATCGAGATCGCATCTGGGTATTATGAATTATAGGGTAACAACTACAATTGGTACTCCCAATGCAAGTGCTAGGATGGATGGGTTAGGGAAGTTTTAAAATTGGCATTATTTGCACAAAGGTGGCAGCTCTCATGCAAACCTAATTTCTCACCCTTAAGAGGCCCAACATTTACCAACGAACCCATTAATTACCATTATATCATGATCATAACACACAAGAAAAATAAGATAGGTCACACTAAATACTTACGAAATTAAACAGTCGAACTTTTCATTGTTTTCCCGAAAAGAAGGTAAAAAAACTGCCAGTAGTCTTCAATGAATAGATAGACAACCATACCCACGATAAAATAAAGACTACATTCTACTAGGACTACATAGAAAAAATGTTGGTTTTGCCAACAAACATTAAAACGATTTTGTACGAGTCAAAAATTTTCAAATACTACAAATGCCAAAAGTCTGCAAAAAAAAAAATGGCAATACCTGCATTGATCATCAAATTCTCCTTGCAAGGCCTCACACAAAGCAGAACCAAGATCCTTGTGACTTTGTAGTTCTAAAAATTCAGGAGAAAAATCTGAGCTACTTGCGGGAAACTGTAGGCAATCAAAAGAGAAAAATCAAGTTTCTCTTCATATTATAGAAAACATTAAACATCACTGATGCCAGCAGAAACAAAATCACCACTATTTAGCAAACTAGTACCAAGTTCCTCTATGCAAGTGATACCAGCACGTCAAAAAATCATAGAAAATTAAATGACAAGAAGAAAAATCGACTGGAAATCCAGCAATATTTCTCCAAGAGAAATCTGGAGCTTGAGGACCTCATTTGCTTTATGTAGGGAATAGGGATTCTCTCCTTTGACGTCCCATTAAAGTGTAATCTTAAAAAGCTCTTCGTTTCTGTTTGTCCTTTATTGAAGTGTAGTTGCAACCCGTCTTTAGAACTCATTCTAGGTTCCCTTCCAAATTTTATTTAAGAAAACGCCAGATAAGAACTGACACTGTCCAATGAAATGTTCAAGATTTTTTATCTTGATTTGGTAGCTCCTCTAATGAGATTACATAGTTAGATTATGTCACTCTACCCAATGAACATCTTCAACTTCTTCCTATTCAGCCAATGGCTGTCAGCCCAATACAACAATACCTACATCAACTGCTTCTCCTGTCCTGTCCACTCTAACAATCGATCATGGCCGTTCATACCACCTCAACCCTCATTCTTTTTGGACATCTTCAACTTGGACAAAAAAATTCAATGCCTTTATTGATCTGCAAAGCACATGACATCACTATCTTGGTAGGCATCCATTCATTGTGTCTACAGGCAATGCCACTTCTATCTTCCCACAAGTGGAGTTTTCATTTCTATTCTATGGCAGTCATCCATCTCAAAGTCTCATGTCAGCAACCTATAATTCTAACTCCCACATTGGATACAAACAAGGATCAAAATTTTGTTTCGAAGTACCGTTTCGGTCAACTCAAAAATAGAAACGTTTCGGAAACATTTCGGAAACGCAATGGAAAAGCAGAAAAAATATGGAAACGCATAGAAACACAAATGCAATCCATTAATTTATAAAGATATGCTAAATAATTTATTAATTCAACATATTTATTAGGTTAACATCAATTTATACAAGAATAAATTTAAATTTGAGGGAAAAAAAGGCTTGACTTGAGGCGAAAGTCACTTAAATTAGTTTCAAACACTTAATTTTTATGAAATAAACACATTTTTACATAATATTAACGTCTTATAATACACATGAAATGCTAATGAGTACATACTTACATGATTACATCCATTCCCCTGTGGAGTGTCGAGCAGGCTCATACATCGGTGTAGGCTCTGGGTAGCTACTTAGAGAAACTCCATATGTGACATAAATATGATGACAATAGTTACTCCAAATCATATTATTACGGTAATATAATCCAATTAATAATACTATTTTATTATAATACTAATAAAGAAGGGTATCAAATTAAATTAATGATACTTATGTATACTTAAAAATTAAATGTAATTGCAGTGGGTATTAAATGTAATTACAGTAGGTATTAAATATAATTATATTAGGGTATTAAATGTAATTGTTAATACTTATAACAAAAAAAAAAGCAAAAAACTTGCACAGCAGTGAGATATTAAATATAATTACAGTATGTATTAAATATAATTATAACGGGTATTAAATATAATTATAGTAGGGTATTAAGTGTAATTATTTATTCTTATAACAAAAAAATTATAAAAGACAGAAGAGCAGTGAGAATTAAATGTAATTATAGTGGGATATTAAATATAATTATAGTGAGTATTAAATGTAATTACAGTGGGTATTAAATGTAATTATAATGGGGTATTAAATGTAATTATTCATAATGAACCGAATATATCACTGTTTTGTCGAAACGGTTCGAAACAATGCCGTTTCGACCGAAACGGTCCGAAACAGTACCGTTTCGACCGAAACACTGGAATTTTGTAATTCAACTACTGTTTCGTTTCGGAGTGTTGAAATTCCGAAACGTTTCGGACGTGTCGACACGACATTTTGATCCTTGGATACAAACCCTTTCGAGCTTTGAACCAACCAATGCACCCAAGCCTCCTACCAGATACCCCTACTAGAAATCAATGAATTAAGGTATGTGTACATGTGTCTCAGAACAATGCAATTACATTTCCATAAAAACAACGATGATTCAGGCAAGCAAACTGCCATTTAAAGCACTAGTGCAATTTTCAAAATCAAAAGGCCATGCATCCAACTCGAGTAGTACAACAATAATGATCAATGATGATGATTAAGTGTAATGAGTTTCCAACAGAGGGAAAGCAATGGGAGAGGGACAAAATAAAGATGCATAAGGCCTTTCAAGCATTCAACAATGGCCCTTGAGAATTGATTTTCACAAGCTAAACTATGTACTGGTTGAGAAACAGGAGGTCTAAAAGAACAGAACTATATTCACCAGGACGTCAGTAAGTACATATGCATATACTCATGCCCAGCTATGGCACATATCCGGTATTAAGCTTGTCCAAAACATATAATGTAAACTGTGCCCACGTCTAGCATTACGTAAGTCACATTCCAGGCAAGCAAGATATTTTATGCGTTCCCAACTAGGAAGCACGGACACTTCACTCTGGGCAGAGTATCGGTGTCTACACGTCTGGGACACAGACACATGTCGTAAATGTTAAAATGAGGTCCAATTTTTTTTATTGATAAATTTTTTTCAACACACGCTGAGGACACGCAGCCAACACACTCAGGACATATTGAAGACACGTGGTAGACATGCTAGGGACACGTTTTGAGATTTATTTTCAATTTTTTGATAACTGCTCAGATAATTTTATAATTAAGAGTTATTTTTGTAATTTTAAAGGGATATGAGGCACAATTTTAATATAAAAGAAGTCATAATCATTACATTGGACAAAGGACATGGATGTAACATAATTTTATATACAAATATGAACTTATATACAAATGGAAGGAACTTTTAATATGAAAATAATGTGAAAAAAAATGAGGTTACAAAATTGGGACTCTTGAAAATTAGCGAAAATTAGTATTACGAAGTGAAATATTTTAGAAAATAAAAGTTGCAGTAGTCATTGATTGTTGGATCATGGATGTTAATGTTGAATGTGAATCGGTATATTTTATATTGTAATTTTTATATAGTGATATCACGATGTGAATTTTTAGAATTAGGGAAATAATTAATTAAAAGATTATTATAATTATATTTTTATTTTATTACATTATTATATATAAAAATAATAAAGTATAATACAATTCAAATCTCAAAATATAAACAAAATGACTTTTATTTTTCACGGTTGAGATCTCTTTAAATTTTACTTTAAAGTTAATCCGACGACTAATATTAATACCTCAAATTTAATAGGAAATAGACCTATAAAGGTGTATTTGGGTGACTTTTTAAAAGTACTTTATAACTTCTTATAAGTACTTTAAAAAAAAATAGTGTTTGAAACCGTCCCACCACCGCTGCCAACCCACCATCGTCACTGCCACCCCCACTACCACCACCACCATTACTGTCGCCACCCCACCACCACCTTTGCCACAACAACCACCGCCACCGCCACCCCAACCATCACCTCTATTACCGCCCCACCACCACCACCACCATCACTACTGCTGTCATCCTACCACCACAACTACTGTCCCACCATCACCCCCTCCCACCACCACCTCCGTCGTCACCCCACCACCACCTCCGTCGTCACCCCACCACCACTGTTGCCACCGTCATCGCCACCCACTACCGCCACCCACTACCATCCACACCTACCACCATCATCACTACCGTAATTCACCACCACTCATCACACTATTGCCCAAACAAGCCCGTCATCGCCCACCACCACCATTACCAACCACTATCACCGTCGTCACCTATGACTACCACTAGCACAATCGTCACCCAAAACCAACAACCACCGCCATCACCGTTGCTACCCACGACTACCACCATCACTACGTTCGTCGTTAGGGATGTCAATGGACCGAAGCGGGGGCGGGGGCGGGGGCGGGGGGTATACTCTTCATCCCCGTACCTACTTAAAAACCTTCGTTCATCCCCAGTCCACCCCCGCTAATGGGTATAATTTTCATCACCATCCCCGTCCGCGGGTAAACTTATAATCCTCGTCCTAGTCCTTGTTTCCCCCGTACCCGCCCAAGCACAAGTAAAGTCATAAGAATTAAAAGAGCTTAATTTTTTTTTCTGCTATGATCAGAATAGAAGATGTAACAATATAAAAAGTGTCTTCTTTTCTTTGCACTCAATTATGTTGAAACAAAGAAAATTATTTTGAGAGATAATTAGCTACAATTCCATGAAAATTGTTGTGGTCTGTTTCAACAAGGTCATAGCCTGCATAATGTTCCAAAAAGATTTGCTAAAATGACAAAAAGAAGGGAACCCACAAATATGTCATCTATGTGTTCTGAAATTATGACATCCATTAATGACATCACACATGGAATGCAAGTAAAGGATGATAAAAGCCCAATGTAAAAGGAATTTATGGTTCTGGAACTTCTAATAAAAATTTATAATCACACCTATGCCAAGAAATTTCATCTGGTGAACTCCTCTTTAATTTGTAAAAAAATACCGAATGTAATGAAGAAGTAATTGATCAATGTAATGACCTACACGTGATTTTACCCCAAGCCAAATTGTTCTCTCAGTAAGTAAAGAAGCCTATACGTGATCAATGTAATGACCTATATGTGACCTATATATATATATATATATATATATATATATATATAACAGGTAACGGAGACGGGACGGGGTTAAGGGTAAGTCCATCCCTGCCTTCATCCCCACACGGGTTTATACGAGTATCCCCGTATACGTCCACCGTCCAATACGTATAGTCCATCCCCGGTCCAAACGGAATGGGTTTGGACGAATACCCATTTTTCCCCGGTCCACTGCCATTCCTAATCGTCGCCACCCGCCACAACCATCACCGTCTCCTTCCACCACCACCACCACCACCACTGCCACTGCTCACCCCTATTACAACTGGGGTTTAAATTTTTTTCTCTCTCCTCTATATTTATGATTTGATTTTTGGTATGAATACAAATATATTTATTGTTGATCTTTTTTTTATTACTCTGTGTTTTCAGGCACAGATAATAACTAGTATATATATATTTTATATTTATATATATAAATACATATTATTTAAGTATCACCAACGTATCCGTATCCTACTTTTTTTAAAAATTCGTCTCGCCATGTCCATGTTGTATCGTATTCATGTTCCGTATCCGTGTTTCTTAGGTTCTCAAACTACATCACAAGCAAATTCCTTTAACAAGTCACCACAGCTAAGGATGCTTTCGCAATGCCTTTTATTTATTTTACTTCAATGGTTCATGCATGTTTCCTTCATAAATGTTTAAATTCGTCCAACTATTTTGTCCATTCCTCATTTACGAAAAATAATAGTTTATTGGAAATCTTTTCAATAGCTAAATGACCTGAGGGATGCTCTCATCGCAAATGCTAAACCCGCAAATCCATCCCCCCCCCCCACACACACACAAAAAATAATAATAATAATAATAAAAAAGAAAGCACATAAAGACAAACAAGAAAGATAAATACTCAAGTAAATTAGATACCGGAAGCTTATGATCAATTTCAGAGACCAACAGCTCATCAACTAGTTTCAGAAGGTATAATGTATTGTCTCGACATGGCTGTGTGACAAAAATACCGTCCACCAAAGATAAATCTATCAGCATCCGAATTAAGTGCTCATATATATCACGAAGCAGGTACCGATATGAGATGCCACCCTGGAGAACATTGAAAGTTTGATGAAGTAAACACAGCCAGTTACAAATTGAACTAAAAGATTTAAAATTGTTACGGGGCAAAGAGAGAAGCATACTTGTTCACATTGTATAAGCAAAAAATTCAGAGTCTCCTCTAGATGTTGCCAACCACCTTTCACAGAATGCATATAATGACAAAGAACAATGCAATATAAATTCCTCACTAAACTCTGCTCATTCACTTCACTGTCAGTGCAAGTTTGTGACTCTACTTTGTAAGTTCTCAACGCATCAAGCTTCACTGAAGCAACTAACCACGCATTCCATCCATGTTCCTATTTAAAATATTCAAGTAATTATAAGATAGCATATGAATGCAAAAAACACAACAACAATTTAGACAAACCGAACCATCAAAGCTTCAATGTTCGAAGGATTTGACTCAAGAAGATCAAGTAAATCACTAATTATTTTTGTCCTTGCAGTTACGTCCTCACAGCCAGACAGGAATCTGAAAATGAGAACCAAAATCTGAGGAAGAAAGAACTGAGAGTTATTCCCCCTGCTTCTCTGCTGATCAAGTTGGTTATGTTTCTGTAAAACCTGGCAACAACAATTCGAAAGATACCAATTCATACATGCACGGGTATGCCTACTAAATTTAATCGATTAATCAATGATGTACAAGAGAAAAATGAACCAAAATGATAAGGAACCACCAAATGAAAACAGAAAGCGAGACTCATATATTATGGATCACCTGTTTAGGGCTTGCACCACCAAGAAGAACGTCAAACAAGGTTGCACATAGAAGATCTGACTGAGGGAATCTAAACAGTCTATCTGATATGGCAGAGAAAATTGGTTGCATCCTCGATCTGATTTTTTTATGGCCTTCTGAGAGAGATTTCGATCTTCCGACAGCAATATTAAAAAATTTTGAACCCTTCTTTTCTGCTGGGAGTGCGACCAAAAGTCTTCCAAGGAACTGCAAGCCGAGCAATCTGATGGGCTCACAATCCCTTAGAACAAACAAGTTGGAGGATACAGCATTAAATTCAGAATTATATTATGCATGTTTGACTACAAACCATGCTTTTGCAGCCTCTAATCACAGCATCGCAGGTTGACAGGGAAAATAATACATGTGAAATATCCACGTTTTTTAGCAATAAATCAATTTTTGAGTTATTAATCACAAGGTACATTGCAAGATTTATTCTCACTGACAAAGGAAAAAATATAAATTAGAAGTTGTTCGCAAAGAGGAACTTAGCAATAGGTTATTACAAAAAACAAGATTTCAGAAAAACAAATGTAGAATTTAAATTAGAAGCCAAGATATCATATATTTACTGTACATTTACAATTTTTCAACTTTTTACACTTATTCAGAGCAATATAGCTGTGGTATCTCCGAGTGTTAAATTTTGGTGCCTCTAATTTAAATAATATAATAGCACGATAATTATTTGCATTAAGCATGATTCTGGAATATAGAACTAAACAGTATGTGCGAAAATTTATAGCAGAAATTTTGTGCATCCAAATCGATCAACACATAAGTATGAGCCAATTTTAAAATTTCTACTAAATGCATTGTACAGGTCTAAACTGGCAATCCACATCAACATTCATCAATCAATGACTTCTGCAACCAGCTAGCTGACAGCACGACATAGTCCTCACAAAAAAGTGCAGCTCAAATGCATTGTCCACCTTATAAAAACAAATCGAACATAAATCATTAGCTTGTTCTGTCAGTTCACTTTTAAGCAATGGTTGTTTGAATCCATTTTGGAGCAGCCTGCAAACAAGCATTCTCCTACGGACAGCATGCTATCAGGCTGCCCTTCTCACATCCATTTCTATTTTCTCAATATTCAATCTTGCACATCAAGTTTGTTCCCAATGGAAATTTATCAAAAACTTTTCACATCTTACATCTTTTATAGAAAGTTCAATTCAGTTATAGTATTTTTTTGGACTTAATCTTCTAATAGCGTTCTTGGGTACATGCAAAATTGAGACTCATGCTTATTGCGCCCATCATAATCGCTCATCACTTCGTACAACAGCTGCCCAACAAGATGGTGTGACAAAGAAGACATATATTGGATGTTTCAGGAGCCATGGTAATTAATATATGTGCCACAACAGCTTTAAAGGATACATTTTTACTACTTATGATTAGTCATGTTATATCACACTAAATATTTTTTAGGTCAAACTTCAAGTACCGTACTCTTTACAAATTGAACTCTGTTTAAGTCTCTATCTAAAACATTTGAAAGGTCACAAATAAATGTATATTTGGGATCACTTCATCATATCACACTAAATATTTTTTAGGTGAAACTTCAAGTACAGATTGAACTCTGGTTGAGTCTCCTTTCTATTAGTCAAGCTAATTTACATCCTCCTTTCCAACAAGTTAGGTAGGGGTGGCAATTTTTGACACGACACGATAACCCGATACGAACACGACACGAATAAATGGGTTTGGGTTGACTAAATTTTTGACCCAACCCGTTTATGACACGACCCGTCAACACGGAGTGTTAATGGGTCGTGTTCGGGTTCAACCCGTTTAACCCGAAGTTACCCAAATTGACCCGTGTATTTAATCGGGTTGACACGAACCCAACTGACCTGTTTTGACCCGAAATTACCCACTTATATATAAAGAATTTAATTACTATTTCTCAAACCCTACCTTTATTTCCTACTTTTCTCTATCCAGCAGTAGCTAGCCATCCCGCCTCCCTCCCTGAGCTCCCTCCTTCCCTCGGTCTCAGCTTAGTGTGGGCATCGGCGACCAGTAGGTCCGGCGGTACCAGGTAAGATCTCTCTCTCTCTCTCGCTCTTTCTCTTGCTCTTTCTCCGTCTTTCTCTGTCCGGCGATACCAGGTAAGATCGACCAGTTGTCACTACATTTATTTAGGCTATTACGTTTCTGATAGCTGTCACCTTGTGCAAATATGTTGATGACTAATTTAGATTTTTTTAATGCTTAGAGAAGCACTGTGTTGAATGTGCAAGACATAAGAAAGGTGATGCTCACAGATTTTGTGAACCATTAAAATGATATTTGTAGGAACTCTGTTGAATTTAAGTTTTAATATTGTTCAAAACTCCCCTATCCTGAAGCAAATTTAGTGACAACAAATCATACCATTTTCTGGTTGTGTCATAGTTCAGATAGAGTAAGCACAGAATTTAAGTAGTCTAATCCTTCGTGCAGTTGGTTGGGATATTCAGAGTCTTCCGTATTTTAGCAAGTCTTTCTTTGAGCTTTGCTTGCAACCCCGCAAATGTCTTCTGACATTTTGGTGGGCTTCTATCAGGATGCCATTAGTTTGGGTGTTTTAGGAAGAGTGGTTGGCATCTCCACCAAACAAAGTAGTATTTTATGCACTTCTTGGTAGATTTTCAGACATGATGTCTGAGTTCCGGTTCAAAGGAGGGGAAGAAACAAGGCTGACTACCGATAGTCTGAAAGGTTATTTAGATTTTTTTAATCCTTAGAGAAACACTGTGTTTTATGTACAACCTCCATATTGTGTAAACTTCTACTCTTCTTTTGTTTATATTCACTGAAATCAAATAGTCCTCTGCATTTCTTTTGTTTTCCGACTTAATTTCCGTTTTTTGAATGTTCATTAGGTTTCTAATTGGCAAAAAATCTTGTCAGGAAAATGGAGGATACATCATGTACTCAACAGATTGTGGATGTCAATATTGAGAATGCATCCAATGCTGCCCCAGATACAGAAAGTAGAGATAATACGAATGATGAAAAACGACAATGTACTTCCACATCAAAGGTATGGGGGTTTTTTAGAAAGTATGTAAATCAAGACAATATTTTAAAGGCACAATGCAACAAATGTAAGATTGAGTACAATGGTGCTAGTAACTATGGGATTGGTAATTTATGGCGTCATTTAAAGACTTGTTTGAAACAACGTGATGTGGGTCAGATGATTTTAAGTCAAAGTCAAGAGTCTATTACTGCACGGTCTTTGAAGTTTAACGAAGAAAAATTTCGAGAGATGTTAATAAGTGCAATAATTAGACATGATTTGCCCTTTCAATTTGTTGAGTATGAATGTGTTAGACAAATCTTTGGCTACTTAAATCCAAATGTCAAATTCATGACAAGAAACACAGGTAATGCATGCAAAAGAGATGCGTAGGTTGTCTGTTATCTTGCACGACATACCTGGCAAGATAGGTTTGATTTCTGATTTGTGGACATCTATTGCTACCGATGGGTATTTAAGTCTCGCAGCACATTTCATCGACAAAGATTGGATAATGCAAAAAAGAATTCTGAATTTCTCTTACATGCCTCCTCCACACAGTGGCATCGCACAGGCTGACAAGATTTATAGTTTGTTGACAAAATGGGGTTTGAGAAAAAATTGTTTTCAATTACTTTGGATAATGCTTCTGCAAATGATGTCATGGTTGATATGCTTAAGAATCAACTTAATTTGATAGATGCTTTACTTGGTGATGGTGGGTTTTTTCATATTCGTTGTTGTGCTCATATTCTAAACTTGATTGTGCAAGAAGGGTTGAAAGAAGTAGATTTAGCTGTGGAAAAAGTCAGAGAGAGTATCAAGTATGTAAAAGGTTCTCAGACAAGAAAACAAAAATTCTTAGTGTGTGTTGCACAGACATCTTTAGATAGCAAAAAAAGTTTGAGGCAAGATGTTCCTACTAGATGGAACTCAACATATTTGATGCTTGCAAGTGCAATTTACTACCGTCGTGCCTTTTGTCATTTGCAACTTGTGGATTCTAATTTTAAGTATTTCTCATCTCAAGAGAAATGGATCAAAGTTGAAAAGATTCAGATGTTTTTAAAAAATTTCTATGATACTACTGTTATCTTTTCTGGCTCCAAGTACCCCATATCAAACTTGTATTTTCAACAAGTTTTCAGTATTCAATTGACTTTGAATAGAGAAATGCAAAGTTTGGATACTTTTATGAGAATAATGTCTTGTCAAATGTATGAAAAATTTGAAAAGTATTAGTTGGAGTATAGCGTTATATTGGCCATTGCAATTGTGTTTAATCATCACTATAAACTTGACTTTGTGGAGTAGTGCTATAAGAAGCTTTATGGTGAAGGCTCTCTTGAGTATTTTCATGTTCGAGACAAGCTTTTTTCTCTATTTGATGAGTATATAAGCAAATTTGTTCCTCGTGGTGGTCTAGTTGCTTGTGATCCACAACCTGTGTTAGATTTAAAGCTATTTAATTTTTTGTTTTATAGTTTTTATTGTATTAGATTAATACTATTGATAGTCTATGATTTCAAAGTCTGTGATTTTGATAATGTAGGCATTTGTCATTGAGAGCAATGCATCTGGTCTTAAAACACAAAAAAGTCAATTGCAATTGTATTTGGATGAGCCTAGGGTTGACATAGAAACAGAATTTCTTGTTCTTGATTATTGGAGAGCTCATCAGTATCGTTATCCGGAACTTGCTATGATGGCCCGTGATGTGTTAACTATTCCAATTTCTACGGTTACTTCAGAATCAGCTTTTAGTATTGGTGGTCGGGTTCTTAACCAATACCGTAGTGCTTTGAAGCCTCATGTTGTGGAGGCCTTGATGTGCACTAGAGATTGGCTATATGCAGAAAAAGGTAATAAATATAATTTGTGATGATTGCGATATTTAATTATTCTTACAAATATTAAATTCTTATTTATATGCTTTCCTTATTGTCATTTAGAAAATTCACAAGTGCAATTGGAAGAGCCCATAGAAGATGTATAAATCCGACTTTGAACAAAAATGAGGAGGATGCGTCGGTGCAATGTTCAAATGTGATTGTGGATCTTGATTGTTGATGTGTGTGAATCATAAAACTTAAACTCTTTTTCTCAATCTTATGTGTTTGTTGATGTGTGTTGAGTCATAAAACCTAACTCTTTTTATGTGGGTTTTTTATAGGGGATAGTGGGTCTTGATTGTTGATGTTGGCCAGATTTAAGAGATGAAGAGAATTTGAAAGATGCTTGTAATATTGCTCGGGGATTTTAGTAAAGTGTTTTGAATATTTGTAATATTATGGAGATTTGTATTTGTTTTTGAGATATTTGTGATGTTTTAGCCTTTGTTTTATGTAGATTTGCATTTGGGATATTTGTAACATGTCTAAAATTTTCCTTTTTTTGTTATGTCATGTCGGGTTGGGTCATGTTAGGCAGATTGGGTTGTGTTTACCTGAACACGATCTGTGTAAATCTCGGGTCACAGGTCGTGTCGGGTTAGTCGTGTTTCGAGTCAGGTCGTATTCGTGTCCAAATGACCTAACCCGTTTAACTAGCAGGTCGTGTTTGGGTTGATGTGTTTTCAACCTGAACCCGACATAACATGACCCAGACACGACACGATTGCCACCCCTAAAGTTAGGCCTCCACAAGCTTTCCAAACAAAGGCATTAAACATAGTGGTAGTCCTTATACTGACTGAAAGCAGACATTACTAACAAAAACCTAAAGACGCTGACACAATATAACCCACGTGACACTTTAAAGGATATAGTACTTCAAGGAAAATTGTCGAAACAGTAGAACACAACCCGCAAGCAAAGAATAGGAGCATACCAATTGGGGAAAGAGATTTCATAATCAATCCAAAAGACAAGAATTTTCAATTGAAAAAAGAACTGCTCTATGGCCATATATATTCAAGATAAAAGGCACACCTTTCAAGAAGATTGACAAAGATGTGAGAGCCACCAATTAAATTGACTTGTTCCAGAAAAGAAGCAAGCAGTGCTTTTTGGGAAACAGCACGAATAACCATATGTAAAACATCTTCAATGCATGCCATATCTTGACTTGTCTCGAAAAAAGCTATAAGAGCTTTGATATCTGATGCTGCAATGTTCTGCCTGCATGTCATTAGCATCTTTGAATAAAATTCCAAAAAGCTTGCATAAAGTAATCCGCTATATCATTGTACTTAGCATTGAATTTTTTTATTTTTTTTTGAACGTGTACTTGGGACTGAATAGGCGAACAGAAATAACAGTGTACATGTACTAGAGAATGTAAGTTGGAGACAATCTGGCATAGGAAGACACTTTACCTGAGGCTCATCTCACCAAGACTTAGTAGAAGAAGACGAATTTTATGTATTTCTTGTTTATTAGGTCTCTCTCCAATAACTTGGTTTGTTATGGGATGCAGTAGAGGCTTGCTTCCGATAGCAGACCGAGATTTCGTGTTGTCCCAATAAAATTGGTGTATTATATCAAGTACACGAGGGAACCGACACAGACTCTTAAGCAACCTTGGATCGTTGTCAAACTGCTGGATGAGAAACATGTACAGTTCACGTTGCACCCTGTAAACTGTGTAGACCCAGACAAGAGGATTAAGAAATATATTGGATATAGCTTCCTTTACGAGCAGCTCTGACAAGCCTGAACAGAAATCAAAGAAAGTTAATACACACAAGGATGTGTTTAGCTCATTGCTCCCAGAGAGAAGGGAGAAAAAGATAAGAAAGATCATCGAGAACTGTTCCCCTTCACATACCACAATTTGCAACAACATTAAATAAGTGTTTCAAAGCTGAAAGAGTTTCCAAATTAAGCTGCTGGGGTGGAACTGATTGCAACAGAAATCCCAGTATGGAAAATCCAGAAAGAAGAAGCATCTGTTGTTGATTAGCTAAATTCTCATCTAGGACAGAAGCTATGAGCTCAATAATGTCAGCAGTCAGCCGCTCTTTTGTAATAGGTTTAAGCAAAGCATGCTCAACTTGTCCACTTTCTTCATTTTCAAACAAATTAGACTGCGTAAAAAGAGGAAAAAACACAGATACACCCCCAACACAATAAATAATCTGTTGCAGCAAGCGTCGTGAACATAACTGTGTCCCAACCATTACAGTTGCTTCAAATGGAGTTTTATCCAATCCATGATCCAGCAGTGGTGAAACATTAAACAACGTCCTACCATTACTTGCCTGAAAAAAAAAAACCAAGATTTTAAGGTTCTCACCGTCATACAAGACAGCAAACTTAAACAAAACAATAATTTTTACAAAGAGAAAAGATAACCTGTGCATTAAGCCCAAAAATTATTTTGGACGCAAGCCCGTCTTTGGCATCAAAAACTCCACCAGGCAATGGACTGTCTGAATAAACTGCAATTTCACCATCAAGGAACGAATACATATAACTTGGCCCTAAAGAATAGATACCCTGCACTTGCTCAGAAGTAATGGCATCACTGAACATATAAACTGGACCAATCTGACCAAAAAGGGGAGATATATCTTTCCCGGAGTATATAGCATTCTCTTCTTCATATGAAGGCAAATTAATTTTTGAGCCAATTGCGCAACTAGTCAAAGATTCATTAACTTTTGCATATCTGAAACATGTAATTATGAAAGTCAGGGTGAATCTGCCATATCCAATGAGAAAAGAGAAACATCATAAGTTAAATTTGAACGGAAACTCCAAATACTATTAATGACATAGCACCTGCATTTTTCTGATGATACAAGAACTCCATCCACATAACATCTCAATTGACTTCCCCCAGAAAATGCTCTACCAATGCTATGAGTTAAACATAGGAAATGCCATTTCTTTCTAACAAAATTGACATGCAGTGAAACACATTGTTGCTTCTGATTAATAGACTGCAAAAGATAAGGAAAAATATTGAATTGCATGAATTATTCTAACAGACAGAAATCTTGTGCAAGAAAATGATGTACTGTCCATGCCACTTGCAGAACACAAAATATCCAATCAGAAAAACTTCTACAGACAGAAACATGACTTCTACCTCATAAATTAGCCGGTCCTTTGCAAGGACGGCCAAGCATCCTCTTCCATTTTCTGTAAGAAAATTGAAAAGCCCCATAGTTCCACTTTTAGGAAAGTTTTCTATCCTGAGCCAGCAGGAAAAAGAAAACCCCTTATTCAGAGGCCACTGCATTGGCGTTCTGATTGTAACCCCCTGCAAGGATAGAAAAGAAAAAAGAATAGAAAAATAGGTTTAAGTTACAATAGCAAGACTTTAAATAAAATGTCACAAGTAACAAAAAAAATACAATGGTCAACATGTGAAAATATGTACACAAAGGTTGCAAGAGGAAAAGATTAATACAAAAGGGTATCTGCTGGAATTTCCAGTAGAATCTTCATTATCATCTCAGTCTTCTTTTCAAAAACTTCCCCCAAATGCAGCAATTTTGGATTTCAGCACTCATAAAATACTTTAAATTTGAACATTTTTTACCCTAAAACTACAGAAGGAAGCATGATGAAAGAACACGAGTAATATAGACATGTCAACGTGTGCTCTGTGCGTACATAAATAAAACAAAAGGCATAGTAATTTGGTATTACTTAAGTTCATTAAGAATCATGCATTGAGTATCAGAACTTTATGTCAAACAGGGAAAACAGAAGCTAATATCAAACAAGATAAGTATTATTTCAACCCCCAACCCCTCCCCCCCCCCCAAAAAAAAAAATAATAATAATAATAATTAAGAGCTTATTTATGCAGTCTTATGCGAATTTTATACAAAACATTGTTTATATTAGTTGCAGAATAATCTGGCGTTTCACTTAATTCCCATTTTCATGCACTTGGTTGTGTCGCAACAAGACCCCACTCAAAACAAGTTTGCTGCTCTTCCACCACGCAGAACTTAATTTTCAAAACTTGAACATGTGGGGCCCATGGTTTCTGCCCAACATCACCAAGGGAAGGAACTGTGCTGGGTAAGATAAAGGCACCAAATCCATATCAAAGCTCTAACAAAAAGAGAAGAGGCAGCCTAGTTCTAAAAAGGATAGAATCAATAGGAGTGAAGGACATGCTTCGACAATCTCAGACCTGAGTCTGGAACCCAGAAATCCCACCTAACACACAGATCTAGCCCATCTCAAAGCTAATATGTTTAGAAAACCGCACTTCGCCTCTGAGATATTTCCACAGTAGATCCCAAACAGATCTAGCCCTATTCAATGACCCCAAAGGGAGGCCCAAACAAGTACAAAAGCTACCTCTTCGCAACCCAGAATTGCAATCAAATTATAATCACCTGGACCTCTCCGACTGCCTCATTATAAAGCAACACACACCTCAAGTAGCACAATTCCTCATCCACCCTACAAAAAATGGCAAGTTTTATCAATAAGTAGCAAATATACATTCAGTCAGGCACTCCCCATCCCTACTGATCTCAAAACCACTAACCAGGCACATAACGGCTTTGATAGCATATTGCTCAAGCTTCTTGAGCCCCCAAAGAATCGTTCCGGTGTCCCACTAATCAAAACAGAACACCCAATTGTGAATTTTCAACACCGCCTAGGACCAAAGCCCACACTCTCCATTTTGTGAAGGAGAAATCACAATTGACTATGATAATCGACCTTCTTCATATCAAGCTTGTTTACTAAACCTGGCCCGAAAACTCAAACAAAAATCAAGCATGGCAATCATCTCGACCCCCCCCCCCCCGGCCCCCCAAAAAAAAATTGCAATTTGAGATTCCAACAACAATTGTATTTTGTACGCACTCCCACCAAGGTAATATGTCTACAATCCTTCAAATCTGACAAACCCTCTTTTGGAACCAAAGCAATAAAGAAAATATTCAAGCTCCTCTTTTAAGTCACTGAATCATGGAAATGGTGAGACTGACAAGCCTTAGTGTTTTATCCCCATTGCAAGTTTTAAATTTCTAGTTCATGGGTGATATCTGAAACCACTCATTCGCATATAGGACACTAAATGTCACTTCATCAAGTGTCCACTGTGAGGGAACGCGTCCTACATCAAAATATTAAGATCAACCAAATTAGGTGAGACACCCTATCCATTGCCAATTGGTTTGAATTGAATGCCTTTACTATGATATCAAAGTTGAAGACAGGTTGTTAGTGGGTAAAATTTCTCCTCCATTTGAATTTTGTAATATCCATCTTTATTCGTTTGTTAGAGTATGTATGAACCCGAGTCCAATGTGAAAAGGGGTGCAAAGAGAGATTGTATCCTACAACGAAAGGTTAGGATCACCCAAGATCGACTTCTATGACCCTCTCTCCACCCAAGGTCGACTTTTATGACCCTCATTGTTAATTAGTTTTGTGTTAGATGCCTCTAACATCCATATATGCTCCGATAGAAATCCAAAATAATTACCTTGATATCCTCCTCTGCCATGACATCTCCACTCCCCTCACTCTTTATCTATCCTATGATATTTGTATGTCTGTGGTGCAATCACCTCTCCTTGGAACTATCCCCTTCTTTAAGCCATAAAACCCTGACTTCTGCCCTTAACAAGTCCATCCATCAAAACAACAAACTCATACCACCTTTCGGAGATCTTCCCAATCACTCCTCTCTTCTCTTGTAAGCTCCTAATACTCCACATCCAATTTTGAATTTCACCGAAACCGTTTCTCCATACTAGGTTGCCAATAGACCCCTACATCATTTTTTCATTCCTTGTTCAAACAATTTAAGCTTTCAGGTTAATGCAAACCTAATCCACCATATAAACATCCCACGAAGCAAGCACCTTCACCGTAAACCCTTCTGCCAGAAGCCACATGTTCTCCAATATGAAAAAGGCTTTTCCTTCAAACAAGCCACCACAATCCAGAACAATTGACATGGACATTGGACTCTTTAAAGAGTATAGTGCAGTAAATCTGGAAAGCATTCCCGATTCACTGAGATCAAGAATCTGTCCAGTCTATAAAGGGTTTTAGTATCATGATTGCTAGTCCAGGTAACTTGCAAACCACCAACAGCAAGTCCATCAAACTATACTATTGATAAAATCAGAAGTCCTTACCCCAAACAAGTAACAATGAAAATTTGATTTGCGATATAAAGTTTTCTTTTAAAGAAGATGCTAACAGCATTGTTGACCCTTCAAAATATTAGAGAAGATACTCTACATTAAACAGTGTGGTATGGTTAGTCATCTCATGACACAGAATAATTTCCTTTTCGCCCGTTATCCTAATAAATTAACTCTCCTGTGAATTAGCCAAGAAAAGGCAGCTGGTGTATAAGGCTCCTGCCACTGCGGAGCCTGAGAGAGGGTTAGATATGCGGAGAGGCTGTTCCTGCAACTCGGACCCTCGCACTGTTGATGTCAGGTCACAATGAAGAAACTTGCCCTATGTGTTAGGTATTTGTCATTTTTTTTGCAATTTCTTTTGGGATCACCATTTAACCAAATTTTTAGTAAAACATGAATAACTCTATGGCATTCAATTCTCTGGAGCCGGGGTGGAGCCAAAATACTTTTTTA